>BCIP01000010.1:414912-750806 GCA_001599995.1 Ambrosiozyma monospora
TATGAGTATGAGTATGAGTATGAGTATGAGTATGAGTATGAGTATGAGTATGAGTATGAGTATGAGTATGAGTATGAGTATGAGTATGAGTATGAATTGAATCTCGAGTGTAAGTCAAGTGAAATAACCCTTACTTTTGATCTATCTTTATTGACATAGTTGAGTGGCACTTGAAACGTTTTGAACAATGAAGGTGAACTAGATTTAAAGGAAAATATCTAAATCTGAAAATGGTAGATACAGCGAAATAAATTGCAGAAATTGTGATGTTGTAAACACGTGAGTTCTGTCTTTCAAATCAAGTAAGTTGCTGTATGTCTGATGAATGGAATCCAATGATCCTGATTCCAATTTATACACCTGTAGTTCTCTCAATTTACGCAAGTTGCCGAGCTAAAGTTTGGTGGAAGTTCAAGCTTGAATCTTTCATCTTCAGAAATATGGACGGTAACACCTGCTAGTTTTGGCAACTGTGTTTTACGGTTAAGTTTTCTTGCTTTCTGCTTACTCTGTTCATGTAAACATCTTGTGTATTCCACTTTGGCCATTTCAACAATTTCGGAGCTACTGTGGGTATGACAAGTAGAATAAACCTTTCTCTCCATCTAATTTTATTAACACAATTGCGGTACACTTGAATTGATCAGGACAAAGGAAGCGACATGAACTCGAACAGCTATATTTGAGTTTTACAAATGGCCAATCTATTGACATAAACTGTAAAAATTGGGATAGTGTGAAAACATGTATTGTATTTTTCAAATCAATTAACCTCATGTATGTTTCATGAATTGAATTTAATGTTGTCGGCTTCAATTCATGAGACTGCGATTCTCTCAATTTTGGGACAAGTTCTGTCCACTTGACCTTTGACGACAGTTCAGGCTTGAATCTATCATCTTCTGGAATATTCACTGTGATGATATTTTTGGGTGAATAACCAATACGCATAGGAGTGTGATTGGTTTTTCTTATTCTAGCCATGAATAACATCTCAGAACAGTGGGGAACTTGAACGGAACGGTCTTCATCTCTAGTGGTGTTGGCATCATGGGACAGATTAGCTGGAATGAAGAGGTTTTTCGGCTGAATAATCATTCTTGGTGGGTTCATCATTCAAGGCATCCTTTGTAAACAACTGAGGTAACAGGGAAGTACTAATTATGTTGCAAGCTTCAGGTATCCCATCAGAATCACGAGGTTCAGCTTGGGAGGGCTTCAAGTGGTCCTTCTGACGGTCTTTGGTGTTGTTGTTGCTGTTGAGATTGGCATTGGGTCTTGGGTGAAAACTGCGTTCCTCCATGAAACGCTGTTGATACATGGCAGCTTGTAATGCTGTCTATAATGAGTGATGCTTATCAATTGTGTGTTTCCCTTTCAGTTGAAACTACCAATATTTCTAACTATTGACTATGATGTTCGTATCGTATGAGCTTGGATTCTGACGTAAGCACTTACGCGATTAATCACCCGTACACCGAGAAGAACCTCCCTCAGTTCTAGAAAGTTCATCACACAACGTCCAGAATCAGTACTTAAAAGAGCCATTTGCACCACCACTGACCAGAAATCTTGTTGAAATTTTGCAATCACACCTAACCGTTCCGTCTGTTCCATAACAAAGTTAACAAACAAATTCACAACAAATTCAAAGATGTCTGCTGAAGAACTTAAAGCACAAGGTAACAAGGCCTTTTCTGCCAAAGAATTTGATAAAGCCATTGAACTTTTCACCAAGGCAATTGAAGTCTCACCAACACCAAACCATGTTCTTTACTCTAACAGATCAGCATGTTACACATCCATCCACAAATACAACGAAGCTTTGAAAGATGCTCAAGAGTGTGTCAAGATTAACCCAACTTGGGCTAAAGGTTACAACAGAGTTGGTGCTGCACAATTCGGTTTGAAGGATTTGGAAAGTGCCAAAGTGTCCTATGAAAAGGCTCTGGATTTGGATCCATCTAATAAGATTGCTGAAGCAGGTTTACAAGCCATTGTTGATATGGAAATGGCTTCTGGCCAAACGCCAGATATGGGAATCGGTAAGATTTTTTCTGATCCAAACTTGATTGAAAAATTGAAAGCCAATCCTAAATCAGCTGAATTAATGAAAGATCCAGAAATCGTTGCCAAGGTCCGTCAATTGCAAGCTAACCCAACCACGGTGTCTCAAGAAATGTTCACCAATCCTAAGTTGATGCAAGTTGTCGCTTGTATCTTGGGTGTTGATTTGAGTGGTATCCCAGGTGGTGATGTTTCCGCTACCACTGCTTCTAGTGAAGATGTTCCTATGCCTGATGCTCCTCCTGCTGAGGCTCCAAAGGCTGCTCCTAAGAAGACTGAGGCTCCAAAGAAGAAAGTTGAAGAAGTTGTTCCAGATTCCAAGAAGGAAGCTGATGAATTGAAGGCTCAAGCCAATGCTCTGTACAAGAAGAAACACTTGGATGAAGCCATTGAATTGTATAACAAGGCTTGGGATACCCATAAAGATATCACTTATTTGAACAACAGAGCCGCTGCTGAGTTTGAAAAGGGTGAATATGATACTGCCATTGCCACTTGTAAGACTGCTGTTGATGAAGGTAGAGAAATGAGAGCCGATTACAAGCTTGTTGCTAAGTCATTTGCTAGAATGGGTAACTGTTACTTGAAGAAGAATGATTTGAAATCAGCCATTGAATACTTTGAAAGATCCTTGACTGAGCACAGAACACCAGATGTTTTGAACAAGTTGAGAGCCACTGAAAAGGCATTGAAGAACCAAGCCGCTGAAGCATACATTGATGAAGCAAAATCCGAAGAAGCTAGATTACAAGGTAAGGAATACTTCACCAAGGGTGATTGGCCAAATGCAGTGAAGGCATACACTGAGATGATCAAGAGAAATCCAAAGGATGTCAGAGGGTACTCCAACAGAGCTGCCGCATTAGCTAAATTGATGTCTTTCCCAGATGCCATCAGAGACTGTGAACAAGCCATCAAGATCGACCCAACTTTCATCAGAGCATACATCAGAAAGGCCAATGCGGAGCTAGCCATCAAGGAATACAAGAACTGTGCCGATACTTTATCCGAAGCTAGAGAAGTTGAAGCCAAGGCTAATCCAAACTCCGCTCAATTAAGAGAAATTGATCAATTATACCAAAAGGCACTAAGTCAAAGATTTGCTCCTTTGGATGGAGAAACTTATGAACAAACCATGGCTAGAATACAAAAAGATCCTGAAGTTGTTGAGATTTTGAGTGATCCTGTGATGAACTCCATTTTACAACAGGCTCAAAACAATCCTGCTGCTTTGCAAGAACATATGAAGAACCCTGCTGTTTATAAAAAGATTCTTGTGTTGATGTCTGCCGGTATCATTAGAACTCGTTAAGTTTATTGTTTTGTTCAGGTAGATTGGAGCTATCTGTACCCTGCTACCATTGGGTACCAGGAGATTGATAAGTTGTTTTTTCTTTTTTCAAAAAAGAAAACTTGTCGTCGTTTTTTTGTTTTTTTCTTAAACGAGTTTGTTTCACCCCCACCCCACTTTTTTCTTTCTTCTGATTTTTCTACATCATTATGGAAAATTATCTTTTTTTTTGTCATGTCATACCATGTATTTCCTTCTTATATAGCTTAAGTTTTTACTTTATTTTAATCTGTTTTAATTCATTTGTATCTTCAGGCGCCCAAAATACCGAATATTCCCCAGATTGTAAAAGTATTGTCGAAAGTGGAGGTGGAGGAGCCCCAAATACACCAAGAAATTGACGTGATCAAGGTCGTGCGCAATACAAACGACAGAACAGAGAACACCCACCAAGAAACTCGTTACTCGCTGAAGGCGATGTTCCACATGGTAACACTGAAGACTCAAGAGAGAGAGAGAGAACAGGATTTCAGTGTGATGGTGATGACGCTTTTTACACAAACATACAGACACATCCCTACAACCACTGTATATATCACAGAATTATAGCATTGATTCAACTAATTATAGACATCATATAACAGGAAAGACTACCGTGCCTGCGATCATAACAGTTAACACACACCTCCTACCATGCCAGAAGAATACCAACAGAGTGGTGGGCACTCCCGTCACCATCAAAGATCACAATCAGCCCAACAACAACAACAACAGCAACAGCAGATGCAACAACAACAACAACAGCAAATGCAGCAGCAACAACAACAACAACAACAGCCAACGAAAAGAATCGGAAAGTATCAAATTGTGAAGACATTGGGTGAAGGTTCATTTGGTAAGGTCAAACTAGCATACCATACAACCACAGGTCAAAGAGTCGCCTTAAAGATTATCAACAGAAAGACACTAGCCAAATCAGACATGCAAGGTAGAATCGAGCGTGAGATCTCCTATTTGAGACTACTATCTCATCCACACATTATCAAATTGTACGATGTGATCAAATCCAAAGATGAAATCATCATGGTTATCGAATACGCAGGCCGAGAATTATTCGACTACATAGTTCACCACGGACGAATGAATGACGGTGATGCCAGACGGTTCTTCCAACAAATCATTGCCGCCGTGGAGTACTGTCACTCACATAAGATTGTGCACAGAGATTTAAAACCGGAGAATTTGTTATTGGACGACCAATTGAATGTGAAAATCGCCGATTTCGGGTTAAGTAACATCATGACGGACGGTAATTTCCTCAAGACCTCATGTGGGTCGCCTAACTATGCTGCACCGGAGGTTATCTCGGGTAAGTTGTATGCTGGACCTGAAGTTGATGTTTGGTCCTGTGGTGTTATCTTGTACGTTATGTTGTGTGGTAGATTGCCATTTGATGATGAGTTGATTCCAGCGTTGTTTAAGAAGATCAGTAATGGTGTGTACACTTTGCCTCATGATTTGAGTCCTGGTGCTAAGAACTTGTTGACTAGAATGTTGGTTGTTAATCCATTGAACAGAATCACGATTCGTGAGATCATGCAAGATGAGTGGTTCCTGGATGGGTTCCCTGATTATTTGAGACCTAAGGAAGAAGTTGTGAAGAGTGTTACACTGGAAAACGTGGATAATGACGTGGTTACTGCGTTATCGGTCGCCATGGGATTCAGCAAGGAGGAGATTTTCGAAGCTATTAAAGTTGGTCGTAGACCCGAAACGGAGGAGATTTTGGATAGTTATGAATTGATGAAGAACAATAGGGTGTTGGTTGATGACATCAAGTCCCAGGAGAAAGACATTCAACTACAACAACAGGCTAACCGTGAACAACAAGACAACAACTGGAGAACACCAACTGGGTTAGAATATCCAAGTACTGCGATGCAGACCGAGTTGAATCCCTCTGTCGGATACACTTCTGACTCAGGCATAGCCATATTGCCATCGTCTTTGCCTCAGATCCATAGAGCGTTCATGTTACAGTCTTTCCCTGAACTAGCTGGCATTCAGCCTATCTCGACGAAGAAGTCCAAAACTAGATGGCATTTCGGTATCAGATCAAGATCGTATCCTTTAGATGTGATGGGTGAGATATACAGAGCGTTGAAGAATCTGGGAGCCGAGTGGACCAGACCATCCGAAGAAGAACTATGGACTATAAAAGTGAGATGGAAGTATTGTCCAGTGAGCGTTCCTGACGGAGCCGTTGATCAAGAGATGGGACAAGGGAACGGAGATGCAGAGGATGGTGGTATTGAACAGAAGAATGTTGCTGTTAGCTGTGTGAGAGCCGATTTAATGAAGATGCAAATTCAGTTGTTTCAGTTGGAACCTAATAATTATCTTGTTGATTTCAAGTTTGATGGATGGGAATCGAACGATCAGCATGATAAGGATGAAGATGAGATTTCTTCGTTTAGTGCTTATCCTTTCTTGCATTTGGCTACTAGATTGATTATGGAATTGGCTGTTAATAGTCAGGGTTAATTGATTTTTGTGTTTTTTTTTTGTTTTGTTTTACAATTATTTTCTATGTTTTGTTTTGGCTGAATTGAAAATCTTTTTTTTTTTATCGTTGTTAGTTTTTTGATATTTTCTTTGCATTGATGACTACAGTTATTTGTTTGCTTTCACTCTTTTTTCTCTCCACTTTTTTCCTGCTATTGTGTGTTTTAAACTTTGTTTTCAATCTTTCTTTATATTTTGCTTTATGTTTTCTGTCTTTCTGTTTCTTTTCCAAATTCATGTGATGACACTTGTGATATAATTTACATTACCCTTTACCCCAGAATACTTACAATGGAGAACCCTTCTAATGTGAGAAGGCCAGAATGGACCCTTGTCCGTAGTAAACCGGGGTTCAGATCTGCCTGGTGCAGGGGTGTGCAGGGAGGAAAGCCAGAAGGAGAATAATTGGCAGGGCTGTAAAAGAGAGCGATCGAGGAGGAGAATCTCGAAGGGTGTGGAAGACACGAAGTTGAAGTTGAATGTGAATGGCCGTTGGTTTTACAGTTTAGACCCTATGGAGCTCCATTGTGAGACATTTCGAAGGAGAGAGAGAGAGAGAGGAGCAGTGAACTGTGAGTGGTGCAACTTGCAAGAGGAAGAGGAGAACTGGGAAGTAGAGTTAGTATCTGACTTGTTGTAACTTGTAGTAACTTGTTGTAACTTGTTTGACATCATCAACCGAAGATCGATTAATTAAGCTAATATAGTATTATAGAGCACTCAGCACACTCTCTTCACTTCACTTCACTTCACTTTCACAACTTCGGAATCGATCAAGATAAGCTGAGAGCCTGAGAACCTGAGAACAGTGAACAATACATTTGCAGACAATACATTAACTGACCTATTATAGCCATTTGCTGCACACACTCTGCATACACCATACACCACACACCACACACCCTGCAGTCCAAAGGGCGAAATCATACAGATCAAATCATCTTCAAAAACACTCTCTAAGATGGACATGTCCAGCCAAGACTACTTCAACAGTCTGTATCGTATGAAAACGAGCCAGGAAAAGGACATCAGACGCAAAGCATCCATCGCAGACCAATTCAGCAACTTCACCATGTCTTCTCAACGATCCAACTCCAACTCCAATAACACAAGCAACACTAATTCACCAACTAGATCTAAAAATGTTCATTCTCTGACTAAAACAATGACTCATTCAGGCCATGGTAAATTTGAACTTGGTTCTCATATCACCACTCAAGTTTATGCCTATAAGACCGTTAAGTATCATCATCCTCTGCCCAAAGAACTGACTCCTGTGACTCCTCGTCAGTTGTTGAAAGAAATCTCTGATGTTGCTCATGCTGAAATTGCCAAAGTTCATGGTTCTCCTAGAAGAGGCCATAATGTTCGAATCAGGTATGCTAGTTGTCCTCCACAAGATCCAAAGAAAGGTGTTCTTAAAAATAAAACCGGGGTTATTGAAGAGCCAAATTTGTTGGAACAAGATCAAATACCAGTTATAAAGTCAACAACAACCACAACATCAACTACTCCATCAACAACAGACACATCATCGAAATCAACAAGTGCCACAACAACAACCGATGAAGAGAAGAAATCATCAACATCAACATCATCCATCCCAACAACCACCACCGAAGACGACCTAGTCAAACCGAAACAACGAGTGACAAGAAAAGACAAGAAGAAATCCTCCAGATTCGACACAAGAGTCTCTTTCGACACAGTCAACATCCAATACATCAGTGACCCCGCATCCTACACCGACGACTCTGATGACTACGACTCCGAAACAGGAATGCACATCAGCAAATCCTCCAAAACAAAATCCTCACTCCTGGACGGTGGATGGGGTCCCAAATCCGGTGGAAGAGATCCATCATCTGAAGACTACAAGAAAAAATACGGTGCTGCTCCAAGAAGATCCACGTCACCTGAGTTGTCGCCTACCAGTGGTGGTCACCGTCGTGGTCGGTCCAGTTCAGCTGAACGAAGCTTGTCTCCTGGTTCAAGCCATGGTGGTCGTTTGCATAGTTCGTTGTCTCCTGTTGGAAGAGAAGTGGCCAATGCCGTTGCTGCAAATTTGAGAAAGTATCCAAGTACACCAATCGTGACGCATGACGCATGCACATTAACGAAGAAACACGCGTTGTTTGATCCGTTGTATTCAGGCAAATTGAGACCTGATGTTCCCAAACTACCCAACAGATCAGTGTTATGTTACATCTCAGGCCGGATGCACACGTGGGTAGCACTAGACTGGTGCTGTAATCGGTTTCTCGAAGATGGTGATACGTTGGTTGTCATTGCGTCCATTAATCCAACTTCGAAGTCATCACTTGTGAAAAAGATGTCAAATGATGTGTTTCAGCATAACTCAAAGCTGATTACAGATGAGGCAGTGAGACGGTCACCTGAATATACCAAGGTTGCGTGTGAGAATATCATGAAGTATATCTTGTCCATCCTGAACCCGCACAAGATTGTTAAAGTAACCATTGAGTTGGGTGTTGGGTCTACGAAAGACGTATTGAAAGACATGTATGGGTTGTATATGCCTTCTGTTGTCGTCACCGCAGCCAAACCTTCGTTGGCACCATCCACGAAGTCATGGTTGACTTCAAGAATCACGGATCGGTTGGTTAAGAATTTTAGAGTCCCCGTGATCATTGCACCTGCTAAGAATATGAATGTGTTTGAGAAAAGATTGTTCAAGAGCTTGAATAAGAGATATGAGTTGCTTGGTAGAGACGATTATTTGGAAGAAGACGAGGAACAGATCTTGGATGAAATTGATCAGGTTGGGAAATACCATTTAGAAGAACAATTGGCTGATTTGAAAAGCAAGGCTTTTGGTCCTAAGATGTTGAAGAAATTGGAACAGTTAGAACTCGATGATTCAAGTGCTACTCCTCTCGATAACAAACCTTCAATACCACCACCTTCTACCAATTCCGATAACGCAACAGGTGCTTCATCATCCATACTGAACAACGGTGCAGCTGAAGACGACCTCAATGACGAAGACTACGACTCCGAAGCCTCAGAAGACTCCGAATACTCAGCCGAGATCCAAACCTTTGACCCGAGCGAAGACCTCTCCAACCTCTCCTCCTCAGACGACGATGAAGAAACCTACGAAAACGATGCCCCAAAACTGCTAAAAAAAATGGAATTCTCAACACAAATCAACGTCTACAAAGAACTCACGGATTTGAAAAACAAAGGCATCAACCAAGACACATTCAAAGATTGGCTCTCCTTGGTCTCCAAAGAAGCATACACCCTAGGTATAAAACTCGCTGAACAGGCCAAGTCGGGAGGTGAACGTGCTAAACTAGTGAGAACTATGACTGGTGCGCCTGATGGTTCCTACGGTCGTCAGAAATCAATGTTGTTGGATGATGCACCAGCGACTCCACCGTCTGCGCCAGCGGGACGAAAGTCAATGTTATTTGATGGTGGTGTGAATTCGGCGTACGGTAATGCATCGGCTAAACCTAGAAACTCGTCACTGAAGTTCACCGAACAGACTCATCCAAAGTACGCCGCCAGTGGTAGTGTTTCAGGAACACCAAAGATTCAAGTGAGTCGTCCACCACTGGCCCAACCACAAGTCAAACGAAACCATACTGCTCCTTCGGGCTCATTACCCCTAGTCACCAAGGAAGACCTAGCCAAAGCAAACGCCAACGCCAACGCCAAAGCAAACTCTAATAACCACGGGCACGCTAATGGAGAAGAATTGAAGAAGAAAAAATCAATCTCGCTGAATTCATCACCTCGTGGATCGTTTTCTGGTGGTAGTAGTTCCGGTATGGGAATGGGGTCGTTGTTCGGTGGTCATCATCATGGTGGTGGGTCTGGGTTAGGTAAGGCTAGATCTAGTTCTCAGTTGAGACCAAGTGTTTCGAATTCTTCAGAGAAGAAGAATGGTGGTTCTGGTGGTGGTGGAGGTGCAGGTGGGTTGTTTAAGAAGTTCTGGGGTAAGAAGTGATTGGTTGACTGGTTGGTTGACTGGTTGGTTGACTGGTTGGTTTATTGGTTTGGTGTTGTCCTGGTTCCCTCTTCCCGTTTCCTTTTCTCCGTTTTCTGTCGTTGTGTTTTTGCATTACTGATGATATTCAAGTTAGTGATAGATCATGTGCATCACTTGTACATCTGTTTGGTTTACATATCGCTCTGTTATTTTCATTGTCTTTTGTATTTCTTCATTTTTCTTTAGTTCTTCCTTTTATTACACTTTATTTCGACTGTTACGCCAATTTCCAATTTTTACTTACCTTTTTTCACGGAAGCTTTATCTAGCTCTTGTTGTCTACATTTTTATTTCTGTTTAAACTTTTTTTTGTCCTTTATTTCTTTTCACATTTTTATTTATTTGCAGATTCCCAATTCTTAAGCTTTTAGCTATACAAGCTAGCTCTTCTCCTAAGTTAATGATGAATTCGTTCATATATATAGCTTAGTTTGAGTTAAATATAATGATCTGTTACATTTTGAAGCTTGCTGTTTTGTTTTGTTTTGTTTTCCGTTTTTCATGTGTGATGTCGATGTGCCAATACTATACTGCTACTTTACCTGTTCTTTTTACTTTTCAGTTTACTGTTTTTCCAATTTCCTTAATTTACATTTGTACGTTACTCCATTTCCTGTTTTAATTTGACCAATTTCATGTTTCAAATATATTTACGATCCATCCCATTCATTACATTTATATCAAGAGATTTCTATTTATGATCATTGATTTTCATTTTACCTTTTTTTAACTTTACCGGCCTACAGCCTGCATGTTGATTTCATTGTTTTATTAATATAGCATTACATTTTATTGATTATGTTCAAAATACAAGCTTAGTAGAATACAATTATAAATATAACTTCAACTTTTGATATAAACACATGCAAATTCAAACAACTTTAATTGGTAGCTTACTCATTCTCATGGTTTTTATCGACATTGACGGAATTACTTTCTTTCTTAACAGGGGCAGGTTTATTAACGGAATCGAAGCTTGCTTTCTTAACTGGAACAGAATCATTAGCAGAATCATTAGCAGAATCACCTTCTTTCCTAACAGGAGCAGAAGAATCCTTGTTTTCTTTAATTGGTTCAACTTTACTGCTGCCTTTTGTTGGTTCTTTATCTTTATCTTTGCTTGATTCACTATCTTTTCTTAACTCTTTATCTTTGTGTGATTTTCTATCTGACCGATGGTGACTTCTGTGACGATGACTATCTCTGTCTCTATGATGATAATTAGAAGAGGACCGATGATTGTGTCTGTCATCCTTACCATCTTTTGGTCTGTCTTCACGAGAGCTTGTTCTAGTTTCTCTATCTCTACCGTCTCTTTCTCTTTCACTTTTTCTGGTTCTTTCATTATCTCTGTCTCTTTCTCTTCTTCTGTTTCTTAAAGTATCCCTATCATTTTCTCTCTCCCTGTCATCATGCTTATGACGACTAGAACTTGAGTCTCTTTCTCTATCATCTCCACGGTGTCTTCTTCTATCATCTTCTTCTTCATCTCTAGTATCTCTGTGGTATCTTCTTCTATCATCATCTCTAACCCGTCTTCTTCTATTATCATCTCTGTACCGTCTTCTTATATTTTCTTCCTCGTCTCTGTCTCTGTCTCTGGAGTAACGTTTCTTATCATCATCTCTGTACCATGAATCGTAACCATACCGTCTATCTTCATAACCATCATCATAACTTCTTCTATCTCTATACTGATCTCTGTCTCTTTCCCTATCCCCATCTCTATCTCTTTCTGACCCATGCTTGCGACGTTTTGCATCATGTTCCCTTTCCCTTTCTCTATCTCTATCAACCTCACTAGCACGTTTTTGTTCCTCTCTATGGTTATATCTATCCGAAATGAACTTCTTCGCAGGCGCAGATGAACCTTCCTTCTCCCTTGCATCAGTAACTGAAGAAGAAGCCTCAACGTGTTGTTTTACACCTATGGATTTCGATTTCGCAGATGGTGATGGAGAAACGGGACTCGAATCATTCGTCTTCTTTCTTTGCATGTACTCTTTGTAACTGATTCTTGAACGTGACGCAGATGAACTATTGTCTTCGGTTTCATCAGCAGCTGATGATGTGTCAACTGGGTTTGATAAGTGGGAATGGGAACTGGAACTGGAAATTGGAGGACCTTTGGAAGTGGTGGTATCATCATGACGTGGTGTATGGGGGGACTTGTGACGATAATCTTTGTCTGAGTGGCGACTGTAACTATTTCTGTCATCTCTTGGTCTGTCGTCTCTTGACCGATACCCTCTTTCTCTTTCTCTGCTTCCTTTTCTATCTCTATCATCATACCTATCACCACCATAACCCTTACGTCTTCTTCTTTCCTCTTCTCTCTTAGCATGCTGTTCTTTCAAAAGTTGCTTCCGTTCAGCAATCAACTGTGGCGGAATCCCCTCTCTATCCTCCTGAGCAGCAACAAGCATCTTCCAAACATCCATCACGAACCGCATAGTCCTATTCTTATCATCATTCAAAAAGGGCAAAATCTGGACACAAAGTTCATCAGGTTTTAAATTTTCTTCAAAGATCAAATTAATGATAAACTCAACAGTGATATCATCATCTTCAACCGATTTCAAATCTAATGCTTTCAAAAGCTCAGCAGTGGCATATCTTGTTAGTATTGGCCTGTTTATTTTATCATGGTCGATTTCTGCATTTTTTAAAACGGTTTGTTTGAACTCTTTGGGGAATTTGAAGTGGGATAGTGTGTCTTGCTTTTGAGCCTGGAGTGAGGACTCAGAGAGTTGGGATGGTCGGAATGACATACTTCTTCGTGAGTGAGTTGTCAGGTTAACTTCTTGTGTGGTGATTGGTGGTGGTGGAACTTGGGGTGTGTGTTTCCAGTGGAATTTGGTGGGTTGAAGTGTTGAAGGGTCTGATGGGTAGGGTTGAAGGAACTGATATGTAAATATCAAATTTTGCGTAGGGGCTTTAAAGCGTTTCTCTTGAGTCTTGAGTCTGTTCACTGCTGACAATTCAAATCGATCAAATCTTCTCTCGAGTCTCGTTCCGGATTCTTTTCATCTTTGAAGCTGCTGTAAACACACTCTCAATCACACATAACAACACCAAACCCACCCAATTCACACAAACCCACTCTTCCAAAACACCATGTTACCATGTCTAGACTGTCTAGACTGTCTCCAACAACTCATCACCTACATCCGTCAACCAGTAGTATGTCCCACCTTATCTTTTCCTTCCCCAAACCCCACCTTTCTTATCAGCTCAAGCGACAATCAATCTTACTAACAAAAAGAGCCCCCCCTCAGGGCCCACATAAACACAGTACTACCAAGTGGACATCCTCTTAATGGGATTCAAAGACGCTGGCAAAACAAGCTTCGTCGACGCTCTCTCCAACTATGACTTCCTCATGGAATCACCATCATCACAAAATCATATTAGCAAGACTACTACGGTACCTACATTACACACAAAGGTGTCTACGGTAAGACTCAATGACCGAATCATCACTTCGGAGCCTGAACCCACGTCTGGTCCAACCACCACCACCACCACCACCAACGGTTACAATTACAATTACAATCACGGGTATAGCTCTATGTCAATCAAAACGCCATCTGTTCGGTCCGGTACCATTGGGAGGTCGAATGTGAGTATCCGGTCAACATCATTGAAACGAACCAAAACTAGAACGTTGAGTGGAGTCAGTGAACATCAACCATTGTTGTTCTCGCCTGTTTCTCCAAATCCAGAGAGCCATGATTTCCACTACTCTCCATTGATGGACTCAGCTGAATCGAATGGTAGTTTGAAAAACCACACCACTGCACAATATGAAGAAGAATCAGGGGGTGGGGATGCACAGGTGGTTAAAGGCAGAAAACCGAATATCGTGTTGAAGATCTATGATTTGAGTGGTCATCATAAGAACCAGCATGATTGGAATGAGAAAGTAGGTGGGGGAAGTAACCACAATTTGATTATTTATATGATTGATGTTTCGGATTATCTTAGTTTAGAAGAGTCAAGAAGCAAGTTGGTTGAGTTGTTGAAAGTGAATAATAATGGACCTAGGGTTCCATTTATGATTTTGTTTAATAAGAATGATTTGGTTGGTGATAAAGAGTTACGGTTTATTCAAGAACAGACTAAGTTGAGACAACAACAGTTACAAGAACAGCAACAGCAACAGGCACAACAGCAAGCACAGTGCAATTCTGCGTCTACGGCAGACAGCAATGGTCCAACGACAACAACCTCGAATGGAGGCGGTGGACACAGACACAATCATAGTGGCAAACTGAACATTCCAACAAGAGGACGACGTAATTCACAAGCTTCAATAACGGCAAGTCAAAAGAAATCGAAATCGAACTTGAAATCGAAATCGAATTCAAGATGGTTACTCACGAAAAGCAGATACCAGTTGTTATTGGATTACATTGGTCTTACACAATTACCGCAGAGTGTGAGTTCAGAAAGAGGCAGTTTTTTGTTGGAGCAGGATACAGCTGCTGGTAGTGGTGATGATGATGAGCCGGAAGAACTGTTTTTCGATGTTGGTGTGTTTATTGTGAGTCTTGTTAGTGAGTATAGTGAAGGGTCGAGTAGTTTGGAAGAGGTTGTTGATTGGATTGTGGCCTGTTGATTTGTTGATTTGTTGATCTATGTGATTTGGTGTGATGAATGGCTGGTTGCTGGTTGAGTAGAAGAGTGTTGAGTTAAGTGTTAAGTGAAGTGGTAAGTATTAAGGGGTCTTTTTCAAATCGGGTGAATCGCTCGTTTAATTTATCACATGTCATCGCCGTAATAAATTTCGGATCGTTTGTAGTAGTTTAGTAGTGAGGAGAAGAAGAGAAGAAATTGGAGTGTTGTTCTCTGGGATTTTGTAGATTTGCCATTCTCATCTTCATCTTGGTGTTTCTCTTGTTGTTTCTCTTTCTTATGTATGCTTCTAACTTCTTGTTATATATATCACCAATAGAATACTATACAAACAAAGATGGAATCGGTTATGAACAGCTGGTGGGGGTCACTTTCACAAGTAGCCGAACAGTCCTCGGCCTCTGTGTCCCAGCTCACTGCTCAGCTGCAGCTAACTTCTCCCGTCTCTCCTGTCTCAGAAGACTCTGTTTCACCCGGAGAAAATGGAAACTACAGCACCGTCAACAAAACCAACAACACCAACAACACAAAAAGTAACAACCAAAGTCAACACCATCAACATCAACAACAGCATCAACAACAGAATAAGCAAAGTCCACATAAAGATACACAAGAAACAACTGCAAACGCAAACATCTACACTCACAACAAAAACAACATGTCGGTGTCTAGTTCTGGATCAAACAAGCGCAAGTCCTATTCTTCATTTTTTGATGATTTCTTCAACCCATCAACTTCTACAGAAAACTTGAAAGGGTCATCCGGTTCACTACAATCAACAATGATGGCATCTTCCTCTTCCACGGTCAACAATCAATCACAGAATGGATACAATAACAACAACAACAACAACAACAACACTTCAACTGGAAGTTTTGGAACCGGTGGTAACGGTGGATCACCACACTTGGGTGGAGGCTCCAGTTCATCATTACCTCAAAACAACAACAACAGCAATAACAATACCACCAATTCATCATCAGCTTCGAATTACCTCACCGATAAACTAATGGAAAGAATCATCTCAATGGCTGTCCCAACAACGACAACAGAGACAGGAGAAGAACTACAGAACATTTTATTCCGTATAGAGATGCAAAAATCAAGACCACCATTAAGTGTCAACGTGATGAGCAAAAACAGCATATTACTCTTATCCCGACTCTCTATTCCTTTTGAAGCCATTGATTCAATAGTGACGATATTCAACTGGACGAACCCAACCTTGACACTAACGTTTCTTTCATTCATCACGCTGATCATCTTAAAACCCGTTGTCTTGCTAGCACTACCGTTTTTCTACATTTGTTTTGAAGTTATCGTTCCAGCATTCATCAAGCGCCATCCGCTGGATCCAGTCACTGGTATACCTACTTACGGCCCAGCCTTGAAGAAAATCGACTTGCCTAAACCTGTGCCGGAAATAAGCAGGGAGTTTTTGTTGAATGTCACGGATTTACAGAACCATATGCTGATTTATATCGTTGCCTGGGATTTCTTAGTCAAGTGGGGTGTTAGATTCTTATATTTCAAAGATGAAAAAATCACAAGTTTTATCTTTTTAAGTTGTTTAAGCATTGGTTGTCTCATCTCATGTTTCGGGACATGGATATTCATTGTTTCTCTACCATTGATTAAACTATTTGCCGTCATTTTACTCTGGTCATTCACCGTAATGATGCATCCGACATACAGAGACGGTCTGTTGAGTTTGCTTTACTCCGAAGAGACAAGATTGGGGTTTGTCACATGGACGAACAAACTCGAGCATAAGTTAAAACAAGAGTTGAAATTACGTGAAGCCAAAGAAATCAAGGAATTGGAAATCTTCGAGTTACAAACACTTAACCCAGACACACATAACTGGGACGTGGTGTGTTTCACCAATGAGATCTATTCCGTGAACTCACACAGCAAGCTGAACACATTACCTATTGGAGGCACAATGCAATTGGGTAACGTGAAACCACCCCAGGGCTGGGCTTTTCTCGAATCTGGTGATACAAAAATGAGAGGAATCAATAAAGTGATAGATGGCTGGATGTTAGATTTGACACCTTCGGATTGGGTACGTTCTAATTTCTTGACTGATGTGATTGAAGTTGACGATGACACGAAGTGGTGTTATGATTTGCATCCGAAATTGGAGACGAACCAAGTGGGAATTGGATCTGGTAAGAATAATAAGAAGGTGAGAGGTGTGTTTAGAAGAAGAAGATGGGTTCGGTCTTGTATTCGTGACATTTACGATCCGGCTAAGTTGTCACCTGATGATACCATTGAGGAGGTTGAATCGAGCAGTGATGATGATGAAGTCGATGGTGATGGTGGGGCACATGATAGTGATTCGTCGTTTCAGAATAGTCATAGTAGAACTAGTTCGAATACAACAGACGGCGGTGAAACAGAGACAGTGAAGGGGAAGGGTGATGATGGAGGAATTAGGGTTAGGAAAAGAGACAAGTTTTTCAAGAAAAGATCGTCTTCGAAAAGTTCCATTGCAAGTCAGTCTTCTGATTCAAGTTCAAGTATTGTGTCGGCAGGTGGAACCCACCATCATCATCATCATATTCACCATCAAAGCCAGCATCAGCATGAACATGCTCATTTACATCATAAGAGTGGGAAGAAACTCGGGTTGCATAGCCATCATAAGAAATCTGGCTCAATTGATAGTTCAAGAAGTGAGGCTAGTGGTACTGGTGATTCTATAATTGAAGAGGAAGGTGATGAGTGATGTGGGATGTGTGGTGTCACGTGTGTGGTGTGTGGCTTGACTTTTTAATTTGAAAAATAAAACATAAAAATGAAAACACTAGTCGTTCATGAAAATGCAATCTTTAATGAAAAAATGAATTCGGTTTGGTTATATATATTTTGGTTTTTGTACTTTTTTTTCACATATATTTTTTTTCTAATTTTAAAGTTTTACTCGTTAACGTTCTTATAATTTGACATTAATTTGTTTTGTTTTTTTTATGTACGTCAATTGAATTTGATTTGGGTTGAATTTGGTTGATTTATACTCTGTTAATTTACTGTACTGATTGTTTTCTCTCTTGTTTTTGTTCATTAATTTTAATAACTCAAATATATAATCTCTATGTCTACACTAACTATTAGTATGATATCAAACCACTATCTGACTCAGATAACATCACTGAGCAAAGAAAAAAAAATATGCCAACCAATATCAACATCAAACAAACTTAAAAACAACTTTTGAATCCTGTCTAGCAACCAACGAATCATCATTCTCCAACGAAGCACTATTCTTAAACCCCAAATCACTCATAACAACAACCAACATAGCCAACCCTCCTCCTGTCCCGCCAACAATCCCGCCACTGCCGTCAATCCCACCCCCATCAACCCCACCATTACCACCGCTACCTCTACCTCTCAGCCTTAAAAACCTCAACTTGACAATATCCAAATCAAACCCTTTATACTGTTTAACACGTTTCTTAGTCTTATAATCCCAGATACAAATCGCACCATCTATACGATTTGAACATGTTGCAAATATTTTTTCATCATCAATGAAAATGATATCATTAATTGGGTTAACGTATTCTATACCATCGTTCATTCTTTTACGATGGCATTTGAATGCGTAATTTGTTGAATTTGTAACTCCATTTGCGCCAACACCAGTGGCAGCAGTGGCAGCAGTGGCAGCACCACCATCGGAATTGGAATGGGAGTTGTTGCTGTTGGTGGTGTTGATCTGCTTCACTTTATTCATCACATGAGCAGGAAAAAACTCAACTGAAACTTTTCCCTCAATTGAACCTTCAATGAATCCATTCAATGTCGGTATGAGTCTCAGTGATGTGTTCACTGGGTATTGAAACCCATTCTGTTGTTCGAATATCGGTAACTTTAACGAATGTGGAATATTAGAAATATCATATGCCGAAGTTCGTGAATCTGAGGTGGTTAATATAAGTAAGTTGGATTGGGTGTCCATGATTTGCACTTTTTTGGTTTTGGATGGTTGTAATTGAAGTTTATGGATTAGTGTTGTTGTTGTGACTGATGCTGTTGCTGTGGCTGGGTTTGTGTTCATGTTTGTGTTTGGGTTGCTGTTGGTGCTGTTGGTGTTGGTGTTGGTGTTGGTGTTTGCAGGTCTGAGAAATGAAATCGTACCATCCCATGACCCAACAATGATAAGATTATATTGTTCGTTATACGCAACACACTGTAACCCCAACTCCGAAAGCGTTATTGATTCAATCACTTTTTCAGATGGTAGATCGAACAACGCGAGTTCTCCATTACCCAGTGCCAAATATAATAAGTCCCCAATGAGGCATGAGTCAAGAATGGGTATTGAGATAGAAGTTGTGTTTGAAGGAAGTTTAACAGATTGTGGGTTTGGTGAATAGCGAAGTTTGTCGAGTTTGTCATATATCGTTATTTCGCCGTTGAATGTCGTCAGTATTAGTTTTTGATTGTTTTTGTAGAAGTTCACTGATGTGATTAGGTCTTTTGGGGAGTTTGATAGATGTACTGTGAAAATATGTGATTGGGTGGTTGTTAGTACGTAGGGGTTTCTGAAATGGGATGAGAGAGTAAAATAAGGTGATACTTACTTGCATGATTCATTCTGTAGTTTTCTTGGAGCTTGGCAGATGAGTATGGTGTCTTGATTCTTGAAGGAAGGTTAGACTTTGAGTCACGATTCCTTAATGATGTTTATGTTTATGTTTATGTCAACAACGCCAAAACAAATCGATCGATCGATTCTTTGGATTCTTTGCACTCGGATCAAAAATGTCGAGAAAGGGCTCACTTGTGGACAATAAGACCAGTAGACAATAAAGTTTAGTCGACAAACTTTCGACGCGTCGATTGGACGTTTTTTCAATATAGCTAAGCACACACACCGAGTGCGTTGCCGGATCCCCAATTATGCCATGGTAATTTACCCAAAAGAGACGACGGGCTTCCTTTTTTTTTCACCGGCTTGACCGTTGGTGCTTGTACAATGTACGTCTTGTTGTTTTTTTTTTGTTTTCTTAAGTCCTTGTTCTCAATGTTGTGTTTTGTTGCAATTTTTCTGTTGCTTTTAATAATTAGGTTTTTCCTATGTAACGTTCAATAGTCATATATTGTATGTACTACTTAGCTAGACCAGATAGTAAAATCCAGCCATGTTGAAGACTCAAGTTTCAACCCCGCGTAAAGAAATACAGCACACTCTCTGTACGTAGTACGGACCTCTTAATGAAAAAAAAAAAGAGC
This sequence comes from Ambrosiozyma monospora, assembly GCA_001599995.1. Classification (NCBI taxonomy): domain Eukaryota; kingdom Fungi; phylum Ascomycota; class Pichiomycetes; order Pichiales; family Pichiaceae; genus Ambrosiozyma; species Ambrosiozyma monospora. The sequence goes on from BCIP01000010.1 coordinate 434,745, forward strand.
GCCGAAGTTTAAATTCGCATCTTATCTGACCAACCAGCGACGTTGTACACTCAATTTTCTTCGCTGATAAGAATCAAGATCTCTCGTTTTCTAATCATCTACGTTAACACTTTTTGGCTACCAGAGCTGGGAATACGTACAACTCACTTTAACTGATTAAAAACTGGGTATTAATATCATGTCAAATGCAATAGGTGTATCAAGCTGCATGGTGTTGGAAGGAGACCAGCGTCTATAGTTTGAGTTAAAAAATTTTGAATCCAAATTTTGACATTTAAAAATCCCAAATCTGATGGTCATTACTACATACGGTTAAAGTTACGAGGTCTTGATAAGCTATACTTTACTCCTTTATCTATCACAAGTGTGTAGAAGTCAGGATGGATGCAACATACATCCAGAGAATTGAGGGGCCGGGGTGCTGTTGGAAGACCGTCCAGGGCATTAAATACGTTACAAGTTCGTTGCAATTTATTCAAGAACAATTGGTGATCTCTCATCTATATAAAGAATTCTTTCGTTAAAATGCAGTAATGGACACTATGCTTTAATAATGGCATTGCAAGGCAACAAAAGTAGTAAGAACATCAAGTAAAACGGCACCCTGCACGCACGGACATCGGCCTGAAGTGTCAAGGAAAAATCTCGCAGGAGTCACAAACTCACAGCTTAGCACATGAAAAAGTATAGCGGAGCTTGTAAATTTAGTTGCTGCATAGTGGTAGTTTTTAGATCTCCGGTGATATCCAGCTTACTGCTCCAATTCTGCCAGACAATATGAACATTCTTTCCAACAATATTTCCAATTTCCCAAAGACTCGTATAGTCTAGCTTCAAAACTGCTTCAATTCTCCTACTCGTGACATTTTCTTCCATCTTTCCTCTCTTTTTCTTTCTTCTTTCTTTTTCCAACACAACTGGTACAAAGTGACCTTAAACGACAAGTTTCCCAGTTTTCATCTGTCCTCCAGTCTCTGCAACCCATCTTGATATATCCAATTGACTGTTGATACAAGCGATCGAAGAATCCAACAGCATCTTACTTATCAGCACATAGCATATACCATCACACACCACACATAACAATGTACTTCTTCGAAACATCATTTAAGAAAAGACTGATACAAGTTGCCTGTGCAGTCTTTTGGTGTTTGTTAGGAGCAGGACCAATCTTTGGATTTGCAGCATTGAAACCAACATTAATTGACCAACACGTCTATGAAGAACTTTGCTATACCAATCAAACAACGACATCTTCATCATTAGCCGAATCACAACTTTTCACATCACTTTACGAAATCATGTCTCCAAGAACTTCCATCCTAGGTTCAGCATTCACCAATCAAGCTGGTGATGAGCAATCTATCCATACTGAACAATTTTTTGCACATTGTACAACACAAGATTTGAAATTGAACATGATGTTCACTGTCGGTGCTGTCTTGACTAATGTCTCGGCTCTTGTTATCGGTACCGTTTTGGACTCATATGGTCCTAAAGCTTGTGGTTTGATCGGTTCTGCTTTCCTGTTCATCGCTTGTTTCATCTTCATCAACGCTAAATCTATCACTTTGTTTGATCCATACTTGATAGGATACGCTTCTATGGCATTGGGTGGTCCATTCACCTATATTTCAAGTTTCCAATTGTCAAATGCTTTTCCTGACCAGTCCGGTACTGTGTTGGCTTTACTAACTGGTGCTTTTGATACCTCATCTGCTGTGTTCTTGGTTTACAAGCATTTCTATTTAACCAACCCTGAATTTTTCAAATTGCAAACTTTCTATAAGTTTTTCTTATTTGTTCCAATCTTTATCACTTTGGTTCAATTGTTTCTCATGCCAAATGAATCTTATTTGACTCCACCACCAGATTTGATTCCTCATCCAGAAGAAGAAGGTGGTCGTTTGGCAAGTGCCGCAGCTGCAGAAACACTATTGCATGATGAAAACTCACCTTTGTTGGCACCACCTGAACCATCTCCCGCATTCAGAAGAAGATCCTCAATCGGTGAAGCTTACAAGTCCGTATACGTTGAAGAAGAAATCGAAGAAGCTGAACACAGAGCCGCCCAAGATAACAAGACCAACTCCATCTTTGGTATCTTGCATGGGTTTCCTATCCGTTACCAGTTCAGAACTTGGTGGTTCTTCCTTATGTGTATCTTCTGCACTATTCAAATGTTAAGATTGAACTATTTCGTCGCCACGATCAACTCTCAATATGCCTACTTGTTGGGCTCCTACCAATTGGCCAACAAATTGAACAAAGTGTTTGATATTGCGTTGCCATTAGGTGGTGTTGTCTCAATCCCATTTGTCGGTATGTTCCTCGACAACTTCTCCACCTCAGTGGTGTTAATCGTGCTATTCGGTTTATCTTTAATCATTGGTGTGTTAGGTTGTATTGAAAACTCCTTTGTCGCCGGAGTCATCAACGTGTTGATGTTTGTCTCATACAGACCATTCTTCTACACTTCTATGTCCGACTATTGTGCCAAAGTGTTTGGATTTGAAACGTTCGGTACTATCTACGGTACAATGATGACCACTTCGGGTGTTTTCAATTTCTTGCAATCTTTCTTGGATAAAGCTACCCATACCACGTTCAAGATGAACCCTATTCCGTTGAACGTCATGTTGGTGTTGTTGACTACTTTCATAGGTGGTGCTACTGTCGTTTACGTCTATACTCAGTCTATCAGATACAACAAGTTGAAGCAAAAGAATCACCATTCTGCCATTGCTTAGATCTCCGGCCCGCAGGCACAATTAGATGTGATCACACTTATATAACCATGTGATCACACTTCCCCTCCCCATAACATAACCATATTCAGCCAATCACTTACAGTTACGCTAACATCATTCACATCTATTACCTTCTTTATGAGCTTTACATATTCTGCATATATATTATAGTTTGATTTTTTTTTGTCTTACCCTCTTGAATCCGTATATTTAATTCGGCTTTCTTAAATTTTGCTTTTTTTTTCGTTCATATATATCTTTTTATACCAATATCCACCCCCTTTTTTATTATTATTGTTTACTTACATTCCGTATCGATTTACAAAACATATATATTGTATTTAAAATCTTTGCACTTTGAATCTTTAAAAGTATCATCATAATTTACTGCACATGTGCATGTATAGAGTCTCGATAACCAGTTAAGGCTACTCGGAACCTTTGTATCAATTTTTACGAGTTCCGAAATTCGACGTCCCACGCGTCAAACAACCGTCCAAGAAAATATTCTTCTTATATATTGGTAGAATTGATCAATTTTGACAGTACGCGTACTCATCTCATCACAGGTGAAAGACTAAAGTACTCTACTTACAATTTTCCATATTTACGAGTGAAGTTCAATTTTACCAGATATACATCCACAAGTTATTCTTCATGACAGATCACAATCATCAACTCCCGAACAATCAATGACACTATTAACAACAACACAAAATTATTTAATGCTTGCCACGGTGTTATACAGTTAGATGAAGTGATAAACCATCCAACAATGTTATTTCAATCGGCCAAGATGTTGATTGTACAGAGCCCATGTCCCATAGTGAAAACACCAGCACTTCTAGAGCCAGAGTTGAAGAGAGTTCCGTTAATTTTTCCCGAGTTCTGAAATGTTAGACGTGGGTAGAATAAGAAAAAAATTATATCAGTTCTGGTTCACAACATCAAATGAATCCAACCCCAACCAAATGCATTTTAATAATGGGTATTCCGGAAGATGATAGATTCAAGCTTCAACAGCCCTCAAAAGTCAACTGGGTTAAACTTGTGCCAAAATTGAGAGAAACACAGTCACATAAATTGAACACAAGAGCGTTAGATTCAATTCATCAAACATACCATACACCAACCTGATTGATTTGAAAGATACAAAACATGTTTTCACACCATCACAGTTTTTACAGCTCCTTTTAATATATCAGTCATTTGTTCAATTAGTATATCACTCTCCGACTTCATGTTCTATCCGTTCCCCATGTCGATTCAAGTGTACTTCAATAAGCATGTCGGTAAAATTGGATGAAGAGAAAGGCTTATTCTATTTGTCATACACTTGGGATCATGCTCACACTCATAGTAGCTGTGAAGTTGTTGAGATGGGGAAAGTACGATACACAAGGAGTTTACAAGGGAAAAGTAAACAAGATTCAAGAGCACTTAAACCTAAGTCACAGTTGTCAAAGCAAGTTCAAGTTCCGGTGGATATTCCAGAAGATGATAGATTTAAACTTAAATTTCCATCAAAAGTCAGTTGGTCAGATCTCGTGCTAAAGTTGAGAGAACCACAGCTATATGAATTGGAGCCAGGAGTGTTGAATTTGATTCATCAAACATACATCAGTTTGATTGATTTGAAAGACAAGATTCATTTTTTCACAACGTCACAATTTCTGCAACTTCTTTCAGTATACATCCCGTTTTTAAGACTCCTACAATTTCCTTCAAATAAAGCTTACCTTCGTTGTCCAAAGAATTTTAAGTGCATAAATCAAGTTGGTCAATAAATTTAGACGAAAAGAAAGGATTGTTTTGCTTGTCATACACTCGAGACCAGCCTGTTCACACTCATACCAGCGGCGAGATAGTTGAGGTGGCTAAAGTGGAACTCACGGGGAGGTTACAAGAGAATACTGGATATAACATTAGAAAACCAATTCCCAAATCAGACCTTCAATGGTTTCCCGTCAATATCCCTGAAGATGCTAGATTTAAGCTTGAATTTTCATCAAATGTCGGCTCGGCACAACTTATGGCAAAGTTGAGAAAAAGACAGCGGTATAAATTAAAACCAGGAGTGTTGGATTTAATTCATCGAACATATACCGATTTGATTGATTCAAGAGACAAAATCCATGTTTTTACTACATCACAGTTTCTACAATTCCTTTCAGTATATCTACTATTTGTGAGGCTCCATTTCTATCATCGTCGAGACAAAGTTTACATTCGTTGTTCAAAGCGCTTCAAGTGTAAGTCAGCATTGGCATTAAATATAGATGGAAAGAAAGGGCTGTTTTACTTGTCATACACGCGAGATCCTGCTCATTCTCGTACCAGTGGAGAGATTGTTGATATGGCTAAACAAAGATACGAGAGACGCACGCATTGGCAGTCTAAATATACCAAAAGTACCGATGTTGATGTTCAATTAATCAGTGATAGTTTTGATAATGAATCCAATGACGGGAGTGAAATTGGTGGTGATAACAATCAAGTAATTAGAATTCATGCGACTTCGAATGAAGTTACTTTAAGTGACACTGTCCGTGACACCGGAATCAATGAAGGACTCCAGACATCTTCAGCAGCAGCCAACGAACAATCAGGTCATGAAGAATCGGGTCAAACTATGGTCAAAGAAGAAACAATAATAAGCTCTGAAGATATTCATATTTTTGATGATGATGCATTCAACCATGATGATATCAATGGTGATAAGAATAACTCCCAAAAGTTTGGTACTTACCCTGGTTTTGTGTCTCCAAATGCAGAAGAATGTTCCATGATTACTGAAGTGACCAATGCTTTGCAGTCTGGAGGAAGTGGGTTCTCAAGTTCTGGTGATATAGATGAACTCATGTATTACACTAACCGGTTATACAATGTTTGTCACTGATTTTGCTCTAACAACTGAAAATTGTATGGAGATATGGCAATATCATCCTAATCACCTACGATCGATTTATCGGTGAGAACGTGATTGAATCTGGGCTTGTTCTGGATTCATTGATTTTGATATTGGAGAGATTAATTTGTCTTTTATGTATAGCAATGAGCATTTTTATCAAAAAATGAATAAGCATGAGCTGTAGATGTATCTCCTTGTGGTATACTAGAATTATTCAAAAAAAATTAGACATTCTTATTCCTTTGAATCTGACCTAGTTCAGAAGCTAGCAGTGTTGTTTGTATCGTTTCAGCTTTGACAACCGGCCTCAACATGATATCATGAATACGGAAGTACTGAATGTTTATTGAGCAACATCAAGCGGATCAAATATTCAAAACAAATTGGATATGAATTGTTTTTAGAATCTAAAGATCTCAAACGCTGAACAAAAGATCAAATCTGAATTTGTGGAGATGAAATATTTTTAAATGCACCCTTGACCCTTGGGCCTTGGTCAGCCAGCCATATTAGCATCTTCTTTATATGAGCGTAAAAGGCTTATATTATGACCTTACTTGGCTATAAATATGATTCTTGGAACTCTCTGAATAACGAGGAGCAGCCATTTTGTGAACCCAGAATTAGAAGTCGTAGAAAAAGGGTTCAAATTTGCACATGAACCATATATTAGCATGTACATCGACGAACTCGATATAGTAGTGTAAAGCCTTGTAAGTCATACCAACTGTGCTTCAACTCAAGTCATATGTTTCGTCTAAAAATAAGTAAGTAGTCATCATTGGTACCCTTTGACTTTGTTACCACCTTAACAATCATGCAGTGGCTGAGAGTCTAATGAGATGAAAGATGAAGAACATCATGAGATGAATGCATGTAATTAATGTTCATTTACGTGCATGTTCCTCCTGTGTTCAGCTATCCCTGAACTAATATGATGGAATAATTATTGAAAAATTATGGCATAATAGCATATATATGTGTGAGAACTGTGGTATGTTAGCATCCAGGTAACAGGTTTCTTTTTTATTCCAGAGGCCAACTCGTTCAGTTGTGGAGGGTAATTGTTCAAATTCTCGTGTTGCCGGGCATATATCTTCCAGCTGACTTAGTGTTCGTTTCTTTGTTCTTTTTTCTCTTTCTGTTATAAATTGATTCAACAGTCCGGAGCATTAACTATAATTTGTTCTCGAGGTTGAGTAAATACTTTCGATGAGCAATATAGGTATACGACGGTTTGATATCGGACAATTTGTCATTTGAAGGCCAGCCATGGTCATCGGTAGGCCCTGAAAGATTGGAAAATACGCTCAACGAGGCCGGGTAACTCTTAAGTGAGAGCATACAACTCTGAGACGCGATCTTCAGCAAAAATTCCAACACGCTTTGTTCAATTTCATAAGCTCAATAGGCGTACAGCCGCCAAAACTCAGTGTCAATGTAAGGTACGATATTTAGAACTTTAATGATCATGACGATCATTTGTCAATTTATACCGAATGAGGCATACATGGGCTTAGTTATACCAGCTACAAGTTTAATCATCCGACCATAAATGGGGTGAACTACAACATGGATCGTGGATCATGGCATGAGTGAGGGCCAATTAATGAGGATCAGAAGAAAGGATAGCTAAGCCAAACATGTTCTTTCAACAGAATTGTTTGTTTACAAATGATCCTTCATGTGTTAAAATCGTTTTTGAATTGAGTTTTCTCGAGTTGAAGTTTGGCAGAGGAAAATTGAACGTATATCGTAGTTGTGAAAGCTTTGGATAATTGAAAATGATATCAAATAAACGGGCCCCTACTCTTATATATTACTGTCCTGCCCACGACAGGGTTCTTTGTCGTGAGTTGTAAGGGCGAGTTGGCCAATGACGGCGCTGAGAAGGTAAGGAAGGTAAGGCCTGACAGTGGAGCAATTCGGACGGCTGGTTTCACGGGGAAATATTGAGCGCATGCACTGGACAGGCTGCCGTAGAGGCGGACATGAGCCAGGGAACCGCAAATTGCAGTGCAGTGCAGTGGCCGGTGGTGGTGGTGTGCGGTGAGCGCAGATAGTAAACAGACCCAATTATGACCACATTGGGCAGTTGCCAGTGTCCCAAAACTAGTGTCTTAATTCCTGACAGTACGCAGTGAGAGGCTGGCAGTTTGGGACTAGTAGCTTAGAAGGATCCAAGAGGGAACAAATCCTTCTCTGCAAGAGCTCTTTGTTGGTTGGTAGTACGTCCTGTTGTGCTCAATGTTGACAGTGTCACTCAATCCAATCAAGTGGTGTTGTTTTTCTACTTTGTTGTTGTTCTTGCTCTTCAGGTCTTATCCATCATCCTCTTGCTGTTCACCGTTGACCTTTTTCTTCTCTTAACTGCTTGTCTGTTCCCTCAAACATCATATCCCCCCATCACATCTTGGACGTGTCATTTGCCCTCCTATTCAGCTGTTCCCCTTTTTTGCCTGTTTCTTTGGCTTCATTCCATCAGTTTACCTTGCCTTGAAAGTTGCCTTAACATAGTTTGAACTTTGCTACTTTCCCCACTGGTATCATTTGTTGTCTCCATTCATTGAAACTAGAAGGAACTTATCAAAGACGCGTGAAGTCTCTCATACATCATTGACCTTTGAAACTTGATCAAGAGAACACGTTAATTGTCACAAACCCATCCTCATTCAATTTTGTCTAAAATGTCGATGTCATACGCAACTTCGGAATATGCATCACCATATGAAGAGCCGGTTCAGAAAACATCAAGAAAGACAAAGAGGCTGTCTGCTGGCAGACTCTCGATTTCCTCTATGAAAGACATAGCTGTCTCTCCATTGGTGCTTTACAAGTCTGTTAAACAATCTACTGAGAACCCAAGATTGAAGGCTATCAAGTCTAATCTTAAGAAAGAGCAGATCACCTCCAAACACATTTCAAATTTGAACTTCACATTGTTCAAGAAACTTGTGATACCATCTGAAATTCATCTTGATCTCTGCTTAGAAATTTGGAAGTGCGTTATTTCTGATGTGTTGAATTTGAACCAGATTATTCCATTATTGGGTCATATCCCTGAACTAGATGATTTTGCATTCAAACTGATTACAAATAGCTTCAAAATTCAATTCAACGAAAGCAGAAAATGGAGATGTGTCTATAACAACAATACCTCTCCTCGTGATTCTCAATTCATTCATCATTCCCAATTGAAAACATTGATCAACTTTATGGAATCTCACAAATTGCAATTCAACACTTTGGCTATTGAACCTGAACTAGACAACCAGATCCTTTTGTTTGCAAAGACTGCAAACAAAGACTCAACTTTAAAGAAACTTCTCCAGTTGTCTAAAGCCATTGAATTGAACAACTATTGGATTGATACATCAGCTAAAGAACTCACAGAAATTCCATGGATTTCCAAGGTCACCTTATTCAAAACAGATATTAGATTCTTCGACAATCGTATCCTTCATCACATGCCTCAACTTCAAAGAATTGTCGTCATGGCTTACGAACTTTTGAGCATTCATACCATTAATAGCGCTACCGATATTATGGAACAACAAAAAGGTTCTTTAGAATTGCTTACAATTGAATATGAACTCCTTGCAGGAATCAACGGTGATAAATCAGAATTGTGTTCTTTGCTTGCTGATGCAACTAACCGTTATCCTGATATCAAATTGGAATTGTTGCCTCGTTTGAACCATAAGTACACTTTTACTGAAAACTGGAGAGAAAGCAGTGAAGCATTGAAACCTATTCGTCATTTGTTCAAGTCTATGCAACTTGGTTTATCATTGTTTGATCGTGATGTTTCCATTAATGAATTCCAAAATTTGTCAGAGGTTACCATCTTCAGATTTTTCTCTGATCAAGTTTCTCTTCGTTCAGATACTTTGAAAAGATTGAATTTGAACTGGAAACCATTCTCTGCTCCAAAGCCTATCAATTTGGATTTCTCTGGTTTGAAACAATTAGATTACTTGTGTCTAGGCAATGATCGTTTCGCAAATACCACCATTCAGACCATTCCTGACTCTGTCCGTGTTTTGCAACTGGAGAATATTGAAACCGATGCTGTCATGGTTCTTCCTAAGAATCTAGTTAAGTTGAAGTTACAAAATACCAAGATCAAGTTTGACTGTATCAAGAGACAATCTGTCGTTCCAGGTATCACTGTTGAAGTTTGGGATGTGAAAACAATGATGACCAACGTTGTTGAAGAATTGGCTGGTGCTATCTATGAAGTTCGTTTCCTGGAAAACCGTGAAAATGTGCTAACTTTATCTAATGTCACTCAAGTGCAACATCATCATTTGAAGCGTAGAAAAGAAAGTTTCAGTATTCAATATCATGATAAAATTCAATGTGAGTATGGTCAAATGGTTACCGTTTACAGAACTTCATATTTGGATGTCTATTCTGATGCTATGGCAGCTCAACATCAGCATTCTAGCTCTGCTCCTGCTGATTTGTGGTACAAGAGACAAAAACATTTGGAGCAAGGTCATAGCTTGCCTCCATTGCCTAAAGATGCTGAAAAGATCTTGCGTCATGCTCAATCTCAACAATCATTAGACGCCTCTTCATCAAAGCAATTGCGTGCTTCTCCATCTCATACATCACTTGATCCAAACGTGCAACTACAACAACATAAGCAGATGATTGCCAATATGGATAAACCTGGAATGCAGAAAGAATCTCAAATTTCAAGAAAACAACATAAGCATTCTCAATCTCATCCAACTAGAGCTTCTGTTATGCGTAACCAACTTCGTCTCAATCAACAACTTAAAACGGCTACAATGGTTAAAGTGATTCAATCCTGTTGGAAAGCTTACTTCAAGACCGAAATCTTGCATCAATATCCGGACCCAACTTCATCCTACCCTGATCCATTGCTAAATGATTTCACCTCTCCATTAACAGAAACTCAATCTGGTTTTATCTCATTGTTGTCAAAGTTCTTGCTGGAACATGAAGTCATGAAGTTCAATGCTACATTAATCTCCTCTCGTGTCGTCTTACCTGCTCCTAGTCACGGTAGTGGCAAGCATGGTCAACATGGCAATGGTAGTGAGTTAATGGATGGTGTCGGTAAGAGAGAAAAACTCAAAGAGAAGATCATTGGTGTCTGGGACGGTGGATTTAGTTCTCTGATAGGTGCTGCAGATACCACTCATCTTCAACCACAGAACCAAGCTCAGAACGGTAATGGAAGAAGAAGAAATAACAGAGGTTTGTTCGGTGGTCGTTCTCGTCGTGATGAACGTCTACGTGCCGAAGCTGCTGGTTTGGCCGCTGCTCCAGGTATCATTGGACAACAGCCTAATGCTGTTCCTATGCCTGTTTATCAACCACCTGTTCATGGTTATGGTGAGCCTACTCAAGTTCAACAAGTTGTTACTGTCTTGGGTACCCCTCCTGTTGAAAGAAGAAGAGCCGGTGATCGTTTAAGAGGTCTGTTACATCATCGTTCCTGATTGGTTTCATGAAGTTAAATTGTTCTTTGTTTTTTGTGCCTAATTGTCGTTATTTGTCTTGTCTAACCTGTTTGCTTGTTTATTGATGCTACGTTTTTTCCTGAGTCAATTGGATGTTAGTTTGAACTGTTTTATTTTTTGTCACATCCTTCCCTCTACACTTTTGTTCAAATTCATTCGTTTTCTATCCATTGGTACCATAATTCCTCCTCTTCCCTTTCCACCCACTGATTTTCAAATCTCCACCTGCATAGTTGTTACCTTTTCCGCCTCATTCCCATCTACATTCTGCTCTGTGTGCTTTCAAGCCCATCTGCTTTCATTAATTTGAGATTCTGTTGTCCCTTTACGTTATCTTTAAGCCAGTCACTGGTCCTTTTCTTAGTATTTAGTTTAAATTGTTCTAATCATGAGTTTGTTTAATTTTTCAGTTTTTTGTGGTTGAATCATGAAAGCTCCACTGGCTTTACAACCTGGTTTGTTGCTATTGCACGTGTGTGTTCTTTAAATGAGTTTTTCCATTCTCCCCCTTTACTTTTAACTTGTTTTTTATATGCCTCTCTCCTCTCCTCCTCTCCTACTTTTGCTAAGTTTTTTTAAAAAGTTATAATTGCTTTTCTCATGTGCCTTTACGAACAATTAATTCTTTCCTCTTTTTTCCTTTTACTTATTTTTCCATTATTACTACACTTGTTATACTTGCATTTTCCCTTTTTTGTTTTAGTTTTCTTCCATTATTTTTTGACGAGTGATTTCAGAAGATAACGTGTTGTTGTTACCTTTGTTTACCATTTACTGTTTTTTTTGTTCTTTTGTCTTTTTGCTTATATATACAAGCCACATCTTATCTTTCTTGATGTTGCAAAACTTGCATGTTTCGCTTGTATTTTATACCTTTACTCTATATTGAAAGTTCACAATCACTGATATGTTTGTCTGAACTTTCAAAATCCTCTCCTTTATATTTGTTTAGTCCGCTAGTTTTGTCTTTGCGAGTTTTTGTTTTAGAATTGATTCCCAACTTACATTCCTTAAAAGTTGTAAATTTACGCCAGCTATGTATCTGCTTGAACTATTCATGTGATTTACTGGATTGTATAGTCACAATCTATTCAGCTTCAAGGAAACCCTCATGGTCGTCCAAGAGTCAAGACTGCGGCTCGCCGCTCCTCCTCAGAAAAATTTTCACAGCTTTCCCATGAATTTCAAACTTGATCGGTTGTTCTGAACACAAGAAAACTCATATTTCTTTCTTTCAGAACACAATCAACACAGACATTGTGTACACAACAAACAGCAGGCATTCCAGAATGTTGAAGAAACATGCCATGACGATATCAAAGTGATGAATTCAAGGTGTTATCCATACAGGCGTATGATCTCAATCTTGAGGATCACCATTTTCAATATCGTTCATCAGTATGTCAGCATGTCTGTTTACTGCCACGTCATGCATTGAATTTGCACTTATTTGGCCTCCTCGAAGATCCATACATCTATCTCTCTGTGATGTGTTGATTCAAAGCGAGGCCTAGATTAATGTTGAATTGGTCATATTCGCAGAGGTGTGAAGAGGCTTCCGGATTCTTTCTATAATATTGGTGATTGCTCTTTTTTTTGGGTAGTTGCTTGGTATTGAGTTTGGATACATTTTTTTATTTTATTGAAGTTGTTTAAATTTATTGCGGTTTTAAGTTTCGAAATCGGTTGCAGTGTTTATTGGTGTTGTACTATCGACTCTTGAGTCTTGAGTACTAGCTAGTATGTAAGTCAGCTCGTGAGTCGTGAGTGGTGGTAACTTTAGAAATAAGTTAAACGGACCAGAAGAAATGAATTATGCACAGGAAAAAAAGATATATGAATCAAACATCATTCGGTTTGGATATAGTTAATGTACAGAGAAGGAAAAGCTTATTAGTGGGAATATATATAAAGGGGTCTCAAATTTCAATCAGTCCACAGGATCCACTTTCACTGTTGCTAACTTCTTGAGCAACTTATCACTAGGAGTTGAATTATCAAAGAAGTCTTGAATATTCAAAGGCTTCAACTTGATATTCTCCATAGTTTCCAAATCGTTACCTGCTCTCACGTTCTTTCTGATGAACTCTCTTGTTGAATTAACAGCTGCATTACGACACAGCTCTTTTAAATCAGAACCACTTAAACCTTCAGTAATGTCAACCAATTCAGAAATCTCAAAGTCGTAATCTAATCCATCCAAAACCTTTTCCAAAATCTTAGCACGTTGCTCAGCATTTGGTAAAGTAACAGCAAATCTCTTAGGCATTCTTCTCATGAAAGCACCATCTATATCATCAGGACGGTTAGTTGCACCCAACACCAAGATACGACCGTTAGAACTTAACCCATCCCATAATGTCATAAACTCGGCTTTCAACATGGCAGTCAACTCATGATCACTTGAACTTCTCTCTCTAAAAAACGAATCAATTTCATCAATGAACACAATACAAGGTTGTATCTTACCAGCCAATGAAAAAATAGCATCGACCAACTTGTTAGACTCACCATACCACTTGTCCATAATCGTGGACATTCTAATAGAGATGAAATTTGCTTGTGATTTAGCAGCCAATGCCTTTGCAATCATGGTCTTACCACATCCTGGGGGACCATATAGTAACACACCTTTAGGTGCTTGTAATAACGGTCCGTATTGGTTGAATAGTTCGGGAACGGTCAAAGGCAAAATGACACTTTCTTGTAAATCATCGATGATGGAATCTAAACCTCCAATGTCTTCAAATGTGACACCAATTTCATCAGGTGGAATCACTGATGCCAATATTGTCTTTTCGTATTCGTTCAAATCAAGTTTCAAACCTGGATTGGATTTTTGTAAACGGGTTAGTGAAGCTTGTGCTCTCTTTTTAGCAGCTTTGGATTTGGAACCTCCTGGTGTTGGCTCATTCATTATTTTTGCGATAAGATAAACCAATGAAAGACTGGCTCCAACTAGAAGAACACAGTCCGTTACTGTCTTAGCATCAAACTTTTTCATAATGTTTTGCATTCTGTCAAGTTGTTTCGTCGTTGTGGGTGGTTGTTCGTTTAGTGTATGGGACTTTTCGGTCTATGATATGTTGTAGTTGCTCAAATATGAGGTTTGACAGACACAGTTCTTGAATATTGATGTTTTCTAACTGGATCTATAAAAAAATTGAAAAAAGTCTTTGGCTTATGTTCGTGCTAAATTATTGGTTTTGGTTCTTCAAAAAGACACAGAAAACAGTTCAAGATCTTGATTCTTGTCATAAAAACTGTTGAAATGGCAAATACACAGCCACAGTAATTTCAAGGCTGTGTGTACAGCCACAAAAAAGTTTTCAAAATTTATTTGTGTTCGGCAGGTCAGATGACTGGAAAACCAGTGCTACTGATATCTTTTGAAATTTGCTTTTGGAAATTACATTGAATTACCTCAAAACCATAGATTCAAAATCATTCACATTACACAATGTCCAAAAGAAATATCCACGGGTTGAATATACCCGGTGGTTTGCTTGACCAAATCGAAGCCAATGAGAATGATGATCGTTTCCAATCAAAAAAGAGAAGAAAGATCTTATCAAGAAAAGATAAAAGAAAGCAAGAAAGAGATCAAAAGAAGAAGTTACATCAACAGAAACATGAAGAAGCCCAATTACGACATCAAAATGATTTCATATCTAGAAAGAATAAGAAAAGCAAAAAGAAAAACAAGAAACAATCAGCTCCTGAATCCAAAGATCAATCAAGCTCAGATGGTCTGATATCATCCATGGCTAAAAGAAAGAGCAAAAAACATCATAAGAAGAAATCAGTGAGTTTCTCTGGAAAAGATGAAGTTAGAGAAGTATCGACTTATATTACCAACTCTGAAAGTGATACATTTGATAGCAGTTTTGATGACTATGACAATATGGAATTCGAAAGAGATCAGCAAGAGGAAGTTTCAAAGAAATTGATGTTATTAAAGGGTATACGAAATTCATCAAGCTCTAGTGGTGATGATGATGATGATTATGATTCCAGTGACAGTGAGTCTGACCAACAAACTGGTGGTATCGATGATGATTTAGATGATGATCAAGCTGATGTCATGAGAAAACTAATGGCATTGAAAGGGAAACGTCCAACTACTCCTTCAAATATCAAGACTATAAAAGAAGATGAACTTGAGGATGATGAAGTCTCTGATCTTGGAGATGATGAAACCAGTGATGAAAGTGAAGATGATGGTAAGGCTCAAGTAATGAAACAATTGATGGCACTCAAAGGTAACAGATCAAACTCAAATTTCAAGGATATCAAAATAGTCAAAGAGGATGATTTAGAACAGGATGAAGTTAGCGATTTAGAGGATGATGATAATTCATCAGATGCCATGGATACCTCAGATGATGGTAATATATCAGATGATGATGAACTTGACGATGATGAAGCAGATGTCATGAAGAAACTCAAAGCTCTCAAAGGTAACAGAAAATCTGCTCCTTTTGATATTAGAATTGTCAAAGAGGATGATTTGGAAGAAGATGAGGTAAGTGATCTTGATGAAGATAGTTCTGATTCCTCTTCAAAAGATGAATTCGAAGATGCAGTTGAACAGCAGCTCTCTGATGATGATGAGGAAGAAGTTATGGCTAAGCTCATAGCATTGAAAGGAAAAAGAAATCTTTCTGATTCAAAATTAAAGGTTGTTAAGGAAGATGACTTGGATGATGATGAAATATCCTCTGATGATATGTCTATGTCTGACGGTGAATCGGAAAACAATGAGCTTGACTCAGATTCCAAAAAGTTGAAATCAAAGAACAAAAAATCAAACTCCACTGAAGACGATGGTGAATTTTATCCTAGAATACTTTCAGCCCATGATCGTGAGCTTTTGAAAAGAGATGAAGAGGACATTGACTATTACGCAAAACAATTAGGTATCAAGAAAAATAAGGGTTTGAAGAAGCAGAGTGAAGATGATTTCGTTGGTGGTTTGTTGGATGGTCTTGATCTTGATTTCAGTGAATCAGAAAATGAGGAAGTGAAGCCAGAAAAGAAGAAGAAAACCAAAAAGAGCAAGAAAGAGGAATCAGATAACGAAGAAGAGGAATACCCAAGAATAATGTCAGCCCAAGATAGAGAATTACTTGCAAAAGATGAAAATGATATGGCATATTATGCCAAAAAGTTGGGTCTCAAAAAAGGTCAAAAGTTGAAGAAGCAAGGAGATGAAGATTTTATTGGTAGTTTATTTGATGGTCTTGGATTTGACATCGATACTGGTGATTTATCTGATGATGAGGAACCAAAAACATCCAAAGAGTCTAAGAAGGTAGATAAAAAGAGATCTAAATATGACGATGATGGAATTGATTCGGATGATTTCGATGATGATGATGATCTTGATGAAGATGATAAGGCCATTTTGAAAGAGATGGGTGCTTTGGAATCATCTGATAGTGAAAACTCGGATGATGATAGTGATGAAGATTCAGATACTCCAAGAGTCAAAGAAAATCCATATATGGCTCCAGTGGCTGTTCCAGAAGCAAGTACAGGAAAGTATATACCACCATCGGTTAGAAGAAGAATGGCATTGGAACAAGGTTCAATGCAGGAGAGTGAAAAGATCATGCAATTGATGAAATCAGTCAAGGGTCCATTGAATAAATTGTCTGAGCCAAATTCTAATACCATCATCAACGAGTTGAATCAATTGTACAACGATAATCCTCGACAAACTGTGAATGAAGCCATGGTTAAGACGGTCAATCAATTTGTCTTAGTTCCTGGTCCAATGTTGGATAGTTTCTTGATTTTGTATGCCGCTGTCATTGTCTCACTCTACCGTTTACAAGGAGTTGAGTTTGGTGCTTATGTCATTCAAACGTTTGTGGAAAAATTAAATGAATATTTAGAGAATGAATCATTAGCTAGAGGAAAGGAAGCAGTCAATTTGATTGGTTTGATTGGTTACTGTTACAACTTCAACTTGGTTAGTGCATCTTTGATCTATGATATTGTGTCTCAAAAGTTAATCAAGGATCCAACTGAAGCTCATACTGCCCTATTGTTGAAATTGGTTAAGGCTGCTGGTTCCAAGATGAGAGCTGATGATTCTAATGCCCTAAAACAAATCATTCTTGATTTGAATAAATCCATTAAAGATACAGAAGCGCATGGTTCCAAGACAACTTTGAGAACAAGAGTGTTGATTGATACCATGACTAACTTGAAAAATAACAAATTGAAAAACACCGAAAATGAGAACTCCATGCAAATGATCACCAGATTCAAGAAGCAGATCAGTAAAATCAACTCGAATAGGAACACGGATCCAATTCAAGTTACTTTGTCTGATATAGAAAGTGTTGATGAACGTGGTAAGTGGTGGTTAGTCGGTTCTGCCTGGAGAGGAAGTGATTCTGCAAAGAATGAAACTGAAAGTAAACCTAACGCTGAAACTGAAGAATATGAGGTGAACGATGAGTTGGTTAATGATATTTTGGATACAGCTGCTCCTAACTGGTTGGAATTAGCCAAACAACAGAGAATGAATACTGATATCAGAAGGGCAATCTTCATTTCCATTATGTCTGCTGGTGATTATATGGATTCTTTCGCAAAGCTCGAGAAATTAGGCTTGAAAAGATCTCAACAAAGAGAAATTCCAAATATTTTGTTGCATTGCACTGCTATGGAGGCTGTTTATAACCCATATTACGGATTCCTTGCTAAGAAGTTATGTGAAGAACATTCAATGAGAAAAACTTTCCAATTCAGTCTTTGGGACTTGTTCAAGGAATTAGATGGTGATGAAGATGGTGCCAGTAATATCATAAGCTCAGATGATGATGATGAAAGATTGAGAAAGATTTTGGCTATTGGTAGACTTTACGGTTTCCTAATTGCTGAAGGATCCTTGCCTTTACATGTGCTCAAGAACATTAACTTTTTGACTGCTTCCTCTGATACAAAAATTTTTATGGAGATTCTGATTATCACATTCCTAGATGCCATCGGTAAAAATTCTGAACAAAAATCATTTGGGTCAGGATTAGCCACCTCAAAAACTAAAATAAAAGATCTCAAATTCACTGACAAATTGATGGTTGAGCGGTTAAGCAAGTGCAAAGGGGAAGCTTTGCTGCTGAAGGGTTTGCAGTTTTTCTTGACTGATAAAGTTCAAACCAGTGGACTGACTAGGGGAAAAAAACAGAAAGCTAGAGTAGCCTGGGGTGTTGAGTCAATGTGTGATATTATAAGTGGACTGTTAGAAAGTACGGATTGATTTTATTGTATATATTCAAAAGTAATTGCATTGTACTATATTTAACTAAATTCTTTACACGCTTACGAAGATACCAAGGAGCCATATTACATGAAAAAAGAAAAATTGTTTAAATATGCAAAAAAATATTTGACTGGTTCCTAACGGGATCGAACCGCTGATCCCCGCGTTATTAGCACGATGCCTTAACCAACTGGGCCAAGGAACCATCAACAAGGATTGAAATGGGGCTTTTCTTTAAATTACCTAGTGTTTTTGGAGTGGTTCCATGGCTTTTTAGGTTCGGTTTTTTGAATTTTATTTTTACCAATTTGAAATTTCTATTACTACAACTATCGCGTCACTTATACAACACTATACTATCTCACAACTACAGTGATTGCAAATCCAACTCATAATCATTAATGAAAAGAATTCCCATATTAAGGGAAATAGACCCGTACTGATGGATTTTTGTTGCTGATTAACTAATTAAAGTTTACTTTGAATACAGTGAAAGGTTTTTTACTATCATGGTTGGAGGATGAAAGACCTCGATTTTGTTTCTGAACAATGCCAGTTGCTTATCTGTTACAAGTGATGATTGAGTTTAAAAGAGAGATAGATAACACCATTCAATAACTAATGGTGCTTGATCTCTGATGGTCTGAACCACCAGTTTAGTTTTTATATTTTATTGTATAACTACTGAATAAAAAAGAATTTATTGATTGATTGATTCAATATAAAATCTAAATTTTGTTTTGTCTTGTTGAAATTAAAGGAATAGTTTATTCTAGCGGTAGTGTAATTAATGTAGAAGGTTTTTCTATTTCTGGTTTTTGGAGTAGTTGTTTTGGTTGTTGTTCGGATTGTTCAGACTTTTTAAGCTGATGTGAAATTGTGGTTGTTGTAATTCTTGATATTGATCATAAATTTTTTTTTGATCAATGGTGCTGCTTTCTTCAAAGAATCTTTTTCAACCTGGTACTTAACATGTCACTGACTAACGACTCTGAAATAGCCTTGTTTTAAGTTGCTTTTGTAATTTCTGGTTTTATTCTCTTACTTCTGCATGAGGAAAGCTGGGTGTATTTGTTTTTGCAGTGAAGATAGTGTTTCATTAATCGTAAAATGAATCAAACACTGGGAACTGATCTCTGATCAGTTAGCCGACTATAAATCAATGCCTGTCGGGCAATAGTTAACTTACCACCAGGTGTACCAATAGCTAATAGTTGATTGGCTTCTCACTTCAAAATGATAAATCTAGACTGTTCCTCTTCCGTCCAAAACCCGAATTCTCTCTTCTTGTCTCATCTTATGTTTGAACGTCTGTTTTTTCATTTCTTCCTCTTCTTTTAGACACACTGAATTCCCAAATCCACTGCTTCTCCCGACTCCATGTACAGACTGGAAATATTGCATACTACTTTCAAGTTTATATCACATTATCATATTCTATTATTTTATCATTCTACTACTTTATCCCTCTACCATCCATCACTTTATTATATTTTACCTTTGATTACCTCCTTTACCTTTCATTATTTCCCATTCAACTTACTTTTAGAATTTCCTAAATTAATATAAATTTATTCCATGGAAAATATATATTGATTTCTTGAAGGCAAAAAAAGTGTCACTTTTAAATTCCATTATGTGATCGATCTGCATTTTCCTCTGTGCTCTTAATCTCTGATCTCCTTAATGAACTTTAGTTCAGTTGGTGGAACCGATTTCATTATTGGCTACCTGCTGTTCATTCAGTTTGGTAATTGTTTTTGATGATCATCATATATCTTGTCTGATCAGTGGTTATACTAACGATATATTTTTCTTTCAAACAACAACATAAATTTTTACTTTCTTTTGGTAAAAAGAATCCCACTTTTTCTTGCTTTCTTTGTTTCTTGGATAAGTCTCTCTCAATTTATTATTTCCCTTTATTTTCTGTCTTTTTTTTATATCATCTTCATCCCATTTTGTACTCGTCTCAACATGCATATTTTTATCTTCCATCAAAGAAATATATAAAAATCATATTTGGTGTTGGATCTTAGACGGTGTTTATGGTATCACCACAAAATATCATGTTGACGTGGCGTCCATCCACGTGAAAAATAGGGCACTGACAAGATGAATAAAATCATCATTGACTTGTGGCGTCCATCCCTGTTAAAAACTGGACACTGACACAGTGCTTCCCCTGGCACTTTAAATTGACACTCGGGTGGTGTTTTAGAAGGGTTTTTCATCTTCCAAATTTGACGGTCCATGGATTTGACATTTGAAAGATGGACTGGTTTAATTTATAAGGATTATCGTGTATAATGAGACTTTGTAAATACCCGTTAATACAGATTGAACTAATATAGGTTAAAATAAAAAATAGTTACTCGTATCAATTCACAATTTCATCATCTAATCATTTATTATTATTTTATTTTTCTATTCTTACCAAATTTCATTGTCTCTACCATTTTATTATTTTGTTCTTTTATTATTATATCGAAATTTTTCATTTTAACATATTTATCAATAAGCTACTATTGCTTTATCATTTATCATTCTATTATTTTACTACTTCTTTTTATCTAATAGAGATCAAAATTATATTAATAAATTATAAAGGCAGGAGAGTCTATTCGAATTCGATTAGACTTTCAGGTATAAATATATGTTATATATAAAAAATAGTAGGATGATCATCAAATTCAATGATCCCTTTAACAGCAATTAGTTAATTATTATAGGGTATTGGTAGTATTGAACCACTTTTTTACCACTTTCTTCAATTGCGTCGCTGTCACATTAATTGGAATGTCTACATGGAACTTTGTCGAAGGGGAAAAATGATGTGTACTTATTTTTATTAATATCTCCAAGTAAATGTTGATTTTAACATAATGTTGTGGTGGCTTTATCTTTCCCATGATTTCTTGTTGAGTAATGTGTAGTGGAGCATGTTTGGAATTCATTTTGTGGGTTGTGCCTTGTTGAACTAATCTCTAAATCCTATCAGTAATGATGCATACATCCAGTATGTGGTCATCCGAGTTCTTGAAATCTGATTGGTTACAGAAGCAGCAAGTCTCCTTCTGATTCATATTAAGTTGATGGTAAAGATGTCCGGTTTGGAAGCGGTGAAAGGTTGAGTAAGAGCCCGGGTTTTTGCTCACGAAGTTGCTGAACTTGGACCGAAACTGTTTCCAGTTGGTGATGTTGTTGTCTCTTGCTCTAGATGGGGTAATGATGTGATCTTTCCAGTTACTTTCATAAAAAGTTTTGGATGTGCTGTTGAATGATGTTGGTTGGATTGGCGAGCCTGTATGTTTATGTTGGACATGAGAGATCAATTCAGCGTCTGGATGCAGATATGTTATGAAGAATTTTGTAATTGGAGCTGGTATATCAGGGTGAAAATCATTTCTGGTTGTTAAGCCGAACCAACTTTCAACCAGGAAAGCAGTCTGAGGTGATGATGTAGATAAAGTCATCACAACCTTATTTTTGATTTGTGATGAGATCCAGGTTCCAAAATCATAATGGAGAAGGAAGAAGAGCCAGCTAAAACCTTCAAAATCTTGGTTCACAGCACTTAGGATGATTTGCCTGATGTTAATGATCGATGGAACTCTGTTCTTTGCTCCTGGGGTACCATAAGCAACCGA
Organism: Ambrosiozyma monospora; assembly: GCA_001599995.1. Taxonomy (NCBI): domain Eukaryota; kingdom Fungi; phylum Ascomycota; class Pichiomycetes; order Pichiales; family Pichiaceae; genus Ambrosiozyma; species Ambrosiozyma monospora. Next base: position 456,830 of record BCIP01000010.1, read on the forward strand.
CTTCATTGGATTTAACTTCAAGTTGGATAGTTTCTCAAATTGTGAAATTAGGGAGTGGAAAATCGCAGCATCTGTCTCGTCATTGACCGTGGCAATCACATCATCTGCCATAAGAAGCATCTTCAGTTTGATCAATTCGTCATCAGTATCAATTCCTTTGAGTAGCCTGGAAACCGTACGATTCAGTGGGTTCATTACCAGTGCAAATAATAACGGGGACATAGGATAACCCTGTCTTAGACCTTGTGTAATTGGAACTTATCAGGGTGGTGATTCATCTTGTCTACCAGCTGTTGTAGACGCTGAATATTGAAGTGTGAACTTCTACCATGAATAAATCTTTGTTGGTCTTCGGATATTATGTTCTGAAAGATGGGTTGAAGACTGTTCACCATGACCTTGGAAAATAGACGGGTTATGGTGAACATCAAAGCTATTGGTCCATAACTTGTAACATCATCTTTATCTTTTCCTTCTTTTTAAAATGATTCTGAAGAGAACTGGCTTCATTGTTTCCGGTAACTCTGTAGCTGTAAATAGGTTGTTGAAGACCTCCACTAGGAGTGGACCGGTGACTGAAAAGGCTTTATCTATGAAACGGTAACTGATGCCATCTTTCCTGGTGCTGACTCTGGATTCGATGCTAATTGCTGTTTTAAGGCCTTTTGAATTTTCTTGTTAGTGATATCGCTTGCTAGGGCCTCCTTTTGAGCTGCATCTAATGATGGGGTTAATTCCCAACCTTGTTGTTGCTTTATCACTTTCCATTTTACTTTTACCTTTTTTAATTATTTCTCATTCAACTTTTTGTCAGTTTTTTACATTATATAGGTTTAAAAAACAAGTCAACATCTCGGATTTTTCTCGCATAAAACGATATTTTTTTGAACCTATAAGTTCAATCTGTATTAGATATTATAAATTTCAAAATATAAACTATTGTATATAAATCAAAACCACCTTCGGTTTTTCAAGCGTCAATCCAGGGACCGTCAATTTTGGATGATGAAAACCCTACTAAAACACCACCCGTATGTCAAGTTTAAAGTGCCAAGGGAGCACTATGTCAGTGTCCAGTTTTTAACAGGGATGGACGCCACACGTCAATGATGATTTTCTTAGTGATAAACAACACTATATGTCAGTGACCAGTTTTTCATGTGGATGAAAAAGAGAAATCAATTAATCGATAATTAAAGTCCTTTTCATTCAGTTATATATGATGAATTATAAAACCTGAAATTATGACAAGATACGTATTATACAAAGTACCGGAAGTCTGAAGAAGATTTCGTCTTCTATGCAAAAACCCGACTCCCTTTACATAGTTTTGAGTGGAGTTGTCTACTCAATCAACAGCATTGTCATTTAGTTCATCATCCAGATGATATTATCAGGCTCATAAAGAGGAACAGTTGATTGTCCCAAGTAGGGCAAAAGATCATGATAAGACAAAATGGAGAACATTTTGGGCCTTCTTTGCCAAACAAGCCGCCAAACTCCCAGGGGCCTTTCATTATTACCACTTGTTTCAAACGGGCCATATCCAGCATAGATTGGGTCTGAAATCTACTTCCAAATGTCAGTTCTGCCACTCCGACCACATGGAGACTTCTAACTATCTATTAGAAGAGTGTCTGATCACTGATTTGATTTGGGGTATAGTCAGAAGAGGAACTGCCACCAGACTGGACTCCAAGAGCCCGCCAATCCAGGTTCAAGAAAAGTACTTGACGAGACGCATCATGCCTCCTCATCATATGGTTAAAGTGGATTTATATATCCATATTTTGATTAAATTCTCCACTCACATCCACAGTGAACAAGCAAGAAACGTGATGAAAGTTGATATTCCAGAATGCCCAAAAGTTGAAAATTTGGAGAAGTTGATGAAGAAGTTAATCCATCGGTACCAGATTCCTCTAAGGATCTGAGTTGTTGAAAGTGAAATTTAGTTTAATTATGTAAGTAATCCATGCATTTTCCCGCTTTTTGTTCTTTTTATTCCTTTTCTTCGTCGGAAATAATGAGATTACTAACCATTTAGATAAATAGTGTTTGAACTTATATATATACTCATGTGTATATTTTAATAAATTTGATGTTTTAGGTAAAAAAAAACAGCAGTTATAACAGACAAGCAACTGACATTGTTCAAAAACAAACCTGAGGCCTTTTCTCATTCAACCATCATAGTAAAAAACCTTTCACCGTATGCAAACTATACTTTAATTTAGTTAATCAGCAACAAAAATTCATCAGTAGCAGTGGCCAGTATATTTCCCTCGTAATGATTATATAAGCCAGATTTGCAGTCACAATCAATCAATCAATCAATCAATAAATTCTTTTTTGTTCAGCAGTTATACAATAAAATATGAAAACTAAACTGGTGGTTCAGACCCTCAGAGATCAAGCACCATTAGTTATTGAATGGAGTTATCTATCTCTCTTTTAAACTCAATCATCACCTGAGTTTAAAGACGTTCCTGAGTTTACCACCTATAGCGGCCAAAGATGAACGGGATATTTAGGATCCGACTAGTGACTCAACTACCACAGAGAAAGGGATGTAACACATTAGGTTATGAATATAGGATATATGAGTGGCACGTGACACATACAAGGGTTAGATTACACGCACGTGATAAGGATACAATGAGATGGATACGGAATAAAGATTAGCGTGAGAACCTGTATAAATATGTCTGGCTTTGTCCCATCTCCTCCTTCTCCTTTACATACATGTTCTTCTTTATAAATCATCTAATAACATTCTCTTTAACTTGTGGTTAACATTGCACGAATACATCATTATTACAACTGGATATCGACCAATAAGGAATCAAGGTTATAAGGTTAGGTAAACGCTAATCTGACACACTGGAATAAGAAGCGGGTTTGGCCGAGTGGTTAAGGCGTCACGTTTAGGCCGTGATATCGAAAGATGCAAGAGTTCGAACCTCTTAGCCCGCATTGTTTTTAGTATTTTCAGAATTGATCAATTTTATTTTTGATAATATTCACAGTTTGGAGTTTCGGTTATTTCTTATATACCGAACTTGATAAACTGCCATAATACCTTTTGAATGAAGTTGTATACCCTCTTTTTCAAACTCAGTCATCGCAAACACATAACAGATGAGCAACTGTCATAAACCAATCAATCAGCCAAAATTTAAAAATTTAAGGCAGTTGTTCCTCCAACTGTGGTAATAAAAACCTTTCACCGAAATCAGGAAAGCGTTAAATCAATTATTCAGAGTAGTTGTTCGTTCTTCCAATACTTGATTTACAAGGCGAGTTATTGCAGAATCTGCAAAAATCAATTAAAAAAGCCAATGGAACCGTGTCCTTGGGCGTGTGGCGCAGTTGGTAGCGCGCTTGCTTAGCATGCAAGAGGTCTTGGGTTCGATTCCCAACTCGTCCATTTTTATTATTGCATCCATCTTTTTTTTTATTGGACTTCTACCTACACTTAAGTGCACATGCAATGCACTTTAGGTTTTCCTTTTTATCCAATAAATTCAAGTGCCATACGATTATTTAGTCTGATATTTACTGATGAACTATACAAGGGCTTGATTTTGTTGATGTTGAGAAGTCAAATAGTTTCTACATTTTCACAAAAAAAAAAACAGTTCCTGTCAGAATTATCATGCATCAACTTAAGCGGAAATCCGGGGCTCTATTATTTAGCATTTAGCGCACATTGATGGAAATGAGGGCTCAAATTGCCCCTTAGGCACGATCTTCACCGAATTAAACGATTGATCAGTAGCCGAGAAATCGATTAAAATTTGATTTGATCGTGCTTTTCTTGAAATAAATCAATTATTCAATTGAGTGGGTTCTATTTCATAAGATAAGAGTTTTACCATATCTGGTAGTTTGACTCATACTCAATTGCACACATGGTCGTAGGCTGATGTTTCATGTGCATACATTTTTCCCTAAATTAATCCAATTCCATCGTTAACTCTGACCAGCTCTTCGATACAAAGCAAACTTTCAAAATTTTCATGTTCGATCTGTATTTTGAACTAGCTAGTTTGAGTTTAGAATTGCGATCGTATAAAAACCAAGACAATTCTGCATGTTTGACAAAACTAGTTAGTACATAGTAAAATTCTTACAAATCAATATTTCTAATTTTGCAGATGAGCCGTGAGCGGAGCGGACATTTGCATCCCAAATTGCATGCACATGGCTTATCTGAATAGCTGCTCCTCTCTGCGGGAGGGTGTCCCAAAAAGGTAACTGGAATTGATTTTCGTGTAAAATTTTCTTCTCCTTATGACTCTTTCCACTATTCCTACTCCACCTGTCCGTTCAATTTGCAATAATTGCCATAGTTAGATCGTGTTACCATTAGAGAGAACATACTAATTGAGTTAATTATTAATCCAAACCATCACAAATCACGAAATTTTAGCAGTGCAAAGAAGAAGAAGTATACCCGTTGTCGGTATAAGAAGCTCATCTCTTCTCTTGAAATTAAATCAGATCCGTGTGCCCGCAAAAAATTCTGTGTGCACGTGATGTAAGCCAAGCATATGCACGAGTTTCTAAGGAATGTGAGGAAAAATAAATTAACGCGAAGGTTGTAAAAGAAACGAAAAAACTTTTATTCCTCATCCAAGCGATTATTGTGATTTAATTTAACCCTTTGAATGGTCTTTACGATATTTTCAAACAGCTCCTGAATTAGAAACAACAGGTGCCAGAAGAGGGTTTAATGCCTATTGTATTTTGCCACCTATTTTTGCCACCAAAATTAAAATTTTTATGGGGAACAATATATAAACCCTGTGGCTTTTCCACTTGTCACAAATTACTTTCAAATGGGTCTCATTGATCTTATTTCCAGATAAGCAATCATCACAGTTGTTCAGAAAAGATGACAGGAAAAATAACAAATGAAAAAGAACAACCATCAAGAGAAACAACTTTAGAGGTTGGTGGAGTTGACAATCAATTTGGAAAGACCAACAACAACAAGAAGTCTGTCTCATTTGGTTTACAATACACAGCAACAGCAGAAATAGTGTCTGACGATGAAGATGCTTCCTCACCAGAACAATTCCCAAAGAGCAGTCTTGCTTATAGAAGACCATCACAGATCAAACATAACAAGCCTTCATTTGAACCAGGATCATTCAGAGATGTCCAAGGTTCAGTGGCACCATTGGATTTCAAGTCAGTCATTCCACCACCTATTCCAGAAAGTTTGCCAACTACTCCAGGATTCGAATTACAAGCAGGCTCATATTTTGATCAAGCTTCATTAAATGCTCATTTGGTTCCTCCTCAACAAATTAGAATCCCTCCATTTAACCAAGACTCAAGCACGGAAGATTTTGAAGTGGAGACAGCCAAGTCTGGAATGACTTTCAAGAATCCATCGAGAAGTAGATGGAGAGTTATATCTTTGCTTCTATGGGTTTTCAACAGTGGTCTCACTGACGGTGCACCAGGTGCTATTTTGCCAAGAGTTGAAAAGTATTACGGTATCAATTACTCTATTGTGTCATTGATTTGGATGTCCAATGCAGTTGGATTCATTATGATTGCTCTGCTTTCTCACAAGTTACAAAGTTGGATGGGTAAGAGAAAGATCATGAGTTTCGGATGTCTTTTCCAAGTTGTCATGTACTCTATGGTTTCTCCAGGTGCTAGTTTTATTTTGGTTGTCGTTGGTTTCTTCTTTGGTGGTGTTGGTTCTGCTATTGGTTTGTCTCAACACAATATTTTCTTGAGTAAGTTCCAAGATCCTTCTGTTGTTTTGGGTCTCTACCATGGAACATATGGTATCGGTGCCACTATATCTCCTCTGATCGCCACAAGTATGGTCAATGCTGGTGTCAGATGGAGTTACTTTTACCTTATTTTGTTAGGTGTGACAATGGCAAATTTCTTCAACATTTGGCTGGCATTCAAAGGATCCGACGTGGACTTGAAACCTTGGGACAATTATGATACTTCTCCTTCTAAATCACAAGACAATTCCCCTGTTGTTACACCAACTGAGGAATCGGACAAGCAATTGACTATCGTTGGCAATGAATCCACTTATACCTCAGAATTCATCCGTGTTAACAGTGATCCAAGAGACAAAGACAAAGAATCAACCACTATGACCACAGAAACAGTTGAACCAGTTGTTCCAAAAGGAGATCTTCAATTGGCCTTGAAACACATTGACACATGGGTCATTTCATTCTGGGTTTTGTTCTACCAAGGTGCTGAAGTGTCCTTAGGAGGTTGGGTCGTCACTTTTCTTGAAGATTACCGTGGTGGATCCCAAGTTTCCACAGGTTACGTTGCCTCCGGTTTATGGGGTGGTGTCACAGTGGGCAGACTCTGCTTAACTCCATTGATCCACAAATACATTGGTGGTAAAAGAGGTGTGTTTTTGCTAACTTGTGGTACACTCGTGTTTGCAGTCTTGACTTGGGTTGTCGATTCAGTAATAGCTGAAGCCGTCTTTGTTTCAGTATGTGGTCTATGCATTGGTCCAATGTACCCATTGATGATCACTGTGGTGACCAGAGTCATCCCAAGAAAGATCCAACATATCTCGTTGACTATCATGACTGCATTTGGATCTTCTGGTGGTGCCATTTTCCCTTTCATCGTGGGTTTGGTTTCTCAGTTCACTGGTACTTTTGTCGTTATGCCTTTTGTTCTTGCTTTGTTCAGTGGTTGTGCTACACTTTGGTATATGTTGTCTAACCCAGATAGAAATGTTGTGAACCATTGGTGGCAAAGAGTTTTGTGAATGCTCCATTTAACTATAGCATTCATTTATTTTTTAATATTCATTTTTATGGTGTTGGTGAGAGATTAGATTCTTCCAAGTTCCATTTTAAAGATGGATTTCACTTCTTTTGGTTCTCATAATAGGTTTGGTTTTCCTTTTGGTTTTTATTCATTGATTTGCTATGCATTTTTGTTGTCGTTTCATTTTTCATTAATACATTTCGTTCTTTTTGCTATACTTTTTGTTGACCCTTGATTTTCACTGATACATCTCCTTCTTTTCCTTTTCGATACAATTGAATACGTGCTTGCTTTTAATCTCTTTTTTTGGTGGTTTTCTGTACTATTTGATTTTCACTTTAGACACGGCAAATTTCAGTTCCAATAAATTTACAGTATTTGTTTCACATGGATTTAAATAACAGCTTGAGATATTTGTAGTCAATTAAAATATAGTACGTTGGATGTTCATGATTGTGTGCAATTCAGGCCTGGTTGGGGTAAGGCTCACAACGTGGTCCACGCCATCGTCGTATCAACTGGAATTATTGGAGCTAGTTCAGAATCCATTTGTTTTTGATAAAATTCTGCCTTTTTTTATCAGTAATATATGCTGGTAAGGTAAGTCAGTTGAATGTGAGTGAGTGCGTGCATGCATATAAATTGTTTATTATATGGAGACGAGCTTCAATTTTTGGACAAACAACTTTGCGTGCGAGAATTGAATGATCGATCCACTATGAGCAACTACTGAAATGCTGTTTTATTTCTTCACCACATTGTGTAATTGGCTTTAATATTAATTATAACCAGTTTAGTGCTCATGTTTTTCAAATAAAGCATACAAATATAAATTATCATGGAAACGTAAAAGCATATCATCAAAACAAATATGCTAGCTGTAACTCCAAGTCCCATACATAAGATTTCTTTCACTGCAAATCAAAAACAGATTGAGCGAGTGGATACAGGTATTGCTATTTGTCCAAAAAATGCCCCTCGTCTCCTTAATAACTTTTTGTCAGAATTAGGCCGAGGTCATTCAAATTATTGAGGAGAATTCTTGCAATATTCGACTTGAAATTATATGCGGTAAACATTTGATAAAACGAGTTCCAAAATCGTCAAAGAAAGATATAGCTAAATTTTTGAGCTATTCAAGATTATAATCATATTAACATCCAGTAAAATATGAATCTGTTGTATGTTTTAAAATTACCCCGAACGGAACAGACAGTACTTCAAAAATGTCAACTTTTTTTCGAAACATTTTTGACCTCGGGTCTCTCAAGAGCTTTTCAGTGCGCGGGTAAAGGAGGACTTATGTATGGGACTTGATGATACTACTAGCAAATTACTTTTCCTCATAAGTTAGCCAAACAAAATTTAATAGCTCTAGACAAAATTCCATTCAAAATAAACAGCAGTGACTATTAGGCACATGCTTTATCAAAGGGATAAATCATGTGTTTTGAGCAGCTGGTTAACTATATTTATGATTTCTAATAGTAAAAGGTAGAACCTGCTCCTGAAGGTGCGCCACATTTTTATATTACCAAAATTGTGGCACAGTGACTGCGCAACGTGGCACAAAGTTTTGGAATTTTTTTAACAGGAACACATTTATGTTTCCTAACGTTCATACCTATTTAAAGTACTAAATTCAAAAGATTCTTTGAATTACTACAACTACTATTGGCAGAAGGAAAAATTAATCAATTTTTTTTTTTTCACAGAAAAAAAATCACGGTTAACATTAGCCACTGGGTGTGTATGTACTGCCACAAAATGCGTGAAGTCATCAGATTTACAGGATTTTCAGCAGCTCGGTAAGCCGTCAACTGATGAATCATCGAATCAATCAGCAGCTAAACGTTGACTCTGACTCATGAGGAACCAAAATGGACTCTGGAGTCTGGCCAGTGACAGGGTAGGGTTTCTTTGAATCATATAGCTATAGAGAGAATTTTCACTTCACACAGGCCTAGACTTAAGGAATCAACAAATTTTGAGCACCGGTCCTTTTTAGGTTTAACATATGTAGGCATTTTTTGTTGGCCAGTGGATTCTGTAGTACGTGTATCCAGTGGATCAACTAAACGAAAGACCGACAAACAAGTACCGGCTGCTGGAACCTGCTTCAAGTTTGCAGAAACAGGGAATTCGGTCATGAAATTATTGGAGCGCTTAAATTTTAAAAGCTAATCATTTTTCAGCGGACATTGGAACATGGGCAGGATTGTCCGCTATATTCTCTATGATCTTGACAGTCTTCAAACGAATCATTTTTCATAAATTTTTAATCAGGAAATCGCATATACGTGGGGTGGATGTTACATATGGTATGCAGAAGGGATGATCGATGAATAAGCTAGCCAAGTCAGCTTGAATAGGGCATGAATACACCCAATTGTTTGACTTTGAAGGATGCCCGTCGTGTGATGCGCAAAATTCAAATTTTTTTTGCAAATTTTTTTTTGTAGGAGTCAGCCTTAAGCGAAGGTATAAATAAAGAGCTGTTCCCTCCAACGTGCTGTTTCTTCATTTCTCAACTGATTTCAGTTGTCTTTCCTTATTTTTCCCTCTTCCTCCCTCCTCCTCCTCTCTCTCTTTCTCTCTCCTTCAGAAGAAAAGTCCCCTTCTTGTCTGTTCACCAATTTTTAAGTGTCTTTAAGCAGAATTTCCAAACTTGCAACTTGTTCCTCCCAAATCTGATTGCTTGTTCCCACTTTATTCACAGTTCCCTCAGTTGCCTCAATTGCATTATTTACCTCAAATTTGCTTGTTTTCTTACTCACCTGATTGCATCCCCAACCAATTAGCCCAGTTAAAGAAACAATTACCCAACTGTTAGATTCCCCACTTTGTTTAGAGGTAAGTCTTTTTCAACTTTTCCATTGTGGTGTGATTTGACTATGTGATTGGAACTTCAAGACAACAACCTGCACTTGCATTTTGAGACATCATTTGATTTTGACACAGACACTCAAGAACACGGATTTTTCATTGTCGTTTTCGACAACTTTTGAAGGAGAAGAGAGATAGAGATACTGAATACAGATGGACCTAACTCCATCTTGATTGTTGGAGTTAGTAAGCCTCGACTTCATGTCTTTTTCTGTTCCCTCTGCTGTTGTGCCACGTCGATGGAATCTCCGTAGTCTAAGCGTGTTCTGTGTAATGGTCGATAGTGTTTCATAATAGCTTGTGTAGTTGTAATGTCTCGTCACTGATGTTCCTTCATCGATTCAAATCACATCAAGTCCCTCACTTCCCCGCCATTTTGCGTGGACAATTGACTAACAAATCAACTAATTGACATCATGTACCAGCCCTAATTTTGCTTATTATACAAGACCTTATTAATTCTTAAGTGAACACACCATGTCTATTGAAAAATTCTCAAAGCCAATCACTCCAGCCATGGAGTCCACTGGCGATGTCCTGATGTCTTTGGAGACTCATGACGGTGCCGTCTTGCAAGGTTACTCCTTCGGTGCCAACGTTCCTGCCGCTGGTGAAGTTGTTTTCCAAACCGGTATGGTTGGTTACCCAGAATCTATCACTGATCCATCCTATGAAGGTCAAATCTTGGTTATCACTTACCCATTGGTTGGTAATTATGGTGTTCCAGACAGAACATTGGAAGATGATATTGTTGACAATCTGCCAAAGTATTTCGAATCCAACAGAATTCATGTCGCTGGTTTGGTTATTGCTCATTACACTGAAGAGTACTCCCATTATTTGGCCAAGTCTTCTTTGGGTCAATGGTTGAAAGATGAAGGTATCCCAGCTATGTATGGTGTTGATACCAGAGCTTTGACAAAGAGATTAAGAGAGAGAGGTTCAACATTGGGTAGAATCTGTTTGCAAAAGAAGGGTGTTTCTTTCGAAGAGTTGACTTCCCAAGTTTCATGGAGAGACAACTTTGATATTCCTGAATGGGTCGATCCAAATTCCAAGAACTTGGTTGCTAAAGTTTCCACTAAGAAACCTGTCATATACGATCCACCTGCCAAGTTGGCCAATTTGGGCCCAGATGGTAAGGTTATCAGAATCTTGGCTGTTGATGTTGGTATGAAGTACAACCAAATTAGATGCTTTGTCAACCGTGGTGTCTCTTTGAAGGTTGTTCCATTTGACTATGATTTCAACAAAGAAGAATACGATGGTCTGTTCATTTCCAACGGTCCTGGTGATCCAGCTGTCATGAAAGACGTTGTTGAAAAGTTGAGAATTGCTTTAAAGGAAGCTAGAACTCCAATCTTTGGTATTTGTTTGGGTCATCAATTGATGGCTACTGCTTCTGGTGCTAGTACTTTGAAGTTGAAATTCGGTAACAGAGGTCACAACATCCCTTGTACCTCTACTATCTCTGGTAGATGTTACATCACCTCTCAAAACCATGGTTATGCTGTTGATGTCAACACTTTGACTCCAGGCTGGAAAGAACTATTTGTCAATGCTAATGATGGTTCCAACGAAGGTATCTACAACACTGAAAAGCCATTCTTCTCTGTTCAATTCCACCCTGAATCCACACCAGGTCCAAGAGATACTGAGTTCTTGTTTGATACTTTCATCAAAGCTGTTATTGAATTCAAGGAGACTAAGGTTTACAAGCCTGTTCACTTCCCAGGTGGTTTAATCAAGGACAACAGAGCTGCTCATCCTAAGGTTGATGCTAAGAAGGTTTTGGTTTTGGGTTCTGGTGGTTTGTCCATTGGTCAAGCTGGTGAATTCGATTACTCTGGTTCCCAAGCTATCAAGGCTTTGAAAGAAGAAGGTATCTACACGATTTTGATTAACCCTAACATTGCGACTATCCAAACTTCCAAGGGTCTTGCTGATAAGGTTTACTTCTTGCCTGTCACTGCTGAATTCGTCAGAAAGGTTATCAAGCACGAGAGACCAGATGCCATTTACTGTACTTTCGGTGGTCAAACTGCTTTGTCTGTTGGTATTGAATTGAAGGATGAATTTGAATCTCTGGGTGTTAAGGTTCTGGGTACTCAAATTGACACTGTTATCACCACCGAAGACAGAGACTTGTTTGCCAAGGCTATGGATGAAATTAACGAAAAGTGTGCCAAGTCTAAGAGTGCTTCTTCCTTAGAAGAGGCTTTGGATGCCGTCAAGGAAATTGGTTTCCCAGTTATTGTCAGAGCTGCTTATGCTTTAGGTGGTCTAGGTTCTGGTTTTGCCGACAATGAAAAGGAACTGATTGACTTATGTAACAAGGCTTTTGCTGCTTCTCCTCAAGTTTTGGTTGAAAAATCCATGAAGGGTTGGAAAGAAATCGAATATGAAGTTGTTCGTGATGCTTTCGACAACTGTATCACTGTCTGTAACATGGAAAACTTTGATCCATTGGGTATCCACACTGGTGACTCCATCGTCGTTGCTCCTTCCCAAACTTTGTCAGATGAAGATTACAACATGTTGAGAACCACTGCCGTTAACGTTATCAGACACTTGGGTGTTGTTGGTGAATGTAACATTCAATATGCTTTGAACCCATACTCTAAGGAATACTGTATCATTGAAGTTAATGCTAGATTGTCTAGATCTTCTGCTTTGGCTTCCAAGGCCACTGGTTACCCATTGGCTTACACTGCTGCTAAGTTAGGTTTGAACATCCCATTAAATGAGATCAAGAACTCTGTTACTAAGGTTACTTGTGCATGTTTTGAACCATCTTTGGATTACTGTGTTGTTAAGATTCCAAGATGGGATTTGAAGAAGTTCACTAGAGTCTCTACTTTGTTGTCATCCTCCATGAAGTCTGTTGGTGAAGTTATGAGTATTGGTAGAACTTTCGAAGAAGCCATTCAAAAGGCTATAAGATCCACTGATTACCACAATATTGGTTTTAACTCCACTGAAGCTTTGATGTCCATTGATATCGATTCCGAATTACAAACTCCATCTGATCAAAGATTGTTTGCCATTGCTAATGCCATGGCTGATGGTTATTCTGTTGAAAAGATCCACAAGTTGACTAACATTGATAAATGGTTCTTGTCCAAGTTGGAAGGTCTGACTAAATTTGGTGAAAAGATTGCTTCATTCGGTACCAAGGAACAATTACCAGTTAGAGTTTTGAAGGAAGCCAAACAATTGGGTTTCGAAGATAGACAAATTGCCAAGTTCTTGAACTCCAACGAAGTTGCCATCAGAAGATTGAGAAAAGAAGCTGATGTTATTCCATTTGTCAAGCAAATTGATACTGTTGCTGCTGAATTCCCAGCTTTCACCAACTACTTGTACATTACCTACAATGCTGACTCCAATGATGTTGATTTCAATGATAATGGTGTTATGGTTTTGGGTTCTGGTGTTTACAGAATTGGTTCCTCTGTTGAGTTCGATTGGTGTGCTGTTAGAGCCATTAGAACTTTGAGAGAGAATGGCTTCAAGACCATCATGATTAACTACAATCCAGAAACTGTCTCCACTGATTACGATGAAGCTGACAGATTGTATTTCGAAACTATCAACTTAGAAAGAGTCTTGGATATTTATGAATTGGAAAAGTCTGCCGGTGTTTTGATTTCCATGGGTGGTCAAACTTCCAACAACATCGCTCTGCACTTGCACAGACAAAACGTCAAGATCTTGGGTACTTCTCCATTAATGATTGACTCTGCTGAAAACAGATACAAGTTCTCCAGAATGTTGGATAACATTGGTGTTGATCAACCGGCTTGGAAGGAGTTGACTTCTTTTGCTGAAGCTGAAGACTTCGCTGATAAGGTTGGTTACCCAGTCTTGGTTAGACCATCATATGTCTTGTCTGGTGCTGCCATGAACACTGTCTACACCAAGGATGATTTGATGTCGTACTTGTCACAAGCGGTTGATGTTTCTCCTGATTACCCTGTCGTTATCACCAAGTACATTGAGAACGCTAAAGAAATTGAAATGGATGCTGTCGCCAAGGATGGTGAGTTGATCATGCACGTTGTCGCTGAACACGTTGAAAATGCTGGTGTCCACTCTGGTGATGCCACTTTGATTGTTCCACCTCAAGATTTGGACAAGGAAACCGTTAAGAGAATTGTCGAAGCTACTGCTAAGATTGGTAAGGCTTTGGATGTTACCGGTCCTTATAACATTCAATTTATTGCTAAGAACAATGAAATCAAGGTTATTGAATGTAACGTTAGAGCTTCCAGATCTTTCCCATTCAACTCCAAGGTTGTCGGTACTGATATGATTGAGATGGCCACTAAGGTTATCATGGGATTGCCAGTTACTCCATACCCAGGTGAAAAGTTGCCAGATGACTACTGTGCTATCAAGGTTCCACAATTCTCTTTCTCCAGATTGTCTGGTGCTGATCCAGTTTTGGGTGTTGAAATGGCTTCCACTGGTGAAGTTGCTTGTTTCGGTCACAACAAATACGAAGCTTACTTGAAGTCTTTGATCTCCACTGGTTTCCAAATGCCAAAGAAGAACATTTTGTTGTCCATTGGTTCATACAAGGAGAAGGTTGAATTATTGCCATCAATCAAGAAGCTGTACGAATTGGGTTACTCTTTGTTTGCCACGGCTGGTACCGCCGATTTCATCCAAGAACATGGTGTTCCAATCAAGTACTTAGAGTTATTGAACGAAGATGAAGAAGAACAAAAGGCTGAATACTCTTTGACTCAACATTTGGCTAACAACTTGATTGACCTGTACATCAACTTGCCATCATCCAACAGATTCAGAAGACCAGCATCTTATGTTTCCAAGGGTTACAGAACTAGAAGAATGGCTGTTGACTATGCTGTTCCATTGATCACCAATGTCAAGAATGCTAAGTTGTTGATTGAAGCATTGGCCAGAAACATTGCCTTAGATGTTAACAGCATTGATGCTCAAACTTCCCATAACACCATTGAGATGCCTGGTTTGGTTAACATCTCAACATACATTCCAACTTTGCAAGGTCACTCTCCAGCTTACAGCTTTGAGGAAACAACAAAGACTGCCGTTGCTTCCGGTTTCACTTTCGCTTCCATCTTGCCATTGTCCTCTGAGGGTCCAACTATTGTTGATGCTAGATCATTGAGTAAGGCCCATGAAACTTTGCATGGCTCCATCTTCACTGATTTCGCTTTCTCTGTTGCTGCCACTGAAGATAATGCCAACTTGATTGAACATGTCTCTGGTTTGACTTCTGCTTTGTACTTGCCTTCCAAGGCTTTCGGTCCAGAAAAACTCTCTGCTGCTTCTACTCACTTTGCTTCTTGGGTTGAATCTAAACCAATCGTCACTGATTGTAGAACCACCGATCTGGCCTCCACTTTGTTGTTAGCTTCTTTGTACAACAAGAAGATCCACGTCACTGGTGTCACCCGTAAGGAAGATTTGGCTTTGGTTCAAATGTCCAAGGAAAAGAATTTGGCTGTCACTTGTGACGTTTCAGTTTATGCATTGTTCTTGACCAAGGAAGACTACCCTGGTGTTTCTTTCTTGCCATCTAAGGAAGATCAAAAAGCTTTATGGGATAACATTGAAATCATTGATGCTTTCTCCGTTGGTACTTTGCCATCTAGATTGGCTGAATTCTTGGGTAAGCCAGTTACTCCTGGTCTCGGTTTCGCTGACACTTTGCCTTTGCTATTCAGAGCTGTTACCGATGGTAAGTTGACCATTGCTGATATCATTTCCAAGTTGCACGATGCTCCAATTCAAATCTTGGGCTTGACTGATAACGAATCCACCATCGAAGTTGACACTGACAGATTGATTTCTTCATTGAAGGGTAAGATCTCATCATCTTCTAACTTCTCTCCATTTGCTGGTCAACCTATGAAGGGTGCTGTTGAAAGAGTCCACATGAATGGTCAAACTGTTTGTTTGGAAGGTGACTTCCTTGTTAAGGAAGCTTTGGGTAAAGAAAGTGCTTTCTTGGTTCAACACTCTTCTAAGTTGGTTGAATCGTCTCAACCAGATACTCCACTGGGTATCATGTCTCCATTATTATCCAACAGAAGATCTTCCAGATTTTCATTCGATGCTTCTGCTGCTAAGAAGGCTTCTATCATTGGTACTTTGAGAGAATCTGTCGTTGAAGATGGTGACATTCCAACTGGTGCTGATTTGGTTTCTTCTAAGCCACCAAGAGAACTGGCTCCTCCAAATGCTATCAGCTCTTACATCAAAAACAACAACCCATTCTTGAGACAATCCATCTTGTCTGTTAAAAACATCAGCAGAGCCAACTTGCATGCTTTGTTTGCTGTTGCCCAAGAAATGAGATTGGCTGTTGAAAGAGAAGGTGTCTTGGACATTTTGAAGGGTAGAGTTTTGACTACGGCTTTCTTTGAGCCATCAACCAGAACTGCTTCTTCATTTAATGCTGCTATGCAAAGACTTGGTGGTAGAGTTGTTCCAATTTCTGAACAAGGTTCTTCTGTTAAGAAGGGTGAAACTTTGCAAGATACTATTAGAACCATGGCTTGTTACTCTGATGCAATTGTTTTGAGACATCCAGATGAAGAAAGTGCTGATATCGCTGCTAAATATTCTCCAGTTCCAATCATTAACGGTGGTAACGGTTCCAGAGAACATCCAACCCAAGCTATGTTGGACTTGTTCACCATGAGAGAAGAATTGGGTACTGTTAACGGTATCACCATCACATTCATGGGTGACTTGAAGTACGGTAGACCAGTCCACTCTTTGTGTAAGTTGTTACAACACTATCAAGTTAGAGTTCAATTGGTGTCACCAAAGGAATTGAGATTGCCAAACAACTTAAAGCAACAAATGTTGGATAACGGTTTGACTGTTATTGAAAGTGAAGAGTTGACCAAGGACTTGATTGCCAAATCTGATGTTCTATACTGTACCAGAATTCAACAAGAGAGATTCAAGGACTTGGCTGTCTACGAGAGATTGAAGGATGCTTACATTGTTGACAACAAGATCTTGTCTTATGCCAAGCAACACATGTGTGTCATGCATCCATTACCAAGAGTCAATGAGATCAAGGAAGAAGTTGATTTTGATCAAAGAGCTGCTTACTTCAGACAAATGAGATATGGTTTGTTTGTCAGAATGGCTTTGTTAGCTATGGTCATTGGTGTTGACTTTTGAACCTAGAATCCATTTTTGAGTCATGTTAGTTTGAGTTGATGAAAATTTGAAATGTTGCTGTTTATAGTTGGGGAACTTGTTGCTTCGCTTCCTTTTTTGTCATCTTGGCTAATTTGACTTCCTATTTACGTTTTTTTATTTTTTGTTTCCCATGGTAGGGAATCGTATTTCTTTGAGTATCCAAAAAAAAAGCTTTACTATTTGTTTTTATTCGTTTGTTTTTTTCATTCTTGATCCTAGAACTTTGGCAATTGCACATTCCTGTAAATGTTTACAATTGTTCCAACTTTTTCTTCTAATCTGCCAATTACGTTTTTGTTCTTCATATGTTTGTTTTTCCGTTTTCCACTCCATTCCATTTTTCCAAAAAATTCACTTTTTTATATATATTCGCTACGTCTCGATGTAAATTTTTAATAGACCTTAATATAGTTATGTGCTTTTCTAAGTAATATGCGTTCTGTGTACTTTTAATGTCTCGCTATAGGTGGAATGAAGGTCAAAAAGTAAAACGTATTAAAAATACAGAACTGTGCCTCTTACCGGATTTGAACCGGTGATCTTCGCATTACGAGTGCGACGCCTTACCACTTGGCCAAAGAGGCAATCACAATGTGTTAAAAATTACAGATCTTTCTGTTGACTAAAAACGCACAGCCGCAACGCCGCGAGGCTACACTGGGAGGAAAATTTTTTGATGAAAGAGTAGAGCTATTTGGTCTTTCCGAAAAAGAAGCTCAATAAATTTTTATATCGATAACAAAAGCAAATTCATAGAGAGTGTCTTTCTTAATGAGAGGTGTAATCAAAAAGTTGCTGGAATGTACACGTTGGGATTACATTTTATTATGAATTTTAAAAAAGTGAGCCACTCTGCCGCTCACCTGTTAGTTTTTTTTTTGCGATCGGAGCGAGAGAGAGAATTGGTCACAACTGAACCTCTTCTTCCTAGGCTTACACTCAATTCTGCTCAGTTCAAAACTATACATCCCATCATCCTCCCATCATCATGAATCACTACATTCAAAGTACAGCTATTATACGTCAAGAGAACAGTTGAGTTGTCATATTGAACCACGTCTGCGTACATATAACAACAACTGGATCGATCGTCCGGCCGAGGCAGTCTCCAGCGGACCACCTTGTAATTTGTCAATTCACACGCGTTGAGAGAAACTGTGGATCAAGTTGATATCAAAGTGTGGCTACGATGAGCAATGCTGTGGCCCCCGTCCATCTGCCGTCGCCACAAATTACCCACGTCAGCTACAGAACAAATTTGTGCACACAAAAATTGCTGAATTGTGGTTGCAGCCAAGTTGTGGAGATCAATAATGGTCAACTTCTTAAGTCTGCTCAAGTCTTAGTTGTGGTGGTGGCGATTTGAGAAAACAGTGTTAACCTGAGAAAATCAAGCTCTCTTGGTGCTTCAAAGTGACAACCGTTATCAGTTGGAAGACCCTTGATAAGACCCTGGAAGGACCCTAGGTATCTGCTAGTTCGTTAAAACGAAGATTGGAGTACATGAAGTGCCTGAATTACAACCGAAATTGTTGGGCTTGGTGAAAAATTGGTGCCGAATGGGTTCACCAAGACCGTTATTAGTTCAATCGAGAGTAAGAGGCATGTGAAGAGCTCGGTGAGTTTGAATTCCCCACTTCCCCCGTGGAGTCCAGCCTGGAATTTGATGTCACGGGTCTGAATTTCATTCTACTGGTAGTTTCTTGTTGCCGTTATGAACTCCGTTGTCACCTAGCCTATGGAATAACAATAAATGATAGCGTTCGATGGCTTGTTTCAATGAGTTTTCCTCATCATTTGGTGGTTTGGAAAGCGCTAACGAGAAAAGAAAAGGTTTGACGTGTGCGGAGTCGTTCCACTCAAGTCCTAATCATTCTGACTTTTGCCTTATATCGACGAAACAATTGTTTGCAATTGTGGTATTCAAAATTGCATAATTCATTGTCATTGCAATATACGCTTAGTTCAAACGGCATCGTTGATAGAAAGTTTGGAAATCTTTTATCGATTTCCAATTATTAACCATCTGTGATGGGGTCCATCGTGACCCTTCATAAAGGGTCCCATCTCCTCATGTTTTGCTGTTAAGTTTGTTTGACACATTTTCATTTTTCTTTTTCATACAATCCTTCCAACTTGATTTCACATCTGTTTTCATTTCACACTTTCTCACAACTTATATAATACAACAACAACATTTTTCAAATCATGTCTGGTGTGATAAACGGTTTCAAGAACTTTTTCCTTGTGGTATTGTTTGGTATTGACCATAAGGCTACAGTTGTCACTGATGAAGATATCAATAGTTATTCAGATGAACAGGATTCAGCTGGTGCTCCAGTTGAAAACAAATCTCCTTTGGGATATCAAGTCACATATGTGTCTGCATTCTACTTAATTCTACAAGGTGTCATCGGTACAGGTGTATGTATCCATTTTCTCACCTTTACTTCTTCAACTCAGATTCAGCAATTCAGCAATCAGTTCAATCGTACTAACGTTAATCTCACAAATTTCAACTCAATCAATATAGATCTTTGCCACTCCAGCTACAATTTTAAAATCAATCGGTAGTCCCAGTGCATCATATGTGTTATGGGCAGTTGGTTTCATCGTCACATTACTTAAAGTGTTCATGTATATTGAATACACCACATACCTAAGACGTCGTAGTGGAGCAGAAGTCGCCTACTTAGAACAAGCCTACCCACGTCCACAATTTATGATGCCTGTCATCTTTGCTGCAGTGAGTGTCATTCTTTCATTTTCAACTTCCTCAGCTGCTGCTTTCTCTACCTATGTTTTCAAAGCTGCCGACTACGAATCATCCGATTGGGAAGAGAGAGGCTTGAGTGTTGCACCTTTGGCTCTTGCTGCCATCATCGTTGGTTGCAGCACCAAATTGGCCATGAGATTGAACAGTGTTTTGGGTTTTGCTAAAATTGTGTTCATTTTGTTCATCGCTTTCTCTGGATTTGCTGCTTTGGCTGGTACCACTGAAGCTCCTAAGAACCACTCTGTGTTCAAAGAAGCCTGGAAAGGAACAACCACTGAAGGACACAAAGTTTCTAATGCTATCTTGAAAGTTGTCTTTGCTTTTGGTGGTACCCAGTATTCTTTTGGTGTTGTCGCTGAGACTAACCCAAAGAACACAATCAGAACTTACAAATACTTTGTCCCATTCACATTATTTGTCATTTTCCTACTGTACATCCTTTGTGTCACTGCTTACTATGCCGGTATTGGAGACATCGCCGAGATCAAAAAGAGTGGTAATTTAGTCGCTGCCGTTTACTTTGAGAAGATTTTCAAGACCAAGGCCGCTGTGAGATGTATGTGTGCTTTCGTTGCCCTTTCTTCATTTGGCCACTTGTTGACTGTTTTCATCTCCCATTCAAGAGCACTAAGAGAGTGTGGTAGACAAGGTGTCTTGCCGTTTCCAAGACTCTGGACAAGTGTCAAGCCATTTGGCACTCCCATCTTCCCAATCTTCATCACTTTCATCGTCAACCTGGTCATCCTATTGGCTCCTCCTCCAGGTGACGCCTACAACTTCATCATTGACTTGGGTTCCTACTCAAACTACATTTTTGAAACTTTGTTGGCTTTTGGTTTGTTCAAGTTACGTAGAGAAAGAAAGAGAAAAGGTTTGGGTTACAGAGAATTCCATATCCCTACTCCATGTTTGGTTATTGTCTTGCTGTGGTCTATCTTTGTGTTGGCTATGGCTTTTGTTCCACCAAAGGGTACTCTCAATGGTTCAGATGTCAGTTTCTTCTATGCTGCTTATCCAATCACTACATTCGGTATCTTCTTCCTATGTTGCTTCTACTTCTTTGTTTGGAAGTACGTCTGGCCAAAATTATTCAACTTCCAATACAGAATCAGCGAATACACATTGCCTAATGGTGAAAAGGGTCATACTGTCGTCAAAGTCAAGAACGATGATCTTGCTAAGTGGGATGTAGAACATAAGAATATCCAAGGTATGCATGACTTCGAAGATGAGATGTCTGGTGATGTTCAAGTTATCAAACATAGTCAAGCTGCAATCTCGTCTGATGATTCGTCTTCTCTCACTGAGAAGAAGAATAGTACTCATGTTGTCAGTTCTGAGAAATGAGTTACACTATGCATTTTCCGTTGTTCATGGTCTGCCATATATGTATACACTCTTTATGACGCCTAGTTTTTTTATATACCTTTGTACGTTTATCTTTACTTTTTAATACCTTTTATAATTGTTTTGCATGTTAGTTTCAACATAAGTCTGTGATTTGACAAAAAGCGCGTCACGCGTGGATTACCTAATACCTCTCGAGTCCCTGCCCGTTTTTTATGCAATACTTGAAGCTACAATTGATTTGCCTCCAGGCCAGAGTACATATGTCATGTACCAAACCAAACTCCAAACACCATATTTTCACCATTCCAGCCCATTAAGTTAGATCATGAAGTGCATGTTTTTTTCAGAATACAGCATTGAATAGTCAGACAACGACATATCCAGTGCAAATCACAACGTACAACACAAACAAATGCCATCTACACTGAATGGAATGTCATCCAAAACAGAACTATTTGAAGAGGCAACTAAAAGGTTACAGGATGAAAGAGACGAACAAACTGCCGAATCGTTAATACAATACCTCTTACAACCACCCAATGACGACGAGTCTCCTCCATCTTCAGAATCTCAGAATGCTCAAAAACGAAAGAAACATATTCTGGATCGGTATATGTGGAGAATCGCCAATCATGCGTTCTCGTCATCAGCTCCTCGGACTAGAAAAGAAATCATTGAGTTGCTTTACGGTCCCGATCTAATGAACACTCCTGGGTTGTCTTTTAGAAGGTTGTTGTCTAATTTTAATAAGTTGTCTGGAAGAATAGATATTCTTTTACGGATCCGTGATCATTTCATGTTTGTGTACTCGGGGGATTCTCCTTCCACAACATTGACTTTCTTGGTATTGTACACATGGGGAGTATGGTACCCTCAATTGTTATTGATCTATCCTATCATTGCAATCATCTTCACAGTTATCATTCCAAATTATTTATCAAGACACGAAATGAACAAACCATCGTTTGGCAATGGTCAGTTGATACAGAAGTTGCGTACCATGGGTGATCCTTTACTATTGAGATTTTTAGGTGCTGGAGATGCAAGTGAACAATTTACAGGACTTCACAAGATGTGGAAAAACCAAAAGACAAATTACGATGGAACTGAGTTCGTTTCTGATGAAGGATTGGCAAATCTTGACTTTGACGATGATGTCTTATTAGATATGATGACAGCAGACCGTCAAACAAGTAAGATTTTCCAGGTTTTTCTGGCTCCTGAGAAAAAGGTGAAGAAGAAAAGCGATGATTATGTCGATGATGTCGAAAGACAAGCAGATAAAGAAGATGAGAATCTGAAAAGATCAATGGTTAGATTGCGTTTGTTGAGCAATATGAAAGATTTACAAAATTTGACTACTGATTTAATTAATTTTTTGGCTTTGATCGAAGATACAGTTGAAGAAGCATGTACTTTCAAAGATGAAAAGAAAACCACTAGATTATTCTTTGCGCTGTCTGCAGTTGTTGTGTTTCTGTTGATTATTGGTCCATATATTCCATGGAAGTTTATTTTTGTTGCTGGTATATGGTTGATGATACTTCCGAAGGAACTGGTATATTTTCATAGCTTGTTCGAATATTCATTGCAAAAATATGCACAGTACTCAACTCGGCTGGAGCGGGATTTCTCAAAACTGACATCTTCAGATAGTTTCACAACAGCTACTGAGAACCATCATGAAGCAGAAGAAAGTTCAAGATTATTTTTGCAAAATACAAGAGAAACCGATTTACAGAAACTTGAGTCCGTGAATCAAGTCTTCCAAATTCAAAAATTAGTGAGAAGAACGGCGTATTCTGACGTTGGGTTCAGTTTGTCTACATATGACCCCAAATCTCAACTTAGACTAAAGGGTAACAGTCCTGAACTGCCTCCTGGTATTGATCTCAGTCATCCACCAAAATCTATCTGGCGTTGCTTCTACAGTTACGAATGGGAAATCGATGATAATACACTTGCCTGGCTTGTTGAACTATCCAATGGTGAGAATTTGTTGGTAAAAGATGATGAAACATGGGTTTATGATGCAGATGCCTTATTCAGGCGTCGTCGTTACCTCAAGAAGATCACTAGGACACGTTTTCAAAGATTGGTTACGTGTGTTACTGTGGTTGTGGGATTGTTGTTCATAATCACATTTTTGGCTTTTGCTATATCTTGTTCAAGTTTCTTTGAGTTACTATGGTGTGGATTACCATTGATGGTTTTATTCAGAAATCCTGGGAGAAGCAACTTGCTGACACAAACTATATCCAAATTCAGTTTACTTGGTTCAAACAACAGAATCACACCAGCTGAAAAGGCTAGTATCATCATAGATGAAGAAATCTTCCACAAGAAAGTCCAAATCTTTGAAATCCAAAGACAACACCTAGGCTTCAAATTGAGCCCGTCCTACATACGCCATGGATCAGTCGGATACTATCCACTAGGATTCTCCACATCGCCATACACACCAAGCTCTCCACGTCGAAAACTGAACAAGAAACCCGAGACAACGGGAGATTTGCAAACCGTGAGACCGCCATCGTCACACTGGAGGTTCTTCTATGAGTCTCAATGGGAAGTCGATCAGAACTGTGCTGAGTGGTGTGTGGAGTTTTGCGTTCGTGATGAAGTTTATGTCGATGTCGGTGGTGGTGAAACGGTTGCTGCTGGTGCCGCCGGTGATGTTCAAGGTGGTTGGGTTTATGATCGGGATGGGGCTTATCGTAGACGTAGGTTGACTAGAATGGTTATGAGAACTGGAAAACTTATCAAGACTTGATGTTTTTGTTTCTTTGTTTCTTAATTCAAGTAAGACTATGTGACTGATAAGTGAATAGGAGAAGATGTAGATCTGAGTAGAGAGACCTATGTGTCAATGGCACTGGAGTCGATATGTTTTGACGGGAGCTGAATATATCTTTTGAGATGAGTATAAAGTTGAAAAGGTGATTGATCCTAGGAGAACACTGGATGTAAGAGGTGACTAGAGGAGGAATCGGATGAGGATTTATATTAGAGAGGAAAAGCTTTACAGGAAAGAGATGCGGATTAGTATTGGCACGGCAATGACAGGACAAAAAATTTGCAAGAGAAAGCTTCGGTGAAAAAGCATTCCCATTAGGGAATGAATTAATGGAAAAATTGCTAATACAATTTTATTAATGAAGAAAAATTTAGATCTATAATTTGCTAGCTAAATTTTATGAATACATAGTAAATATTCAAATTGAACGGTATCGTTTTCTCAAGCTAAATGAACGTACTATATGTAGTATTGCAGCTTTTAGCTAATTAAATGGGATCGGATACGTTTCAATTTGCATGAACCGATAAAGTTATATGGCGCTGAAATAATAAGTCCTTCCTCGAGATTACTCTGACATAAGAGTTCATAATTTTGACAAACAATAAATACTATATATACGGATCGAATCTCAGTACGTATCATAAGTTGGACTTATGTAAATACAAAATTTATCTTTAATGACAATATAGAAGGGTAAATGATTTACCAAAAGTATATATAATAGTTGGCCTAAAATGGACGTTAGTAAAGAAACGGATCAAATAATTTAGTAAATAGGAGAAGCATGAGCAGAAGTCAATTTGAAAACATAGCTGATTGTTTATTCCTGTCTTGCAGGTAATGTTTTTCGAATAAACCCTAACCTGAAGAAGAAGATGCATTGGAAGAAGCATTGGACGATGAATCACCATCACCAGAGCTAGAAGACGAGTTAGATGATGCATTGGAACTTGATCCACCAGAACCAGGACCTTGTGAGCTAGCATTACTGGAAGAGTCTGATGATGTGTTACCACCAGAGGAAGAACTATCTGAGGAAGAGTCACTAGATGATCCTGAACCTGATCCAGAGGAGCCCCATCCAGAAGTATCACCGGAGCCAGTAGTGCCAGATGAAGTGTCGGAAGAGCCAGTGGAGCCAGTAGAACCAGTGGAACCAGTTGAGCCCCAGCCTGAAGTATCACCAGAACCAGTTGAGCCAGACGAAGTATCAGAAGAGCCTGTTGAGCCAGTAGAGCCTGTGGAACCTGTGGAACCCCAGCCTGAAGTATCTGTAGAACCAGAGTTTGAGCCCCAGCCTGAAGTGTCAGTGGATCCAGTACTGGAACCCCAACCAGAAGTGTCGGTAGAGCCTGAACCTGATCCCCAACCCGAAGTATCTGTTGAACCTGAGCCTGAACCCCAACCTGAGGTATTAGTAGAGCCACTACCTGAACCCCAACCTGAAGTACCAGTCGAGCCAGTACCTGAACCAGAACCAGAACCAGTACCCGTAGAGCCCGTACCTGAACCAGTGCTAGTGCCTGTACCAGTACCTGAACCCCAACCAGAACCAGTGCCTGTACCAGTACCCGAGCCCCAGCCTGACCCAGTTCCAGCACCTGAACCCCAACCTGACCCAGTTCCAGTACCTGAACCCCAACCTGAGCCAGTGCCAGTTCCAGTGCCAGTTCCGGTACCTGAGCCAGTACCTGAAGTAGTACCAGAACCCCATCCAGAAGTGTCCGTGGAACCACTACCTGAACCCCAACCGGATGTATCTGTAGAACCTGAACCCCATCCTGATGTGTCAGTGGAACCACTATTAGTTGAGCCAGATGAAGTGTCTGTAGAACCAGTGTTAGTTGAACCTGAAGATGTGTCTGTAGAGCCAGTGGAACCCCAGCCCGATGAAGTGTCGGTGGAACCAGTAGATCCCCAACCAGAACCTGTGTCACTGGATCCTGTATTAGATGAACCTGTATCACTGGAGCCAGTCGAGTCGTAACCAGAGGTGTCAGTTGAGCCGGTGGAACCAGTAGATCCGGAACTAGTGTCTGAAGAGCCAGAAGAGGAGTTAGAGCCAGAGTTTGATGAAGTATCGCCACCACCGGATGTGCTTGAGTTACTTGAACTTTGACTGGATGTATCACCACCACTACCGGATGCACTAGAGTTACTTGAACTGTCACTGGATGTATTACCACCTGTACTGGATGCACTTGAGTTGCTGCTGGAGTTGGAGTCTCTCTTGAAAAATCTCATAAGACTGAATGATGATGAACCTGAAGATGAAGATGGGTCCACAACTGCAACTGCAGCTGCATTACCCAATGGGGTTGGAATGGGAAGAGATAAGGTTGAGCTTGAAAATGCCACAATGAAAAGTATGGATGTGTTGATCTTCATAATGATGCAGTTGATCAATGGAATAAGTGATGATAGAAGAAAATGTGATAGGTTTTGATCTTCTGATGGCCAAAAGATTTGTAAATTTTGCTTCTCATCCCGCTGATCTGAATATGTGGAAATATCAACACCTTTTATATCAAGGCCACCATGGACAGAGAACCTGAGCGTGCAAGCTTGTTCTGATGTTTTGAAAATGAAGGCTGACACTGAATCGAAATGACCCAGTGGCCCTGATGGATGAAACCCATGTTGTAGAAATATAACCACCACTTCGCCTTTCGCTTTTCAAAGCAGCTTGCTTCTTATATTTCGTTTTGGTGTTCAGTTGGTGTTCTTGGTATTCTTGGTATACTTGGCAAATAATAATGGGTTGTCTGGCAAAGCCATCTTGAAGGTCGGACTTCATACCGTGTCTTTTGAAAGTGAAGTAAAAGCGAAGTCTCAAACAACTCTGAACCACTGCACGTGTATAAGAATCAAGATCCTTCAATCATCAAAGACATTGACAATTCATCATCGGACTGATATAAGAGATATGAAACCGTCAGTAAATTATATTGGGAATTGCAGATAATATACCTATCATCATTAACATGTTATTTGTCAATTCTTCAGTTTTCAGTTAATTTAATGATGAGCTGAGCAAATTTTATTCGCTGAAGTTCGCGATCGAGTCGATAACTAACTTCCGAGTTCCAAGTTCCGACTTCCGACTTCCAAGACTCTTCAAATTTTCGAAGAAAATAATCGTGTTCATATAACCCATTCGATGGAACAGAGATCAGCCACGGTCAACATTATCACAAGTTGCCATACATCAACAACCTTTCATGGAAGATCACAGAATTTAATGTCGATTTTAACCACAACTCCGAAGATCATCGAGGTCTGGGGGTTTCGGGTTTCGGTTGGTGGGGTTCAATGTTTGTACAAGTTTACGGTACGTTCCGCCGAGTTCCGCCGAGTTCCGCCGATCAGTCGTCTTTTGAGAGCCGAAAAAAAAGATCAGACATCAGTCCTTAGTGACACGATTAAATGACAGCCACTCAACTTCCAGAGACCACAATTCCCAAATTGGCACTCACTCACTCACTCACTCACCTTAAGCCTTGCCCAGAGTTCCTATTTGGGAATTTTAGGCCTAATAATCGAGCGGCTGACTATCTAAACAGCTAGCTAGATTCAAATCAATTCAATGTCACTGATTTGAATCCGGTCGAGTTTAAACTGGACATATCAAGAATATTTTTGATTGGAACCATAAGCAATGTAATGTAAAACTAAAAGTATAGATCGATGAAAGAAAACAGTTAAAACAGAAAAAAGGGGGAAAAGGCAAAACAAATGAAATCATAACGGTAACAATTCAAGCACAAATGACAACATGGGTTTGAACAATCTAAAATGGAGAATATGGCACATGAATTGAATAATCAACATTCAAACAGTACCACTAGCAAGCCTAAAAATCTATTCGGATTTTTCACCAGAACCTCTCTTGGAGTAAATCTTAGCAGTGAAAGGCTCTTCAATAAACTCGACGATCTGGTACATGGTATAAACGAACGCAGAAGCAGCCAAACCAGCAGGCTTACCATAGAACAAAGCAGTACCCAAGAAACACAAAGTGGAACCAACATACATAGGGTTGTTCAAAACACTGAATGGAAAACTAGTGATTCTTTCCTTCATCAAGAAACCGAAATGGTCACCTAAGTAGGTACCAACGATACCAAGTGAGTACATTGAAGTGGCAACAAACACGGAACCGATACCGAAGGATAAAACACCTAAGAGTTTGATCAAGTCGTTGTCGAGGTATGGAGAGGTTGGTTGTTGGGAGATGGCGTCTCTGTAGATCTCGTCTCTGATTAAACCGAGAACAAACACAGAGAGGGAGAAGAGGTACACTGCGATGGTCTTTGATCCACCACAGAGTTTAGAGAGAAGACCGGTGTTGTATTCGAGTCTGGCACCAAAGTTCCAGTACAGTGGGTTGAAACAGATGAAGAAGATGGAGGCTATATTGGGTTGTATGAATGTGTCAGGATTGATGTTAGTAAATGATGGTCTTGTTGGTTTCTTGGGGTATGAGTGGGAGTAGACTGTCATTGGACTGAGTTCCAACTTTTCAGGTGTATCAATTCAATTGGCTCTTCATTGTAATTGATTTGATGAAAGTCAATTAAGCCTGGTTTGACCTTGCCACCTGGGTTATCAACAGACAAAGTGGGACAGTCAAAACATTGGGATAAAATGTGGTCATATAACATACTTTGAAACAACTTGTTTGAAAAATCGACATCGTTGGCCATATCATTGTAGATGGTAGTTGCGGTTTCAATTAGAGAAGACATGTTGAATGTGTTTCTGAATCAGCTGATAATATAGTTGAATGAGTTAATGGTATAACAGTTGGGATAGCTGTAATTGATACTGAAATAACAAAACTTAAATCAACAAGAGCAATCAAGTAACGAAAGGGAAATCAAGTGGTCTTTATATAATCCCAGGGTACGTCCAGCAGCAATCACCAACAAGCACCAGTGACCAAAACCTATAATCCAACAAAACCACCGACTAACAAGTCACATGTACCGAAAGCATAGAATGGCACACAAATTAGATAAATTGGCTTGAAATATTGGCATGAAAAACGGACAATTTTCATATGCAGTTGGAAATGGACAAATTGTTGAAATGTTGAAAATGATCCGATCTTGTAAGCTTCCAGAAAACACCAAAAATGTACTAAATAGGCAAATGGCACATATGCACAGTGTGTAGAGTGACGAGTCAGCTGGTAATAATATTGGGAATTTGGTGGGTGAGTTTGGCAGATTTGGTCCTGTGACCGTTCTTCACATGCAATTTGCTCACAAGACCATTTCTATGGGGGAGATCATTGTAGTATGGCAGTCTGGATGCATGTGATTGTGACAATATGATATCAGTTGCTGCTGTATAGTTGTACGTACTACAGTAGTCTGTTGATGGTATGACGCGCTTGGGCCCTCATTTTTTGTTGGGATTCTCATTCTCGAGAGTTGTTAACTCATGTGAATCTGATACTCACTCAAGTCTCATATATTGTATATAGCACATGCTGTCCGGGGAGCGATCAAGGTGTGTACGTTCGACCCAATATTGGCAACTGGTTCAATTAGATCAATTAGATCAATTAGATCAGTTATAGCTAGGCTTGAACTTGAGTCATGGACGTTAAAACTTGAGTATGATGATCAAATTAATTGTCCATAATTCCATGGAAGTTACAACCGACATTTGGGGGAATTCAAAAATGGTTCATACTCTCAAGTGTATGATGTTATATACGGATGTGAATTTACAACCACCTTTTTAAGTTTTGAAGCAACTCTAAAAGTAATGCAAAACTAAGCTAAATATATTGCAAGCAAGTAATAAATAAAATAAAATAAAATAAAATAAAATAAAGCGGTATATATACAGAGAAAGTTAATCAAATATAAACACAATTGCAACAACTGATGAAAAAACGTACTGTCTCCAGTTGTTTCAAGTGTGCCTATACTCAACAAACTCCAGTAAATGTCGGATACCATTCAACACATCAGTCTTGTACCGACGCTGAAGAAAATTAAAAGTTGATCATGAATGGTGCTGTGGTCACCAACTCTAGGCCTGCCAGGGAATACGCCAAAAAACACAGAAAATGACCTTCCTGTTGAGACTCAGTTAACCCCCATCGAGCACGAGACTTATTAATCAAACTCAATGTATTCATAGTCTTTTCATCAATCCCATAAGCAACAGACAAATTCTCATAACTGTACCCAGACACATTGACATTCCCTCCTCCATATCCACTTGTAGTCGAACTATACGAGTAACTGTTAAAGCGACGATGTCCACCATCATTCATGAAATGACCACCCATGTCACCAAATGCAAAACTGTTGTTCTGAGAAGTAGAAGTAGGTGTCATAGGAGGCACTCTAATTCCAGACCCCATTGAACTGGCCCATTACTCACCTCATACTCTGGGTCACCGCCACCACCATTATCGTAATTGTTGTTCGTCACATATGTGTTTTTGTAAGTGTTCAAGCCTGTAACTCCATAATAATTGACACTACCACTGTGACTGAACTGGTCGTTTGATTCGGTGGTATTGCTGGATTGCTGTGTCTGTTGAAATAATTCAGTGTTGGGCGTGCTTGATGAGTTTGTGTTTTCTGAACCAAATAATGACCCCCATGTTTTCTTGAATATGTTGGGTTTGTGTGTTGGTGTTTTGTTGTGTTTTTGGAGTGATGTTTGTTATAGGTGTTGGTGTTGAACATGTGGTGTACACGTCTGCCTTGTTTTACGTGTGTCTCCCCTTAAACACATCAAACTTTTAAGAGTCGAGACTCGCGTCGTCGTCGTGGGATGAATGGTGGGTTTCCCATTTCTGGCGGTAATGAGGGAACGGAGTTTCCTGAACCACCAGTGATTAATAAAGATGGTCTAGATTTGTTGTTGAAGAGAATAATAAACGAGTTGATGCGTTGGTTAGTGTGAGTAAAGAGTTTGTTGAAAAAAAAGAGTTGTTGAAGTTAAAGATGGAGTATGGTGCTTTGAAGAAGAAACATGAGAATTTGAGAAGTGAGTATAAAGTTGAGCTTCAAACTGCTAAACAGGTGGCTAATAGTTACGTTGAGTTGATTCATGAACATAATATGGTTCGTAGACAGTTAGGTGAAAGAGATTCGAAGATTGATGATCTGAGCCGAGACAACGAGAGAAATAAAGCACTCTGATAGTGTAGTTGGTCTGTTGATGATACAGCACCCATGTAATTAACAACTTAAATTGGAAATTCAATTGGCCACCAAAGTATTTGAAACTTTTCTTTGAACATCATTATGTGAGAAAGTTTTGTTGTTTGTTTATGTTGAAGATTGAAGTTGCTCTTAACCGTTAAGGGTTCTGAAATGTATTACAGAACGTGTCGTGAACTCCATGCGTTACTGTACGTTGCTGTTGAGTGTTGTTGGCAGCCAAATAAGGAACATACTTTCAGATCCTGGTAATTCTAGTTCACACTTAGCACCACTGAGCTTCAGAAACATCAATTTTAACAGTGGAAAGATGGGAAGACTGAAAGGGGAACAGAAGTTGGGCAGCTTAAAGTTGTGCCTTTCGGCATAGATAGCAGTGGGAACGTTGCTTATTGAGGGAAATTCAGCATTCTGATTGTGTAGTTAGTCAATTGCTAATTCAACAAGTCAAGTGAGCATCAAAAGCAGGGTAGAAAGCATCTTGTTTGGTGATTAACAGAAGAAAAGGGAAAAAAGGGAACAGATTGCGGTTCAAAGTTCAAACACGTTTTGGAGGGATGCGAAGACACTTTTACAACAAGGTGCAATTGGGTTGCGCACTATTGTACTGCCACAGAAAAGCCACATATCTGTGCACAGCCACATTATGGGATTATGACGAAAGGTCACGTTACTAAGGGGAAGCAGCTAGTTAGGGAATGGAGACAAAACATAGTAAGATTGAATGTAAAACTGATAAATGAAGAAGGGGGGATAATGACTCAGTAGAAGGAGAGTATAAAAGTGAACAAGAAAGTTGGTTATAAAGAAAGTGGGAAATGATGGAGGTGAGTTGAAAGGATATTAACATAGTAAGCTGACAAATTTTGTCAATTTTAAAATAGAGAAGCAAAACAAAACAACAAAAAAATGATAATGATAAAAATTATAACGTTAAATGGAATTCCTCACAGCAGAAAAACAAAAGGAAAATAAAAATGTCGATAAGTTGAAAAGTGGAAAAGGAAAAGTAAAAGATTAAGAGAACGTGAATTGCAAAAAAAGTAGAACAGAAAAACTGAAGGAAGTGAACAGTGCATGGGAGGGAAAAGTTAATTACACATAGGATCGAAGAAGAAGAGCAATAATGGATAAAATGAAAACAAAAAAGGACACATGACAGTAAATAAATCGAAAGAATTGATTGAGGGTTTCATTCTTTTCATTTTAAGGGTAACAATAGTTTTGGTAGAAACAAAAATGAAAAACTAAATGATGAAATGGGCTCGTAGATGATGGGATAAGGAATGTGAGTTGAGGCAATGATAAAAGCAATGGTTTAGAAAGGAATTGATCATGTTCATTCGGTTAAACCTTGAGCCTTCAATCTCTTTTCCAGCTCAGCCAACTCCCTTTCTCTTTGTTCGATTTCTTGTCTCTTCAACATCAAATCCTTTTGCACTCTTTCTTCGAAAGCTCTCAATCTTTCTTCTTCCAATTGAATTTCTCTTTCCTTTTCAGTTAATCTTGGAGAATTACTAGCGAATCTCTCACTACCGTACTTGTTCAAAATTGGAGAGTTAGCAGCAGCAGCACCGGCATTCTTGGACAAGGATATCACTCTACTACTAGCACCATTGACAAATTCAGGATCGTCTTCTTCTTCACCCAATGTCTTGATTCTGTAGTTTTCGTAAAGAACTTCGTGTGTGTAATCTTTGAAATCGTTCAAGTGGGTGATCAACAAGGTGTTTTTCAAAGTTAGGAAGTCAGAAACTTCGTTGTCGAATATGTCAACCACACCCCATGGATATTTTCTAACTCTTTTCAACTCTCCTGTGGACTCATCCTTGATGACGGTATTGGAACCCATCACAGCGAATGGTTGGGTCTTTTGTAAAAATCTGTTCAATTCAACAGTTTCATCTTCTTCATCGTTCTCATCGTAGTATTCGTCATCCAATTGGAAATATTCATCTAGGAAATTGAAAACTGGTAACTTATGGTATTGGATATCTTCCAAGATCAGCTTCTTGTTGTATTGCAACTCTTGTAAGGTCAAAGAATCAGCTTTGGCGATAACTGGAATGATATTAACCAAGTCACCCAATTCTCTAATAATGGCGATATCAGACTCTTTCAAACCGTGACCTGTAGGATTGATGAAGTATAAGCAGGCATGCACTCTGGTATCCTTGAATCTTGGGTTTCTTCTCAAACGGGACTCTTCAACCAAAACTTCATCGAATTGAGCTTTCAAATAGTCTCTGATAACAGTGAAAGAGGATTCCTGATCCAAAGTGTCACCGAAACCAGGTGTATCAATGATGTTCAAGTTGATCTTAACACCCTCGTTGTCTTCTAATTCAACCAGGGATTTTCTTAGCTCTAAACTGTTGTCGTCTTCTGCACTTGGGTCGTAATCTAATGGTCTATGGTTCACTGTACTTGATGGTGGAACAATCAACTGATCACAAAATGAGTTGATGAATGTTGATCTACCGGACCCACTTTCACCAATCACCATGATGGTGAAAATGACGGATTTCTTAAGGTTTTTCTTCTTTCTTAACTGTATCAATTATTTTCAATTTGCACTAGTCCTCAGTTGAATTGATTATTTTTCAACATTGGGATGTTTTTTTTGGATGTTAGTAAACTTATTATTCTTATTCTGACAAAGCAATAGGGTTGGCTGAACAAGTCATATTTGTTGTTGTTGCCCATTCTTCACTCTGTGAACATCTAAACGTGGTCTCTTCTCACAGGGTTTTTTTTCCAGGTGGAACGATCACTTTTAGAACGATGGGCGGACAGGACACCACTTGAACACAAGTCATGGAGGTATACATACAGCAGCAGAGCTTCCGACGATGGTGACCATGATTGATTATGATATGTGATGTTGTTGTTGAAGTGTGGTATAGGAAAGGGGAAGGATCAAGGAGAGGGCGAAAAGGGGAAACGTGGTAGTGTTGATTTCGAGTCTGATTTTGATTGTTGTGTGTTGTTTGTTGGTACCTGAATATTTGCATTTACGTGCCCTCTCTTTCTCTCACCAAGTCTCACCAAGTCTCTCCAAGTCTCTCCAAGTCTCTCTCTCACTGTCTCACATTCTCGTCCTCTTCAACTTTGTACGTACTAAAAAATAAGCTGTCGCGTCGTTCTTTCTGAACAACTCTCCATCGATCTGCAATAAATATTATCGTGTCAACAAGTCGAACAATGGCAACAGCTCAAGGCCTGAGGCGGATTTCTTAATTGACTGTCAACAAAAAGTCGCGTTCGATGCTGACAGCTAGATCGATCAATCAAAAAGAAATCAAAAAAATAAGAAATTGAGGCCTACAGGACTTGAACATGCAACCTTTGGATTTGGAATCCAACGCTCTACCAATTGAGCTAAAGCCCCTTTTCTTGTGGTTGTAAAACTATTGGTATTTATGTGCACATACTAGTTGGTATTCGGCCCGCCGAAATTAATCTATTTGACATGTGGAGCTCAACCCTCATTAACCCCAATAAATTGACGAAATCTGATTGTTTGAAAGTAACTGGGGAATCGGGATGCGAGATGAAAAACAGTTGCTGAAAAGGTTAAATTTGATTTTAGAATTAGCTTGTGTAGTTGAAAAATACCGGACTCTGTGTACAGTGTATCTCAAGTATGGTACGGAACTTGGAATAAATGCATGAATGATCGAGCTTTCATGCAATTCTGTTATCCTTGATTTTATACATAGATTCAACCAGCTAGATAATGAATTGAGTTAGAGTTTTTGATGAAATGTGGAAAGAAACATAGGTTTTGAATCTATATATGACTCAGTTGATTTAGGATTATCTACATTGTTAATACTTATGTGTGAATTAAGTTGAAGGTACTTCGACAGGTATGGTATTTGTCGCTAGAGGACTTCTCTAAACTGCGCATTCAAGTCGAATTAAAGTGGACCATTCAGTATTTTGTTTAATTTGCAAAGAAAATAGAATTTGAGAATTCATGATGGATTTTCTTTTTTCTTGATGAATTTAGGTCATTTCCATTGAAGACTGATATGAATTTATTTTTGAATTCTAATTACAAATTTTTTCAAATATTGACTTTTTTTGGCAGTAATTTAAAAAGAATTGAAACTGTCGAGTACTTATGGTCATGAGGGCAGCCATCTGATCTCTTTCTAAAACTAGCTAGCAACCAAGTTCCAACATACACAGACTATACCGACTTCCAGTTCCATGAATATAATATAATGTTTCACAGAGAAGCCTACAATTGAAAAAACTATGCATATTCAAGTTCTGTTCAACGTGCAAAAAAAGAAAAAAAAATGAAAGAAAAAATTACAAGCTAGCAGGCTGCAGTCCAGACTCTAGACTCATTAGTTAATAAGTTCATGTTTTTAATTCAATAGTTGACGTTCCAAATTTATAAATTTCATATCAGTTTTTTTTTTTTTACCCGAAAATTGACATGATAATTATATGAATTTGAAACCTAAAAATAGGCTTAATGAGTATATTAAGTAGAAAAAAAGAAACAAATATGCTTTTTTTGTTGTTGTTTTTGATAATTTATATCATTTTTATCAATTTATCACTTTACCACTTTACCTTTACCCTTAACTATTTCATTCTACTTATTAAGCCTTTGTTGGTTTTTTTTTTCTTTTAAATCAATATAAGCTCTCTTACTTTTTGGTAAAAAAAAAAATAAAATAAATTTATCCTATTAGATTTGATTCAAAGATATATAAGGTTATAATGACCATTTATGGGATGAATGTCAGGTTACAAATCAAATAGGGAAGATCATCAGAGGTGGCAAAACAAAAAAAAAATTTGACTTAACTCAAAATATGTCTCAGCTCAAATCACCCAACAGGCATTGATAGGTAACGTTATGGCAACACAGTATTTAATCAAATTCAATATATTAATTGTAATTTTATTGAAGAACAACTCACATCATCTCAATCCAAATCTCTAAACAGTTCATAACTCCTACTAACTTTCCACAGCTAATTTATCATAATTCAAATTTCAATTAACCTTTATGATTCAACAAATTTTCTTACTTTATATACCCTTCTTTATATGCCGTTATATTTATTATATTTTATCAAAATTTCCTTTTTATGAGTTTATCAGTTTACTATTTTCATAATTTAAGTTTGAACAATTATATAAACAATAATATTTTATTTTAACTTTTTTTTGAAATCAATATTCTTAATTCATGCAGACTTGTATACCAATTCTATCAATGACCATTTTATTATTATCTTTATTTTCCTTCTTTTCTATAATTATATCAATTGAATTTTTACCATTTTACCATTTTTCCGTTTTGACAAATTTAACAATTTTACTTCATCCATGATCCATCACTAATTAATTTATTACCTGCATAGAATATTGTACCTCTACCTTTTATTACTTTTCATCCTTTTTTGGTAGAAAAAAAAAACTTAACAATTTATAGTTTTCTGACCAACTATAATTGAGTTGTTGCATTTTTTGGTGAAAAAAGAAAAGAAAATAATATATTGAGAGATTATTCATTGCAAAGTTGCGGTCTCTATTTCCATATATATGCAGGTTTCTTATCATCAGTCAAATCAGTGAACAGCGTTATACAATCTGTTAGTATAGTACATCAGCTCATCTATATCTTGTTTGAACCCATTCAAGTCAACAGAATTTGAAAACGTTTTTTGTTCAAAGATCAAAGAGTGGGTCACTTTAGATATCATGGCACATTCTTCTGCATTTGGCGGCACAATACCAGAGGATATATTAATACGTTTCTGGGAGTCTGAGTTATCACAATTGACATCATCATGGTTGAAAAAGTTGTGGTCACTGAAAACATAATCATCCCCATAGCTTGATGATTCACTTTTATCCAGAGTTTGAACCGGCTCTTCATGGTCTGATTGACTGTTGGTTGTTATTAAGGTTCCAGACATACGTTCTCTTTTCCTGATTGTAGTGCCATAAACAGGAATCTGACTTAAAGTAATTAGGTTGGAAGTTGTACTATCCCTGACTTGATCGCTATCACCACCATTTGCACATCCGACATTGTATCCATCACCGAAACCGCCTTCCTCAAATCCAAAGTCATTATTAGTACTTTTCTCATTTTGAAAGTCAGTACGTTTTTCATAGTGTAGTTTAGCTATTTTAACAACCTCAGAACTATCGTGAGTATGAACTCGAGCACGTGTGTAAGTTACGTAGAACAACCCTTTCTCTTCATCCAACCTTAACGACATTGTTGACTTACACTTGAACCGATTAGGACAATGAATGTAGGCTTTATTTGTGTTTCTATATTCGAGACTCAAGAATGGCAGATATATCGAAAGGAATTGTAGAAACTGAGATGTTGTAAAAACATGTACTGTGTCTTTCAAATCAATCAACTTTGTGTATGTTAGATGTATTGATTCCAATGGGCCTGACTCCAATTCATGTAACTGTGGCCCTCTCAATTTTGGTACAAGTTTCATCCAGTTGACTTTTGATGGCAGGTCAAGCTTGAATCTATCATCTTCAGGGATAACCACTTGAAAGCACTGTGATTTTTGCAATGGTACCCAAGCAGGAGTAACTTTGTTTGACTTTTGTTCGCAATTTTCTTGGAAACATTCCATGTATTCTGCTTTAGCCATCTTGACAACCTCCTCACTGCTGTGATTATGGGTAGGATCACGAGTGTAAGACAAAGAGAACAGCAATTTTTCTTCATTCAACTTCAATAACATGGTTGAATTGCACTTGAATCGATCGCGACAATAAATGTAAGCTGTATTTGGTGAATTATATCGGAACTTTATGAACGAGTGATACATTGAAATAAATTGTAGAAACTGCGACATTGTAAACACATGTGTGGTACCTTTCAAATTAATCAAATTTGTGTATGTTTGATGAACTAAATCTGATGCTGCCGAGTCCAACTCATACAAAAAACGCTCCTTCAACATTGGCCAAAGTTCCGCAAAATTAACTTTTGATGGCAGTTCAAGTCGGAATCTATCATCTTCTATAATATTCACATACAAAAGTTTGGAGCGTTTTGTGAATGCAACTTTAGCCATCTCAACAACATCAGAGCTACTGTGAGTATGAACAGGATCATGCTTGTATGACAAAAAGAACATCCCTTCTTCTTCATCCAACTTCAGCGAGATAGTTGACTTACATTCAAATCGTTTAGGACAATAAATGTAAGCTGTATTAGGACGCTGATGCTTTAAAGTTATAAAGGGTAGGTATATTGAAAGAAATTGTAGAAACTGTGATGTTGTGAAGGCATGCGTTGTATTTTGAGAATCAATTAATTTTGTGTATGTTTGATGAACTAACTCCACTGCTCCTGGCTCCAACTCACATAGCTGGGGCTCTCTCAACTTTGGAATAAATTCCTTCCACTTGACTTTTGATGGCAGTTGAAGCCTGAATCTATCATCTTCTGTAATATCCACAGGAAAACCTTGTAGTTTAGGCAATTGTGACTTAGGAACAAATGTTCTTATATCCAGTTTTTCTTCGAACCGCTTTGCGAATCGTTCTTTGGTCATCTCAACAATCTCGGAGCTACTATGTGTATGAATTGGAGTATTTGTATATGATAAGTAGAACAACCCTTTTCCCTCATTCAATTGCAACGACATCCATGACTTACACTTAAACCGACCAGGGCAACCAATGTAACATGAACCCGGACACGGCAAAAATTGCACAGATAATATATATATTGAAAGGAATTGTAGAAATTGTGATGTTGTGAACACGTGTGTTGTATCAGTGTCATCAATCAACTTTGTGTATGTTTGATGGATTAAATCCAAGTTCTCTGGCTCCAATTCATGTAGCTGAATTTCTCTTAACTTTGGCACAAGTTTTCCCCAGCTGAAATCGGATGGCAGTTCAAGCTTGAATCTATCATCTTCTGGAATACCCACCAAAGAGCACCGTGCTTTTGGAAATCGTACAAACTTAGGAGTATTCTTCTTTGAACTCGAGTTACCATTTCCATGTAACCACCTTGTGTAGCGCAATTTGGCCATCTCAACAATTTCGGCACTACTGTGAGTATGAGCAGGATCACAATTGTATAACAAGTAGAACAGCCCCTTTTCTTTGTCCAACTTTAACAACATAGCCGACTTACACTTGAGTCGACCAGAACAGTAAAGGTAAGCAGTCTTTGGACCACTATGGTTGAATCTCAAAAATGGTAGATATATTGAAAGGAGTTGTAGAAACTGTGAGGTTGTAAACACCTGTATTGTATCTTTCAAATCAATCAAATTTGTGTATGTTTTATGAATCAAATTCAAAGCTGTTGGCTCCAATTCATATGACTGTGGTTCTCTCAACTTTGGCACAAATTCTGCCCAGTTGACTTTTGATGGCAGGTCAAGCTTGAATCTATCATCTTCTAGAATATCCACTGTTAAATTTTTTTTGGTTGAATCACAAACCCAGTCACGACTAAGTTTTCTTCTTTTCACTCTACCCGTGTTTGACCTTTCAGAAACTTCTTTGTCCTTGGAGGTGTTTGCATCAGGGGACAGGCCGGCTGGACCTTCAGAATTTTCGTTGGGTGGACTGTCATTGTTAGTTGGTCTATTATTCACATCATCTTGAGCAATACCTTCATCTAAGAGAATAACATCATTATGACTTTCATTCTTTACCTCTGTGGCATTGCCAGCAAATATCTCATGAGCATCAAAAGACTCACTTTGGAATGACTTCAAATGACACGTTTGATGGTCTTTGGTGTTGTCTTTGTTGTTAAGATTGAAGTCAGTTTCTGCGTGATAATTTCGATCTTCCATGATGAGTTGTTGATGTATGTTGACTTAGCTGACTTATGATGTTGGTTGTGGTGTGTGACATGTGTGAAGGACTATGCTTACAGTTGAGGAAACATTTGCTTGTCGAATTCGAATTTTGCTCTAACAAGCCCGGACCCCGGAGTCTCGGGTGACTGAATTTTGAACTAACTTTGAACTACTTGATCACTTTGATTTGGTCAACTTTCACCATTCAAATCAGAACACCACATGCTTCATCAAATTATCTTAACACAATGAGAAAAAGCTACATCATTGAAATTCACTATTATCAAATCATGAAGATCTTGGTCCCGGAGAAACATACAACATGAGCCATTTTCTGAAACCGATTCTCCAACTCAATCCCAGAGGTTTAGAAAGTCACCAGGAGGTCCAAAAGACCTATTTTGAATTTGATCAATCATCTCTAGTTGTTGTTTGGCAATGCAGTTTCCAATTACCACAGTTTGAGTTTTGGCATGGTTTTTATGGTGGAGAATTCAACTTTTTCTTGCAGTACTTCTCATACATGGCTGGTTTCTTTCATCCACAGAGTTGACGAGACAATTATTGGTTATATTTCACAATCAACTAAAAACTAGGAGGATACTTGGCTGTTAATGGTGTGTTTCACATATATCATCTTGGAATATTAGTTTTCGAATTGAGCCTGCTTTTCTGATGTGCAAATTGCAATTGAAATTTGATACGCTTATCACTATTTGGGCACGTGAATCGAGGTCGGTAATTAAATAGCGGTGCTAGACATGGTAATGGTTTCAAAATGCAGTTCAGCCTTCAGGACTCTATATCATTATATCTTTCTGATTTGTGAAGTATTATAATTGGTAGTTGGCCAAAATCCCCATGCAGTGATTGAATATTGAGACAGAGATAATTTTTTAGACATCATCGCGGACAATTAGAATGGACCGTCATTTTCCCCCATAGCTAACAGATGAGATGAACCAAGAAAAGGGGAACACCCCGAACAACTCAGCACACAACACCAATAATGACTCCAAAGTATTCAATTTTATTGAAGAAGTTTATTCAGATCATTATAGACTTACCATTTGAAGTCCAGGACATCGTTTTTGACTTGTGCTTCCCGGTTTTGCTATCCGACCATCACAACCCAATCACGTTTATAAGATTAATGCCCTTCATTACCACCCATCCCAAGTATGGTAGTGTTTTGAATGGTAAGAATGACAGATCGGAATTTTAAGTTTTTGTGCATGGAAAAGATCAACGTTATCCCTTCATTACCGACGTTTGGGACTCACTGAATGATTTCATTTTGCACAGTTACAAATTGGAGAGGCTCACTGTTGACATAAGCTATCATTGGGAGTCAAGCAACGATGGTGCCTTGCTAAACTGTCTTCTAAGATTAGAGCCGACAGAGGTCACAATGACAAACTTTGTTTTCATCCCGGCCTTTAAAGAAATTGCATGGTTCAAGAAAGTCACAAGAATTGTTGGCGTTGATTACAACAGCTTAGCTCCATCGGTTAAGCTGTTACGTTTTCCAAAATTGAAGTTCGTTGAGGTTAATATCCCCAGTGGAACGTTGAAAGTTGATTTATTAAAAGACATAGTGAAACACACTGCAGAGAAAGTCGTTTTGACGGCCCAAGAAACCGACGTGAAAATGCTTGATAGCTTGTTAGAATTTTTGCACAAACAAAATAATTTACGTTCAGAATATTTAAGGATCCACATATGTTTAGATGGTGCTTTCCCCAAATATGGTCCCAAAATTTCCTTTGTATTCAACGACAAGGTGATATTTCATGATTTTCCAACTTACCAACAATATAATGAAGAGGTTTAAATGTCTCATTCAAAGAATATCTTTGATTTCCATTTTATTATTCTTTTAATCGATTTGCTAAGTACAACTGTCATACATATATATACATAAAATATTTCCCATAAACTAATTCTTCACTAGATCTATTCATGTATCTAGCTCCAATTTATTTCCAATTTCTTTTATTATACAGAACTTGAAACTTCAGTTGATCAATAATAATAAAAGGGAATTTGTATATATCCAAAATCAAATAAGATCAATTAACCATCGACTGTACGGCCCATGTACCTGGATATGCTATACGGCAGTCATTTTCAGTAAACAATTTAGAAGTAAGATAAAATTCTGCACCAAAATAATCACTATAAGGTGAAGTCACTGGAACAGTGAACTCATGATGTTCAATTCGGTCGAATCTATACCAATTATTCTCAATATCTTTAAGGCCAGGATAAGCACATTCAAACCAAGTGATATTGGAGGGTGGTCCCAATGGGTCATGTTTCACACAAGCAGCAAACCTTTCTGATCAACCGAAAGCTGGGTGTCTTTAGAACATTCAATACTGACCTGAAATGAATATCTTGAAAACGATATATTGGAATCTCTAATCAGAGTGTCAGATGACTCTTCATTAATGTCTACCGTGAATGCAGTATCGGTAGAATAAGTAGGCCCAACATACAACGTCAATTGTTTGTGGGTGTCTCCAAGTGATATATTCAACTTAGCTGCAAAACCGTCTATCTGTGATGTACCAAGTAAAATTCTGTAGCTGAACCAACCAATTCCAAAGCAGAAGTCATAAGGATACCATAACCTTGATCTCAAATACACCAACCACAGTCAGGACACACTGGAATATGGTCAAGAAATTCAGTCTTGGATTTCAAACAATCAACGTCCAAATCTGAAGTGGAGTTCTTGTTTGGACTGCATTGATAAGCACCCATGCAAACTGCAGCACAGGCAGCGTGACATTCGTATAGTGCATCTTCATCCGGAACAGGAAATGTAAGTGGATTAGGAATGGCTTGTAAGTTGACCAAGGCAATGTGTGATAGAATAACAGCAGAAGAAGTAAACATTTTGAGAATTAAAAGGTTGATGATGTTGGATTTTGAAAGGGAAAGGAAAACTCAGGCGTTATAAGGAATCCAATTATCAGATGTGAATTATAAGGAAAATGTCAGACCTTTTATAGCTCCTGTCCATCCAAAAAGAAAGTTCAAAGTAATTCAACTGATACAATGACCCATGACCTGGTTCTACCCAGGCCCCAGGGTATACCTAATTCAAGTGAGATCCTAAAGGCATATACCGTGTCCACGCAAAATGTATAAAATTGCAAGGCCACATAATATCATAACCAGGTTTTCCTTTTATATTCAAACCACTTAGTGAGCCTGCAATGAATGAATCTCAAAATTCACCCCATGTAGTAAGGAACCGAAACTGAAAATAATGGACAAATCAAGCACCAGGGTCTGTTCATCTCTTTCTTCAATTGGTCCCTGCTGATCTTCATTGGACCCCATCTTGATTAATTTGGATAATCCAAGCCTAATTAGGAAATTATATACCTTATCCTAAAAAGTTTTAGCTATTCGGACTTGACGATTTCATAAGTGATTGGCCAATGTGGTTTAAAGTTAGTTGATGGTCATATTTGTAACGTGAGAGAAATAACCCACATGGTGGGAATTCGTGAATTCTGTACAGCAGGTGATGAGATTGATGTATTGAGTCTTGAGATTCAGTAAACTAACTTTGATTGCATAATTAAGCTTAAGGTGGAAGATGATCGAATGTTCTTGAACAGTAGTCCATGAACTTTGAAGTGGGATAACGGAACTGAACTTGGAAGTGAATTTTGTAATCGACTTTGCATTTTACGTCTTCCGAAGCTCTGAGTTTTGGGCCTCACACGTCTCCCACCGCCGGATTTCAAATCAATAGTAGACCGATACGCGAATCCGAGAACCGAAATACTAATTCAAACTCCAACTGGCTTCGAATCGATAGTAATTGAATATAGATTGCAAATAATCTTGATTGGATATTCAAGAATTCTCCAGTTATGTCACAAAACAAGATATGATTACGGGATCTAAAGCCTATCTGGATTTGGTCAGAAAATCCACGCAGTATATATCTTTACCCACGGAATCAGTTAAGCTATGATCATGAAACTAACTGCAATATCTGGACGTACGTTTGCAAGAAATGCATGAAGATCTATATATTAGTTTGCAGTCAATTATTATTTTAAGTCATTAATCATAAAATTTAGGAAATACAACATTCAAAGAAAAGAAATCAAATCCAGCTAGTGAACATTTGGGGTATCAACTGCAACTATCCAACCAACTAAGCAAAAGAACCAACCTCCAACTCTTTATAAATATCATCATCCTGCTCCTCATCTACGAAGACCAACCCATCTAAGTCTCCACCACCACCAAATCCACCAAACCCACGACCATTCCCACTCTTAACCTTGGCCTTCGCCTTCTCCAAAACCTTTTCATTCCTCTGCTTAATCAACAACAACTGCTTCCACCGTCTTTCCCAACTGAACTTCCACTCGATATCATCCCAAACATAACAAAACTGGGAACTGAAATGAGCAATCATCCTCACAACAACAGCCAAATTCTCCTCACTCACCATCTTGAAATGGGATGTTGCGAACACACCGGGAATTCCCGACTTTCTGTAACTTTTAATCCAATAATAGCCATGTGATGAAGGTTCAATCACCACACAGATGAAGTTGAACTGAGATGAGATCTTGTTAAACTCAAATGTAGACCCA
This sequence comes from Ambrosiozyma monospora, assembly GCA_001599995.1. NCBI lineage: Eukaryota > Fungi > Ascomycota > Pichiomycetes > Pichiales > Pichiaceae > Ambrosiozyma > Ambrosiozyma monospora. The sequence continues at coordinate 501,310 of BCIP01000010.1, forward strand.
GACTCGTTCCAGTAGATGTTCACGTAGTCGTTACCGATATGTCTCTTCTTGCTGTTCAGGTTGGCATCGTTTGGATTGTTAGGCATCATCGTCACCACGTGGAAACACATCTGTGTGATCTCGGTCTGGTAATGGATCGTGAATTCACCGTCTTCGTCATTACTTATGTCTAGACCGCCAACGTAGTACTTCTTGCAGTTCTTCAATTTCACTAATGATCCCAAGTCATGTAAGAAAGAATGGTATTTTTCGGACCCATATTGGTTTGCCAAGATCTCGTTCTCTTGGTTTTGACCAGGCGCTATGTAGACAACACCAACTTTGAAGAAGTTCACTATCGGGATTCTGTCCAGGTTGTTTATGGATCTTCGAATGGTAGGGTCTGAGTCTAGTAATGGTGTGGGTTTTATTGGTGTTTGACCCACTTCGGTGTTGTGTAGGAGCTCAGTTAGGAGGAAGGAAGGTGTAAAAATGACATCGTCTTGAACTGCATTTAAGCCATCATCGTCGTTAGAGTCTTGAGCAAGTGGATCACTCTTGTTCTTGTTGTTATCAATATTGGTTTGTTTATCTTGTAATTCCAATAACCAGTCAGGGAATGAATCTTTAGGCATCTTAATTGAAAACTGAGTCACTGTAGTAGCACGTCTAATCAACACCTCGGTATCACCATTCAATCTATTCGTGTACAAAGTCAAGACACTGTTTCCATACAACCAGCTTTTCTTCTGAAACCCACCATCATTTTCAAGACCCGAATAATCCACCAAGATATTACTCTTCAGGTCGACCTTCGAATACGTCACTCTAGTGATGAATTCAATGAACGCCAAATTGGTATAGTTGTCCTCACCTTCAACACCATCTCTTACCAAACACTTCAATATGAACGACGACAAAGCTTTTCTTTTCTCCAAGCTCAACTTCAAGAAAAAACTGAGAATCACGTTATATGAAGAAATGGAAACGTACAACATCAAAGGTTTCGTGATCTCGTACTTTTGCGTAGATGGAACGTTATCTGTCTCTGACTCTTTGTATTCTAGATGAGCACTATTCTGATTCTGTTGAAAAGCATCATTGGCTATAGCCAAGTACTTGAATGCAATGGCAAAGATACGTTTGAACTCATCCAATGTCAAATTCGACAACAACGTGGGAACTTCAGAAAGGTTCATTAAGAAATGCAATATCGGTGAGATCGTCAACGGACTGCTCATACGCGTCTGTAAGTTGGACAACAATGGGTTTAGGAACTTTTTGATTGATTCAGGGAACTCGTAACAGGCAACATTAAGGAAGTGCAGACATGGGACACCGGTCTTATACCATGAATTCAAAGCAAATATCACAGAGCTCATGATATCGTCTTCGTCTTTCTTTGAGAGCAGTTTCTTGTATGTGATCACTGAACTGAGTGTTCGAACTAGCGCTGATTGGATATCGGCTTTGGTGACTTCGGAAGGGACAACACCTGAATGGGGATCAACTTTGATTGTCTCTTCACTGTGTACATCAGCTTTGGTTGGCTGGTCAGGAGAAACGGATTGGAAAGTTAGCGATGTTGGGAACCGAAGCTGCATTTGTTGACAAATAACCTTGACCAATCTAAGTATCGTCTGGCGGTGTGTGTTCTGTGTGTTGTTATCTGCAAGTTGGGGACACAAGTGACTTAGTACAAAGGAGTAGACTTCCCAGTTATAGTAGTTTTCCAAAACATCAACACAAGTTTGGGTCCATTTGAGAAGTGCATCTTTGTTCGTGGTACATTTTCGATGACATTGAGAGACCAAGTCAATTGGGAAGTAAGGAAGTTCTGGTTCCGGATACACCCACAATGAGATATTGAGTACCAAGTCTTTCCTGTCATCAGGAATGAACTTCATGTTTCGGCCCAGGATATCACAGAGACCATCAATATTGTCCACGTTGTAGAAATAATAGTAACTCAAGTTACCATTACCATTATCGTCCTCATTATCATTATCACTAGCACTATGGTTTCTTCTTATCGAGGTGAATAAACGAGCATATATCAAAAACAAGTCATACTGTGCTGTATCCAATGAAAAATTCGCCATCCCGATACCAACATCCAACAAATGGTCAACTTTTTGTGAGTTCAAACTGGACCGAGACAATTCCAAAGTAAGCAACACCATAATCTGAGCTAATTTCTGGCCCTTGCCGAAATTGTTGATGATAGTTTCTTTGATCTCATGAATTGCATTTTGAAACAATCCATCTTCGAAATCCAGCTGTTTGAGCAAATCAACTATGGAATGAATAGATTCACCTTGATTTAATATTCGTCCACTGAGCAGGATCTTCAGGTACTCGGTACTGACTTCTTTGTCCTTTGTGATTGTTAGAGTGCTTAGAAATGTGTCCTTGAGAGAGTTGAAGACCAAGCTGGGTGAGATATCGTAGTAGTTGGTGTATAGCGACCTGCATGTGGTGGCCCAGCCTGGTGTTAAGAATATACAGGCTAGTGAATCTGAGTAACACGAGAGAACATCGGGAAGTAAGTTTGGTGTGATATAATCATGGAACTTTTCAAAGACTCGGATCAACTGTGAAACTATCAATGGGTTGGATTTAAATTTCAACAACTCGGTGAGAAACTTATGGAGTGCTTCAACATACGCTGGGGAGTCAGTTTGAAGGTATAGGCTATCAACCAAGTTCCAGAACAAGTTGTCTGAGTCAACACTACCAGAAGTCAAATAATGTGGTTTCATAACCTTGAACTCCAGCACACTGCCCAGTGTCTGCAAAATAGCCACAATGAACACCAAATCTTTACTATCTGAAGCCGCTTTCAACACCTCCAAAACCAGCCAGAAAGTATTATCGAAGAACATGGTAATTGAAACACCCATATTACCAGCCGACTCGTCACCGTAGTACTTTAGACAATGGTGGATGAACCTAATAGAACCTAATGTTCCCTTCTTGCCTCCTCCACCTTTACCCTGAACCGTATCACAGACGTCCAACATCGTCAAATAGGATATACTAGGATGTCTTAACATGTTTTCAAATTCTGTGAGTGCCAAAGAGTTCATGTTTCCATCTTGTATCATGCTTGCTCCAGCTAGAAGTGATACCACACCTTGCAAATGTGCGGTTTGTATGGTTCCGAAGACAACAATGTTAGAGCAGACTCCAATACAGGCCTTAAGAGTCTCAACACCGGCTGTACTCTTGGCTATCTCAATGACTAGCCTGATGATGGTGCTTGTTTGTGAAGTTTGGAAAAGGTTGAAGTTGAACTTGAGACAATTGCCAACCAAACCTATGAACTCTTTCCTTGAAAAAATGATCTCGGAATCACGCATCACTTCCAAAACCTGAATAATGTAGTTAGCAAATGGGTGATTGCTATAGATCAACAAATCATAGATATCTCTTCCATTATCAGTGAGTTCCACAAGACACCGAAGAAACAACTCAAAATTTGGATCACTGATGGAATGTTCATCGATTTGACAATTATCCACGATATCTTTGTAAAACATCAACTTAGTAGCCGTGGTATTGTCCAACCCTCGTGACTTGATACACACCTGTAACAAAAGTAACGTCTGTTTTCTCAAGCTAGGGTTCACATTAGGCCGTATAAGAGATCTAACCTTGTACCAGATTTCAGGAATCGAAGAGACTGCAACAGATGAAATGGACTCTCGAAGTTTGATGATGGTTTTGATCTTTTCGTTGTCATTCCCTGTTTTCAAAGACTTGGTAAATTCAAAACTTGTATAGTAGCTGTTTCCGACGATTGTAGGGTTCACTGAGTTCGGAAGGGTCTTGGGTTGTGATGAATGACTATAGTTGGAGGGGGATCTGAAAGTTTTGGAAAGTTGCCTGAACACACTTGAAAAACTGCTGCCTGATGAATTTCCTTTCGACATCTTTGCTGTTTGCTTGTTGTGTTATGTCAGGATGTGGTTATTGTTGTTCCATACCTCCACTGTGGGTTGTTGTAGGTTGCGAGTTGTGATGTCTTTACTCTGTTCCCTTTTCAGTCTACCACTTGAAAGACCATCATCCTGTGTAAATTCTCTGTCAAGTCACTGCGAATCTGCATTTGCAGGCGAGGCTGTACTACCATACTACTCACAATTTTTTATTTTAGTGCTGAAAATTTGACAGCCTACCCACACTCAGCCACATGTCCAGCCACACCAGCCACAAAAAGCGGTAATAGGCGGTCAAATCTCCGTCATAAAGCTCACGTGATCAAAGTATCACATGTAAGAAATATCACGTGATCTCTAAACAGCCGAACTTAGCAAATTCCATCTGCATACACTGTACACTGTACACATTTTCCAGGAACTGAAATCAACAATTTAAGTTCTATACTAACCAAAGAAATTCAGTGATCCAACTGATGTCACAACTAAAATCTGAAACACAGCTGACATGACTCGTGTTGATACCTAACGCGACTCTCCAATCCTGATTCCTCGATCATGTCAAAATGCCAAAGAAATCAGATTCATCAACAATCATCATAAACCGAAGTCGTGTTTGTGACAGATCAATAGACTAAGTTTAGACACAAATCAACACCAACATAAACACAACATTTCTATCAAATGACTGGAAGTATATAAACAATTAACAGTACTTCAAAACCAAAATGTCACTCGAAAATTATCACGACCCAAACATGCTGGAAATCCACTAATCTACACTAACCACCCAAAACAATTCAAAACAGCAAAACAACAATGTCATACTACTACGACTCACTATCATGGCTTCTGGATCCCATGATGACCCACCTTCATAATCTTTCACTAAACCACAAAACACGAACATTTGCAGCAGGATTCGGTGGTATGCTAGTTGGCCTCACAACCACACTCTTTAGAAGCAAAGAAACCATGGACGAAAGACTCATTCGAGGTTTGATTGAACTGGATCACTACCCAACAAGTCACTCTGCATTGGCAGCACGATACAAAGAGATAATGAAGTTGCTCGGTGTGTTAATTTTAGGAAACGCCGTGGTTTTGTTTGTTTTGGTTGGTTTGATCGGTGTTGTGTATTTGAAAGTTTACGTGTTAGCGAAAGTTGGCGCCAAGGAACATTTGATTGGACATGAGCGCCGGTTACTTGAGTTGGAAAATTTAGCCGAGGTGATGATTGAGAAACAGGATGAAATCTTTGAGGAGAAGTATGCTGAGTTGGAAGAGTATTTTGCATCGAAAGATGGTGCGTTTGATCAGTTGTTCAGTTTGAAAGTTCAATCCTTGGAAGATGTGGCTAAGGAATTTGAAGTTGTTTGTGGTGAAATGAGAAGTGGTGTTGTTGGTGCCGTTGAGAGGTTTCATAAGGATAAGTTGACGATTAAGAGAACCGTGGATGATAGTTTGAGTAAGTTGAAGACCTACAAGTTGAGATGTGATGGCATTGACGAGAAGATCCTGGAGTTGAAGAACAAGTCTGATGTTAAAAAGAATGAGATTGTCAAGAATGCTAATGATCTCGGCAAGTTGGTTAAGAAATATGTTGATAAGATTGATAAAGAAAGTGCTTATTTGGACAATGAGAGAGATCTGATGACTGTTCAAGTTTACAAAAGCAACATTCAATTACTAAACTCCCAGATTCTGTTCGATACAGCTTTGTCCAAGTTTGAACTGATCAATGCCAAAATGAACACACTGATCACTGGTGAAGAACCATCTCCTGAAGCCGACACCGAGTCCCAAGATATACAAGCCAGATTAGAACAATGTTTGAAGAAAGCTATGAAGACAAGACACCTAGTTGAACACATCGGTTCTCAAAAACAAGAAACATTTGACTTATCATCCATTACAGCTAAACTAGATGCCGAAATGGACCATCCCATCACCCCAGATGTCTCCGTCTCTTCTACTGCTCCATATGCAACATACGACAGCTTCCCTGAATTCAAAATTTACACAGACGCAACTGATCTGGCACTAATGGACCTACAACACAAGTACGAAAACCTAGAAACCAAACTCAAAACCCAACAACACCAATTTTCCCAATCTCAATCACACACCAATTCCCATCAACCTCACCAACAACACCCAGACCCACAAAATATAACCCGTCACGATCTCACCGAGTTCCAAACACAAAATGAAAAATGGATCTTCAGCTGGTTTTCCGTCCTCTATGGACTCTTCAACGCCGATGTCACCCAACTACAAAATCAATTATATGGTCTAGACAACATCACCGCATTATCAAAACTCGAGGAGACGGGACAGTACGTTAAAGACGAGGCCTCATTCGTTGAAGGTTTTGTCGTGCAGTGCAAAGAAACCTGCTTGTCGTTGCTTAAAGAACTCAGTTTGCTGCTGTTTGAATTTTACCTTTTGGATAGTGGTGATGCTGATGCCGAAGTGGAGTTAGATCAAGAGAAGATCATGGCTGAGTGTGAGCATCGGATTCAAGACACTGTGCTGGGGATATTCGTGAGTTTTAGAAAAACAGTGCAGGGTTCACAGTTGGATGATAAGGATAAGTTGGATTTGACGATGATTGTGGGTGGTTTTGAAGAGAAGCTGAAACAGGACTTGGGGTTGGTTGTTAGAAATTTCAATGCTGTTTTTAAGCGTAATATCGATGATTTTTATGTCGTGTTTGGTGCTATTAAGGAGTTGAAGGCCCAATGGGGTCATGGTGATAAGGACAAGGATACAGATAAGGGTGAATTTTCGGGAAGTGGAAATGAAGGTGGTACTGGATTTGGTGATGATAAATCTGTGATTTCTATTCATTCGACTAGTGATTACGAAAGGGAAGGTGATGATGGTGATTCTAGTGATAATACTTCTTGGAGTTTTGAGCATGAGTCGTCTTCGAATTCGGAGTCGGATTTGTCTGTTTATAAACCTTTGAAACTTGTACAGAAAAGAAGATCATAGGTTTACAGAATTTATCGTTGTTAATATATATATTTTGTTTATGGTTTGTATTTTAGTTTTTTATTTGTGTTTTATTGTGCTTGAAGCATGCATTATACCCTGAATTTTTAGAAAGCTCGCTTTTTTTTGAATATGCCGTTCACTACGATGTCCAGACCAATCTTTACTTTATCCGATCCATTAGGGATGCTTCCCACTCACACGATTTCAATACTGCTATGGAAAAAATACGCTCAATTGGTTATGGATTTTTATACAAAGACCACTCATTTAAAAGCGCTCTGAATTGGAGAATCAATTTACTAATTGCCTTATCTCACTCCTGTGTGCCAGTTGAAATACCCGAAGATGACAGATGCTCGATGATTATGACTAGAGACATGCCTTCCAGAGAGATAATTCCCAAATTGAGAACCCTGATTAACAGCACACCAAAGCCAATGAAACCTCACCCTTCAATACACAAGACTTACGAGAAGATTTTCAATATATCAGAAAATGAGGTTTACGCCTTCACTTCTTCTCAACTACTAGTGTAGTTTTTGCAGGCGTATCAGAAATGTTTCAATCCGGTTTTAGAGGTTACGACCCATGCTATATACTTCTATTGTTTGCCATTAGTTCAGTCATCTGGACAGAGTACCCATAAATGCCGTTTTAAAGCCACATTAACTTCAGATTTTGCGAGGCAACGATTTTATGTTTTTTATGTGAGTGGAAAACACAATAATGGGATTGAACACAGCGTATTAAAATGTCAAATAGACCCTTCGATTTTTGGAGTCTCTAAAAGGAAAGCAATATCAGCAATGCCTCAAAAAAGAAAGTTGAGAAAATGTTTCACCCTGACTTTAACTTTACTTGAAATGGCCATCTGTTCTGAACCCGTGGATATTCCAGAGGATCCATCTTTTGAATTCAAGTTTAGTTCCGATATGGAACCCAAGAAACTCATCATGTCTTTGAAAAATATGTATTACACAAAAGTCAAACCCAAACAAAGAGGTATTCACCAGACATTTCTGAAGCTATTTCAAATCAAACATTAAATTTATCGATTCACAGTTTCGCAGTTGTGCCAGCTTCTTCTTTGCTATAGTGAATGCTTCTATATAAGTGCCAGATCAAATGATCGTATACTGGGAGATAAACCTCAAAATCGAACCATTTTCTCGGTGCTTTGTTTCATTCCTAAGACGCTTGGGTCCATCAGATTGTGTGAGGCTTCTTCTACTCTATGGTTTGATTGCAATAGACAGTTGACTTATTGGAGGAAAACTGGAGATCGGTTAGTTACTCAAGAACATAATTCACATTCTCTAGAAACTCTCATTGAAAAAGCCGGATTCAATCCTACTGATTTGGGTTTAAATTCATGAATATACAATGTCTCGGGATCACTGTCTGTGCAATATTTCTAGAATCTAGAGTCTACAAAATTTGCTTTTGTATATATGGCTGTTTTTATTGTGAATAATGAAATTATTTATTTGAACGTAAAATCATGCACGTGTATTTATAGTGTAAAGGTTTTCGAATAATTACCGAAAAGCTCTATATGGCGGGGCTCTACCTTGATTAGGAAGGAATTTCAATTCAACACGCGCAGAAAGTTTTCATCTTGACCCCGTTGACCAAAAATCCGCCAATCAGAACTCACCTCACAGTAATCATCCACCTTCCAAACCACCTACCACAGGCCACCCCAAACGACATCAAATAACACCCACAAACCAAAGATGACAAAAACAGTGATCCTCCTCAAAAACAAAACCGTGCCGAAAGACACCTATGAAACCAACCTCCTCGCAAACTCCCACAACCCGATCTTCCTCCCACTCCTGACCCACACACCACAAAACCAGCCTGAGATCCTTCGATTTTTGAAATCATCAGCTTTCTTGAATGACTTCAAAGCATTTATTATCACCTCACAGCGATGTGTTGAGGCCTTGGATTTGTTAATTCAGGTATTGAGAAGAGAGAAATTTGATCAGTTGCAGAAAGTGCTCGAAAAACCAGCATATACTGTTGGACCCACAACGATGAAGATATTGAAAGAGTTGGGATTTGTTGATGTGAGAGGAGGTGGAAACGCTGGTAATGGGTCCGTCTTGGCGGATCTGATTGCTGGTGATGATTTGTTCGCTAATTTTGATGGGAAGGATGAAGAGGATGCAGAGGTGAAGAATGTGTTGTTTTTGACTGGTGAGATACGAAGAGATATCATTCCTAAGAAGTTGGCTGCTGCAGGGTTCCAGTTGACTGAAATGGTTGCTTACCGCACTGAGCCGATTGATGATATCGTGAGTCGGTATAATGATGTCGTTGAGAAGGTTTCCCATCAGGACAAACTTACAGAACGAGAGAAAGAAGTTAGTGGTAATGGTTCAAAGGTCAAAGATGACAGAGATTGGCTTGTGTTTTTCAGCCCTCAAGGTACAGAAGGTATCGTTGAACATTTAAAGACCAATGATGACGTTTTTAAGATAGCTTCAATTGGCCCAACCACTAGAGACTATCTTCTGGGCCATGGGTTGACTCCCGACGTTGTTGCCGTGAAACCCGATGCTGTTTCTTTGGTTAACGCTATTCTTCAGCATGATTTATAAATGTACTTTGATGAGAGAGATATATGATTTTCTTCCTTTTTTTATTGACTAGACGTTTATATATGTATATAGACACAAAAACAATGCTTATAGAAGAAAAATGATATAAATAAACTTCAACAAAGAGAAAACAATACTAAAAAGAAGTAAGAAAGATAAATGAAATATATCGATGGCTAAGAAAAATGCAGGATAAAGACAAAAATGAATATTAGTATAGGCAAATAGTATAGTAAAGTTGTGCTGATGAAATGAAACAGTGCAAAAAAACAAAAAACGAAAAAAAAAAGGTGAAAGAGTACAGCAGCTAAATTACAAAAAACGAGCCAACCTCAAGCTTAGAAAGAGTACATCACTTTATTCAACTCCGAAACAACAAGCAAACTCTCCGAACTGTTCTTATAATCCAACTCCATCTGAAGTTTAAACCCACCAGTCAAATTTCTCACCGACACCTTAGGAAGTTCCAACTTGCCAGCTTTCAAAGGGATCATAATAAGATCAAAATCAAACGAAGAATTATTTTGGCCTAGGTTCAAAGGCACAACAAACTCTTTCAAACCGGCAATTAACCAATTTGGTTCGTTTTCCATGAACTCAATCTTGATGTCGACTTTAGTTGGCATCTCTGGATCGTTCATAAAACGGACTTTTTTGCCCTCGTTAGCTGGCATTTTAAATACTAATACAGAGAGGTTCATGCGGACTTTGATTGGGTCACAGACTAAGTATTGCAGTTTCTTGTTGAATTTGAACTCGATTGTGTTGATTGTGTTAATCACTGGTAGTGATACGTTGATGACCAGTGTTTGTCTTGTTTCTTTTAGTGATTCGGCTTTCAGTTCCTTTGAAACTTGGAATTCGTGGGCTTTGATGAATTGAGAAAGGATTCGGATGAAGCTTGGTAGGTGGGCTGGATCGATGCGTTGTAAGTATGTTGTGTATTCCGCTAGACTGAAGTTCAGGATAAGGATCTTGTTCGTGAGTGTGTAGAAATTCAATTTGAAGTCAAGACAGTTGAATATTTCTTCGGCAATGTTGAAGTATCTGATTAAATCCTTGTTTTCTGTACGCAACTTCTCAAAGAACAATTTCTTCAAGATGCTGATGATCTCAGTGTTGATGTCGTTGTAGTCGATGATGAGGTCCAGTGATGGATCAGCGATTCTTTCAATCTTGTAGAAGAAATTGGATGCCTGATCAGAATAGGCAATCACGTCAGTTGGTTGGTTCCATTTCTTCACCACCGAGTTAGTTGAGATCAAGTCCACTTTCTGGATTCTCACGGGACAACCAACAGAAGTACCATTGATCGTGAAATTCGAGAATAGATCGGAAGCCTTGAATATATCTTGCACAGACACGGCAATAGGCAATGCAGTGTTCAACTCTTTGTACACTGTCTTCGAATAATCCTCATCATTGAAAAGCAAACCGAACTTGAGCTTCAACTTTGTGGCAGAGACATCAGGAGGGAAAAAATATGGGATTTTCAGTTCAACTCTGGACCCAGTATCTATTGATTGATCAATACCAAACATTAATAGCTTGTCATTATGCATCGAGTTAAAGTCAATGTTTTTACCATCTATGGTGATTGCGTATTCTGAATCAGGAACCAATCTGTCAATTTCAGTCTTGAAGAAAACAAGTTGACAGTTGGTAAGTGGCTTAGAACCAACATCAACAGACACCAAAAGTTCATCCTTGTGCAAGTTTCTGGTCCTTGGGATGGAAACATCGACATATGTGTTGTTTAGCAGTTCATTGTTCTCGTTGAAAAACGACTTGATTTGAAACACACTCACCATGAAATCCAAGTTCTTGAAAATCTTAAGCTGACCAATCTCAACAACCAATCTAGCGACTCTGAACTCACCTGTAATCACCGCTTTAGAGTAAACTTTAATTGAATTGTCCTTGTCCAAAGTGATATTATCCACCGTGAATTCCACAATGTCTTCTTCTTTATCGACTAAAAGCAAACATATTCTATCCACATCATAGCAAATTTTAGACTTCATGTTGATGTTAATGTAGTACTCATCAGGGGTAGCATTCATTAAATAAGGCTCGATTTCAACTTCAAACAAGTTATCGTTCTCCACCAAGAGCCCCTCATCATCAGGATCGTCCTTGGTTTTTTCAGACAAGATAGCATCCACTTTAGTCAACAATCCGGAAAATTTATGCTTGTCAAAGTAATCATGCTGGGAGACCAACTCAAGGTACGAGCACATCAAGTCAGGAACAATCGACGCACCGTAGGTCTCAATGAAATGTCTCAAGTTGTCAATGTACACTTGCAAGATACTAAGGCTGATATACTTCCAGTTCAGGTTTCTGTAATATTCGAAAGAGGTGTTCAATGCGTCCAAGGATAAGTCGTTTGTGGTGCTTGATGTCGACGTGACGAGTTTTAAGTTGTAGCAAGTCATCAAGGCCAATTCTGTGGATAAGCCATCGACTGTGTTTTGTTTGAATTGGGAGGCCGAGTAACATGTAATTATATCTTTTGTTTGTTCGATGATTTCAATCTGGAAATGTTCTTCTGTTTGAAACATGTCTTGAGCTCCATCTGAGACAAGTTGGTAGCCTTCACTGTGTTTAGGTTGTTCTTTGAAAGACACATCTACCATGGAACCTTTGATTCTGTAGTTTTTTATTTTAGATAAGTTGATCAGTTCGTTTCTCTTGAGAAGTTTCAAATCACCTAATGCTTCGAAGAACTCGGTCAAGTTTTTCTCCTTTTGTTGGATCATGTTACGCACTTTGCTGTGTTGTAAGTAATCTTGGATCATCAAATATGCCATTTCATTTTTCTTATAGGAGTCTTGAATTGAGTTTAAAAAATCCAACATCTTTCTGGCTATCTCAATTAGGTTTCTCAGCACCAAGGAATCAGGACCTGCAGGGGTGAGAAGAATATCAACTTGACTCTTGTAGAAGAAACTTTTCAGTTGGAACTTGGTAGGTGAAGACTTTAGATCTATATGTGCAGGATTGTTGATCAAAGGATAGTCTTCCACCGGAACTTCATAAAAACCGGACTTATAACCCACGTTACCTATCCTCTGCAGAAGGTTGGAGTAACATTTCAAAGCTCCGTCAAACTGACCTATTTGAGCATAGAAGCCAGCAGCACCTAACAAACTATCCAATTGCTTAGGATGAGACAGATAATGATCCAGCTTGATTGAAATGGATTCAGACAGAGAAGTCTTAATGGAAGCCATCAGAGGATTCCATGCCTCGTCTCTATCCTCGTCTGTGTCGTATAACGATTTGATCTTGAAAATGTGTTCGATGGTCAGTTCATCATCACTGAAATCTCTTCTTGTCTTCGAAAGTATGCTTGTCCTTAGGAACTTATCAGCAGCAGATCTATTTTCTGTGTCCTCGTGCAATATGATGAAATAGGCGACATTAGCCATCGTTTCACGGGATTTTTTCATCTCTGAAACCCAATGTGAAATCAATGGACGAAATTTTGACTTATAGTCCTCCATGTTTGTCAAAGGAACAAACATCAGTTTCATATAAAAGGATTCATTGACTTCAGGTGATATCTTGTTGGGTATCTCTTCAATGAACTTCAATCTTATGTTCTTGATTGTTTTCACTGAATCTGTAGGGCTGCTTTTCCAGTGGATTGTTTGTATTGTTTTCACTCTCAGTTCAAAGTCTTTTCGTAGTGATGTGGCCTCTTCAAAGACGGAAAAAGGGTCATAGTAGCCAACAGGCATAACCACCTCAAGACCGGTTGACATGGTGTTGTATGGTTGCAGAATTGAATGAGAAACTGTTAATCAAGGGTGTTTGATTTGGGTGATTTCAGGGTGTCCGTGTTGATATTTGGGCAGAAATCAGAATACACTTTGCGTTGTTGTCCTTACAATCAACAATCACAATCAATCACAACCGACGGATCATATTCGCTGCACAAGATAATAACGCCTCCACCGCCTCACCAATATTTTTTATTTTTTGGCTTTTGCGAGTGAATTGCTTGGCACATGTGGCGGTACATTTGTTGCGTCGATACGGGTCGATGTATCGACGCCGGGAACAGGAAAAATTGAAATTTATTGCGAATTGCGAAACAAGTGAGAAGAGCAGAACGTATTTTTTTGATTGGCGTACATCAAAACACTGCAAACATACACAGGGTCTGTTCCCACCAAAACAATTGACTCGTAACACACAAGAACCCCCAAATTTGGCATATTTTCATCCAATCATGCCTACTCAAGAGAAGAATTTGTCTGGGATTCCAAAAACGGATTCAAATGGCAAACAATTACCACAGCAACAACAACAACAGAAGCCCAGGGTGATTTCTTTGAATCCAAATCAACCCATTCTAAACAGGGCACTCAAAAGACTGCATAAGAGCGATCCGAATGTGATATTTATCGAAGATAATTCACAACAGGAAGCAGAATGGAACAGTTTAGAGTATTGGTCTACGCTTGCGAAAAGGGCCAACATTCGCTTTGATGGTTACAATATGAATTACAACAACAGTTTCCTCAACGATGATGCCTCTTTGCAGAACGCGTCTTTGAACAACAATTCTTCATTTTTGGAACAGAAAAACAACAATGATATCAACTCTAATGCTAATAAAGTTTCTTTTGATCTCGTTCCAAGTGCGAATAACCAAACTGGATCATCTGATCCAGAGTTTCAGTGGTTCCAGAATCTGAAGAAGCGTTATGCCAATTACCAGAGTGAAAATGAGCTGGAAAAGAAAACATTCTATGAAAATTTGCAAAAAGAGTCTCGTTTGGAGAGACAGAGATTGAGAAACCTTGAGGTTGAAGAGAACAAGAAGTATACCAGTTTACATGAGTTCATTTACAGACTGAGTGATGGAAGTGCTCTCCCCTCTACTTACCCTTCTGCTTCTGATTTCAAGACCGATGCGAAGACAACTGTTGATGAAGATGATGCGAAAGATGAAAGTATTGATGGATCAATTGAACAGGACAATTCTGAACTTTCGCATGTTGACACCAGCCAGCCTTACAGTGAACAGGCTTCACACGATGAAGAGGAACAACAACCTCTTCAACAACAGCAGCAACACCAACCACCTCAGTCAGAAAACGAGTCTAGTTTGGAGATTATTGAACTCTCAGAGAGTGAAGACGAAGGTCAAGCCGAGCCACATCACCAATATCAACAACAGCAGTCCCACCAACAACAGTCTAGTGAAGTCTATTCTTCTGAGGAAGAACAACAGACCGAAGAGTTCGAAGAAGAAGAGGAAGCTGACCAACAACAACATGGTTATGACAACCGTGGTCCAAGACTCGATGATTATTACTTTCGTATCAACACCAGAGATCAGTATCCAGAAGGAGAGTATGATGATGATGAAGAAGAGAGAGAAGAAGACGAAGACGAATATGAACGTAATGAGTACTACGACGATGAAGCTGAAGAGGTGCCTGCTGAAGAAGATGAATTAGATTATGATCATCTGGATGAAGCCTTCGCTGATGCTGATAGAAGAGAATATGACGAGGAAGATGATGGTGAAGACCATGAAGAGGAAGAAGGAGATGAAGCCGATTATGGCCAACATTTCTCGTATAGACCAAGAATGTCGATGATTGAATCAGCCAATATTTCAAGACATGAGCCAGAGACGTTGAGTACGACATCTGAAGAGGAAGATGGTGATGGAGACCAAGCAATTGAGAATGAAAGTGAAGAAGACGAAGGAGGTTCAGATGATGATGTTCAGATGCCTGCTGCTTCTTCTGACGTTGATATGGTTTCGGGAAGTGAAGAGGAAGAGGAAATACAGCAAGTTGAGTCAGCCTCTGAAGAAGATCAACTTATCGATTATGAAGCCGAGAGTGAAGATAAACCTATCTATTCTGACGCCGAGGATGATGAGGAAGAAGAAGAAGACTATCAAATGGTTGATCAAAACCCTGCTCTTTCCGCAATTGCTGCTTTGGCTAATCATCATCAACAAGAACAGCAACAGCTACAGCACTTCGACCCAGCTTTTGCCAGATTGGATGCACATACTTCTGACTTCCACCAAGATGCAACAACCGGTAACGAAACCACTTATCATGACTACGTTGAAGATGCCGATCACACAGAAGTGATCCAAGTGAAATCCACAGACAACTTTGACCCTAGACTAGGTGATCTCATTGAAGGTAACGAAACCGAATCTGCACATCAACCACCACAAGAAGAAATCAAATCATCAGGTGACGAACAACAACCAATCCCAGAAGAAACATCAATTGATAACTCCGAAGCATACATCACGGCTCTTCCTCCAACTAGTCCAACGAAGCAATATGTTCCTGTGGAACGTACACCTTCTCCACCTCCTAAACCACCTACCCCTGATCCACCTAAGTTTAGCTCCGATTTGCTTGCTATGCTTGATTCGTCGTTGAATATCCATAATAGAAAGTCCGAAGGTGAAGAGTTGTCTCCTAATCCTGAGGATTTAAGCGTGGTTAAAAAAACTAAGGAGGAGTTGAAAAGAGAAGCCGAAGAAGAGAAGAAAAGGGTTAAAAATGCTCCTGTCACTGCCTATGAGGAGACTGGTGAGTCACATACTGCTTCTCATCCTGAAAATGAAAACGATCATGATGCCTTTGCCTTTTATCCAGGTGAAACTATCCCTTCGAGTCCCGCTGTTGTGAAATTTCACTCAGATGAAGAAGATGTTGACATGGAGGAAGCTCATGTTGTCGATACTCCAAGTGAGCCACCAGCACAACCACAACAAGAGAAAGATGATGCTGATTCCACAACAGATGATTCCACAGAAAATAACAGTTCACATTACGATACAGCATACCTGAACGACAAAGTCGGTGAGTCAACAGAGACCAACAACACCCAACAACATCAACAACAACTAACTGACGATGACAAAGAAGAAGATGAAGCATCCGAAACAGCACAATCGCAACCTTCTGATGTCGACGTTCTAGGACAATCCTCACTGATTGAAGCCAGCGATGAAGACGAACACGAGGGTGCTTTGTCCACTGTTGCCCACTCAGGTGTTGGTGAAACCGATGCTGATATTGATCCAACTGAGTATGCTTCTGCGTTGCTTAATGAGACTCGTCAAATGCCTGATTTGGATGATAGTAGTGTTGTTGCTAATACCACCATTCCTCAGGCTGATGTTGAACTACAGGAACAGCTGGAGCAGGAAGCTGAGGATGAGGATGGTGATCAAGATGGTGGTGAGAGTACGTCTTCCACTACCGATGGTGATGAGGAAGAGGATGGACAGGATGGTGCGAAGGATAATGAGAACGAGAGAATTGAAGTGTTTCCTGATACAACTGAGAGAATTGAAGTGTTTCCTGATACAACTGAGAGAATTGAAGTTGTTTCTACTGAACCTGCTGAAGAAGACGTGGACGAAGAGAAATCATACCCTGGTGAATCACAACCATTTGAAGATGCCAATGCTGAGATTGTGCACGATCACACTACAACCGCTGTCTCAAAACCTGAAGATGGATCCAACCAAACTTCAACCACCGACTCAGTCAACGAAGAAGAAGAAAACCAACACGAAGATGACCAAGACTCAGGTTTAATCTCCCATGAAGAGTCCGATGAAGGCGAAAGCCAAGACGAACTAATTATAGAAAACACCGAAAGTGTCGCTTCATCAGATACCGAAGTTGAGCAAATCATAACTGAGCACGACGATGAGCCTCTCCCAGATGACGTTGCTTCCATTGCCCAGAATGATATCGATGAGACCGTTCAAAACCACCCATATGATTATGATCAAGAAGAGAATGTGAACGAGAAACCTGTGTTGGCTCATGAAGAAAGTGAGAATGATGAGTTGGTCTACGATGATTCACAGTCTGTGCTTCCTTCGGATGACGAGAAGGTTGGTGAGATCTTGGCTAGTGCTGAGAATGATGAGAATCCGGCTGGTTCTGATAGTGATGCTGGTGCCAATGAACATGCTGAAAATGTTGATGTCAGTGCTGTTGCTGGTGTTACTACTACTGTCAATGATGAGGAGGATGCACATTCTGTTATTGAGGTTGGTTCTGGTAGTGAAATGGACGAGAGTTCTGATGATGAAGACCTTCTACTTCCTGATAGTGACAATGATTCCGACTCATCATCTGATGCCGAGGGTGATGCTCCTACTGAAGCTCAAGTTGCTCTTGAGCATGAAGATGAGAGTTCAAGTGTTCCTGTTGTTGAAGCGCAAGCTGAGGCTGCTCCTGACCATAAAGAAGAGAGTGAAAGTGCCCCTGCTGTTGAGTCTGAGACCGAGGTTGCTCCTGAGCATAAAGAAGATAGTAAAAGTGTCGCTAAAGTTGATTCTGAAGCCGAAGTTGCTCCTGAGGGTAATGAAGAGAGTGAAAATGTTCTTGTTGTTAAATCGGAAGCCGAAGCTGAAGTTAATTCTGGCTCTGAAAGTGATGGTGAATCACGTAAGAGAAAGTTTGATCAAGTAGAGCCTGAAGAAAAGCAACCTACTGGTGGATTGTTCAAGAGAATTAGAAGTTTTTTCTCATTTGGCTCTTCCTTTAAGTCTAGTGTTCCTGCTGTTTCAGCGAAGTCGGATACCCAGAATATTGTTGTGAAACCAGAAGAATCTGTTACTTCTGAAGTGCCTGAAGGAGAATCCAAAGATGGTGAAGATGATGACTCTCAATCTGACGCTGAAAAGGTCGAATCTGACTCTCAATCACAAGCTGAAGATACTGAGGATTCTGGTGATGAATCCGGTGATGACGCCAAACCAGCTGATGTGGTGTCTGAAGCTTCTGAGTCTGATGCTGAAGATCACGGTGATGCCAACGAAGAAACTGGCGATAAAGCTGAACATGTTGTTGAACATAATGAAAGTGCCATTTCTGATCCTGCTGTGGATGATAAATCCAGCTCCAACAAGGACATTGATCATGATGCCGATGAGTCTGCCTCTGAAGATGCAAACACTGATTCTGAATCTGATTCAGATGCTCAACACCCAGAGAAGTCCGACTCTGAGAGTGCCGAAGAAGAGGAAAGAGATGAGGAAGGTGACGACGTTGAATTGAAACACGCTTCTGGTCTGTTCCCTGATGAGGAGATGATTGGTGCCAACATTCCATCAGGTAGATCCAGTCCTGTTCCGGCTGTTGGCGCCAACTTATTGAATCATTCCCCTTGGAAGACTGGTGAAGTTGTTGACATAGCATCTGAATCTGAATCCGATGTCGAGGATGAAGAAATGGAAAATGCTCCTGAATCTAAACCTGAAGTTCAAGACGATGATGCTGCGTCTGAAAGTGAGGATTATGAGATGGAATCTACTCCTGAAGTTGAAACGGTTGATCGAGAAGAGGAAGAAGGTGGTGATGCCACTTATAGACCTGCTGTTGACGATAGTTTTGTTCAAGCCACTCAAGATTTTGTTCATCATGAACTACTTCAACCTTCTTACCCTAATTCATTAGCTGCTTCTCCAGAACCAGAACTGCAACCTGCTGTTCTTCCTCAAGTTGCTGCTTCACATGTTCCTATTATTTCCCCTCTTCTTTCCAAACCTAGTCTTATTTCATCCCCAAGCAAATACGATGCTCCTACGATTGATCCAGGTCTTTTGCAACCAGGTACTGCCCAAGCTGATGCGGATGCTCAAGCTGATGATGACCACAATGATTCTTCCGAACAAGCCGAGGCCGAGAATGGCGCTGACGTTGAGTCTTCTGATGAAGAAGCTAAGAATGACGGTGGTGATGCTAATACTACAGGCGTGATACATGTTCATAATACTGCTAAGCCTTCTGAAGGTACCGTTGAAAATTCTGACTCCAAAGATGATATGACTTCCAAAGATAATGCCGACGATGCCAACACTACTGGTGTGATTGTGGTTCATGAAACTACAGCCTCCGAGTCTTCAGATGAGGACGAGCAATATGTGACCGTGAATGCTAATGACTCTGATGATGATAATGATGTCGATGAAGATGCTGATAGTGCACATGAAGGTTCTGCTAGTGCTAGCACTGGTGCAGTCGAGAATGATAATGCTGTTGATGCTGCTTCTAAACCTGAGGCTAGATCATCTAGCCGTATTTGGTCAAGTATTCCAGGTCTATCTCAGTATTTCACCGGCTTAAACAAGAGCAATTCTGACTCAACTATCACTCGTAAAGACACTGAAGTTGCTGAAAATGATAATAATGAAGGTGAGTCTACTGTCAAGAATTCAGAGTCTGGAATTGATGATAACACTGCTGATGATACTTCTAATGCTCATGGCAATTCTGATGATCAAGAGGCAAGTGCTCCACTCGAGATCTTAGACGAAGAAGGAAACAACTCTGTGATCATTCATAATGGTGCTTCATCAGATGACACCAGTGCTGATGTCTCAGATGGCGAAGTTGGTAACGTTGAAACTGATAAAGTTGCTGCTTTTCATCCAGAGTCAGACTCCGATGAAGCCAATGCTGTAGGTAGCCACTCCTCCCAAGAAAATTCAAGAAAGGTCTCTGGTGCCTTTGCTTCATTAATGTCAAGGATTCCATCATTGACTTATCGCTCATCCTCTTTCGAAACCAAGAACGCTGAACATGTTGATCCATCTGATGCCTTAATGACATCCGAGGAAAAGGATGCTGATATGGAAACTGAAGATGTTGCTATTCTCAGTGTGCACTCTGATCAACCTAAAGTTGTTGATAATTCAGAAGTCGACAACGGTGAAAGTGCTGATGTTAAGGGCAAGAATAATGAAGGGGACTCCGGTGCCCATGATGCTGAAGTTGATACAGATGATACAGATGTTCTTCATGTTCATTCTGATCAACCAGAAGGTGTCAAGAGCGATTCCTCACCACCTGAAACACTGATCGTTCGTTCTGAATCCCCTGAAGGTGGCGAAAACGTTGTGAATCCTGAACTGGAGCAATTTTCCGTTCATTCTGGTGATTCCCATGATTCTGAATCTGACGATAGAGACTCAACTGAAGAAGAAGTTGCAAGAGATGATGCTGATGAGGTCCCCGCCAACGATGAAGAACCTGCTCAACTTGGTGCTGTCAGCTCTGAAAAGATGGTTCAAGTCCTCAGTGTGAAATCTGATGAGTCAGCTAGTGAGTCATCTGCCAATGAAACGTCCTCTCCACCTCAAATTACCGTTAATTCAAAGGTTGAAGGTATTTCTGTCCATTCTAGTGATGACGAAAGTGATGATGATGGTGATAACGCTGAAGAAGACAGCCATGAAATTTCTCCAACTCCAGAACCAGTTCCTCAAATTACTATTAGCAGCTCCGATGTCCCAGAAAAGAGACCGCATGAAGATGATAATGATGAACAGAATAGGACAAGTGATACCAATAACCAACCAGAAGAGTTGGAGCCAGAAGACAACCGTCGTACCAAGAGAAGAAGGGTTACCAGCAATGAACTTGATGTCAGCACGTCAATTGCTTCTAGAACTAGAACCAGATCAAAGTCCCCTGCTAGAAAAGACAGAGCTTATCGTGCCCCATCTTTGAAGGCAAGTGAAGCCATTACCAGTAGTGGCATTTCTACAAGAAGTGGTAGAATTCTTTCATGGGAAGCCAAGGAGACCAAAGCTATTTCAACCACGAAACCAGTTCATAACCATCCCGTTCCACCTGTTGCAGCAGTGAATCCAAGATACAGATTATTGCTGGCCGAAGCTAATGATTTTGTTGAAGAAAACGAAACAAATACGGATACTGAAGTCATGGCAGTGAAATCAGATTCTAAAGATGCCAATGCAGATACATCAGCTAAAAAGTTGCAGGTTAACAAAAGAAGAAGACCAGCTAGACGTGGTGCTTCTGCTTCATCTTCTAAGCTGGAATCTGGTAGTAATACATCATCAAAGGCCAAAACATCAACATCAAGTAGAGTTAAAAAACCACGACATGAGACTGAAACGAAACCAGTTAGAAGAAGTTCAAGACGTGCTAAATCCAAGCAACTTATTCAATCGTTGACTACTTATGGTCTCTCCACTTCCAGCAGCGAGAGTGAAATCTCCTTCGGTGAGAGACTTGAACAACAGAGAAACTTGAGAGGTAAGCGTAGAGATGGTAGACGCTCTAAGACTACTACTAGTGCTAGATCTAGTGATGCAAAGCCTAGAAGAAGAAGTAGTAGAAGAGGAAAGACTACTTGATCTTTTTCGTTTCCCCTCTAATCGTCTATCTGTTGAAAAATCTTTCTGCGACATGAGCTTTTCATCTTTACTTTTTCGAACAACGTTAATGGATTTTTTTTCATTCAAAATAACATCTTTTAATTCTTCTTCGTTTTTACTTTGCTTTTTTATAACTGTTTTGTTTTTCCCGTTTGCCTTTTTTTCACGTTTTAAAATTGTATTTATGATCTATTAATTCTGCTTCTATCCTTTTTATTCCCGATACTTTTTTCACCAATTATATTTGTACTTTTAGTGATATACTTTATAATATTTCTCTCCTTAATTTCTATAAATTTTTTTATGTTCCATGTGCAGCTGTATACGCCTGATCTGAACCAGATCCATTGTTTTAATCTCTATGCACAGGTGGCATATACGTACTGCATTTTGTCTCTGACGTTATTTTTATCGTACATGCAAATCAAAGTTATAAGAGCTAATTCAGAACTCACTAAAGATAATCGAAGTTAAACTTTTGCTTCAATCTAGCTGATATATAAAACAACCCATGTATACCAAAATTAACAAATGATGACTTGACAACAAACAGGGTACCCCATCGATAACCATATCTAAACAGTATCAATCATCATAATCGTCAGTAACAACTCTTCTCCCACTATGGCCACTTCTTCCATCATCGTCTTCTTCATAACCATCATCATCGTAATCACCAGCTCCTGGTTTTGCCAACTCTTCAGCAACAGCTTCACAGGCATCCACCCAATCAGAGTAGATATCAATAGGCTGACTCAACGAGTTGATGGGGCTTTGGAATGACTGACCGCAAATCTTGCAATTTAGCGTACCGATATTCGTCTTCTTGTCCATTGTGCAATTCACTGACTTTTCATGGTTGCAGAATAAACACGAAAATTGGGTGTCTAAGGTTTGTTTCACCTTTTTTTGTGGTTTAGCGGAACTCTTTCTCTTACCCTAGGTTGAATTTGAATTTTGTCCGTGTTATCAGTTACAACCAGGTTGTTAGAGATATTCACAAACATTTGCAAGGGAAAAACAAATATCTTGTCGTGATCTCAAATAATATATGATCGTGACTCAATACTGAATTCCTTACTGCCTTATGCTTATGTTTGATCCCGGTGGTGCAATGATATCATTGATTGTTGTTAGTATAACTCTGGTCTTCTGGTGTATTTCAAGTTGTAATCCATCGGAGCTGATCATTTTGTAGCTTGATTTCTTCTTGAGTAACGTGAATATTTGCATACCATTGTGTATTTGTGACTATTTAGATGTCTATGAAGTCACTTGTAGTTGTCTTTTGTACTTCTAGAAGCAGGATCAAAATTGTGTTCTTTCAACAAAATCTGTTCCAACTTCCGTCACTTCTGATTACAGTGGTGAATCTTTGATCATCGGGTGCGGCTTAGAAATTTCAAAAACGTGTACGGTCGATTTAGCGACGCGACGACGATTCAAGTATAGCTAGCTCGGTAGCTAGAGATCGAATTATACTCTAAGAGAAACATTTTATTAAAACAAAACAATATTACAAAAACAAACTAAAGGATTAATTTAGTTTTAGGAAAACAAAAACTATGAAGCGTCAACTAGCAATGCAAAAGAAAATAAGGGATGCAATCATTTCTTGCCAGCAGTAACCTTCTTAGTCTTTTTACTCTTCTTCTCCTTCTTTTCAACATCATCTTCAGCCTTTCTCTTCTTCAACTTCTCCACCTTTTGAACCTTCTTACCAATGAACTGATCAAGTTGCTCTTGGTCCAAAGCCAACTCAGCCAAACCCTTCTCGAACTCACTCAACTTCAATTGTGGTTCTTCGTTCTCCTTACCCTTTCCTTTACTCTTCTTTTCAGTTTCTTCGTTTTCTTCAGCAACATCCTCAGCATCATACAAAGAATCAGCAACATAGATAGGCAATGCTGGAGAATCAGAGAACTTCAAGCTCAAGTTCCTTATCTTGTTGTGTTTGGAGTCGGCCAATTTACCGAAACTGTCAGCTATAACGGCAACGTTTTCGACAACATGTTCCAATTCTTGTTCGAACAAGTTACCCAACTTGACACTCACATTCACACCCATTGGCAAAACATAGTAGATACGTTGCAAGGCCTTGGTGACTTGCTTCTGCAATTGCTTAACAGAGACAGATTCAGTTTCATCAGATTCAGCATCTTTAGACTTAGATTTGGATTTCTTGTTGCTCTTGTTACTAGTTAATTTCACGGAGACAGGGATCTTACTATTTGTATTGTAGAAATGCTTACCCAACAACTTAGGCAACATAGGCACGACAGCCTCATCAGCCAAGAACATATCGTACTCGGAGTACAACTTTCTTCTGGCTTCATAAGCTTTGAATTCACCCTTCAACTCAGAAACATTCAAAATTTTGTTTAAGTGAGGCACCAAGTTCTTATCGTCTTCCAACTCAGAAGCAACTTCAGCAGAGACTTGGCCGTCCTTGACGATCAAACAGACTTCAAAATCAGAAGCACCGAAACTGGAAGTGGAAGCAGAACCAATGTATGGTGAATAAGGAACCGCAATGGACTTGACCTTGGTTGACTTGGAAGCCTTGTCACTGAGGTACTTGGTGGTAGTCACTTGCAAGAGCAAAGTTGAGTCTTGTTCAGGATCAAACAATTGTGATTTACCAGATTCATTTTCAGAACGACGAGTTTGCCATTTTTTAAGTTCGGTCAATGCTTTTTCAATTGTGGTCTCCTTAACTTGCATACTTGATGTGGACACAGATTCAACTTCAGCTTCGGTTTCCTTGTCCTTGGATTCTGCGGACTTCTTCTTTGGAGATTTGGATTTCTTGGATGGACTTGGAAGTTCAATCACGTCAACGGCAGACTCAACTTCAGAAGCCTTGACCACTTTACCAGCTTTCTTCTTTCTTGGGGTTGGTGTCTTTGTCTTTGCTGGAGTTCCCGTTGTTGCTTTCTTGGACTTTGATGGTGTAGCTGTGGTAGATTCTTTCTTTGGAGTGGCACCTTTCTTAGCTGGGGTCTTCTTTTTGGATGGTGTAGTGGTGGCAGATGGAGCTGCTTCTTTCTTTGGAGTGGCAGATTTCTTAGTTGGAGTATCTGCAGCTGTTTCTTTCTTTGGAGTGGCAGTCTTCTTAGATGGTGTCTTCTTAGCTTTGGCTGGGGTAGCTTTAGCTGACTTGGATGGTGTAGATGGAACCGATTTTGATTCGGCTTTCTTTTTCGGACTGACAGACTTACTTTTCAGTGGTGTTTTTCTTGGAGTTGCCATTTTCTTATAAGTATGTGTTATCGACCAACAATGCAATTAACTGATGAGGTTTGATTTGAAAGGCCTGTTGTTTATATCTGAACTTTCAGTGGTTTTTTTTGGATTATTTTTTTTAAATTTTTTTGAAGGAAATTTTTCAGAGCTGGCTCATCTGCCGTGCGGCTCCAAAAAATGATTTTTGAAATTTTGATCTTCTTCACGGTGGCGCGCGACTCCGTTTCTCAAAGTGAGAGTTGCGCGCCACCGTAAGCTTGCAATATTTGCCCGTCGCGACATCAAATGGAATCGATTCACCCTATACCATATTACACTGATATTACACTGATCTCTGCCACTAAATACACCAATTTACGTACAATGGCCTATAACTTACAAAGCTGAACATCCATGGATTGAGTGAAATAATTTCGATATATACCCAATCTGAATGTCATATCAGTTGAATCTATATAGAACAATAAAAAGGAAAAGAATTACTAAGATTAATTTAGGCCAGTTATAACCATATTGGAAACGTAACAAACAAAAACTACACACTGACACAGATATATGCAAGTCAAACAATTGTAATTCAAAAGATGGATATATTGAGTGAAACCATGAATGAAGGAAATTTGTTTGGTACTTTGCCAATGACGAACCAGAAAAAAAAGCAAAATCAAGAAGAAAATATGGATGATATATGAAATAAAATGAGACTAGATCAATTAATGATCATGCATGCATGTGAATTCTTTCAACGTTAGTTGAACCTAATAATTCAACAACACTAGCCAAAGTCGTGAAGGCCACCAAGAGTGGTGATGATGGTGATGGTGAAGATCATGTGGTTATGTTGACAGAAGAAACAACGATACAAGCTGTCTCGATGTACCAAAAACCAAGCACCGACCAGAAAGTTCAACAAGCAGCCCAGCAAGAAGAATGTGAATTATTTAATGAAGAAACAAAAGAAACCTAAAGGCTAACCCCTATTAATGCGAGAAACAAATTAAGAAAAATGCAGATGCGGTGTTGAAAGTTTATAGTGCAATTGATTCAATGGCGTGTTACTACAATCTCTTATCAAATGACAAAAGCTTATCCTGGCTACGAGTAATCCGGATCAGTTGAGAAATTCATAAAGTCTAATATGATGACCTCTAGCTTAATGATAATTGTACAATCCAAAAGACCCACCGGATATTCTGCATTCATCGCACCACTAGAAAAAATGCCAGATTCATCTTTGAGACGTACTGGAACTATCACCAGACTCACCCTGAGTATCTTGAATTCGTTCAGCCAAGGGAAACGACACTATTGACACAATAAATTGAGGTCAAGAAAATAAAGACACTGCTGGACTTCAAAATGTACATCACTAATTTTCAATTGATGGACGTTGTTGGTTTTATTTTTTTGCACCGAACTTTAGAGAATGGCAGTTTAGTATCGGAGCTCAAGATCATACCCAAGCCAAAACCCGAACCCAAGGTCAACATAATAACAGATCAAAAATGGACATTTATTGAAAATATGGTACACTTAGCATTATAGTATGGGCCCGTTCCTTATAAGTTATACCGCGAAAGCAATTCATCATATTGATATGATGCTCTTAACCAGCTTTCTATAAGTTTCCATGACGATCGAGAGATTGGACAGCTAACAAACCAATTAAAGAAACCTGGCCTCTGGAGTCACAAGGTATAATTATTGAAAGAGCCTGAATTCAATGACCAGCTAACCACTCCCGCAATTCCTAAAAAATTCAACAAGGATCCCTATGCAATCTGATCTGTCTTCCCTTGAGTGCCTTTTCTCTTGTCCTTTGACTGTTTTCCCATCCCTATTCCACTTTCCATTTTTTTCCCATCAGCTTCTCAACAATTATCAGAAATGGCTCTTCATTTAGAATTTCAGTATTATCTTGGTATGCTCTAAGTTTTCCTCTTTCACTTCCTCTTCGTGTCTTTGATTTCAATTTGTTGCATTTGATTTGTTCCATCATGTCCATATGGAACACCTAGCTGTAACGAGGGTGTGGCAACCTTGATCAACTTCATACTTAAATTTCCAATATAACCATAATATGGCGAAGACGAAGGCCAGTCATGGCTGAACCGTTAACTAAACCAAACCAATCAAAGTAAGAAAGCCAAACCTCCCAAACCCAGAAGCTTACAAGACTATGGCGGTGAGAAAGCCTTCTTTTCACAAACGCATCAACGCATGTTTGAATCATCCCCTTGCACCCAAGATACTTACCGAAAAAGTTTGCAAGGATTTTAAACCTAAGAAACCTGGATCGTCTGATCGTAAGTCTTATGAAAGTCGAAACAGTCGTCGCTGGAATTAGACAATCCTATCCATTGTTAAAACAAATGCTAAACTTAGCTGATGTCTGTGTAGAAAACCGAACTTTCAAACCGTCACCTGGGGACACAAGTACCAGAAACCATTACCACCATGTATGCAAGCACAAAAAAACAAAGATATTAAGCACCAATAACCATAAATTTTCCCATGAGGACCAGTACAACATTATATTGATCATACACAACAGCAACCCGTGGTCGATATCAAGCCAATTGATGAATTCAACAACTTCAATGGCAAATCATTTGTATAGTAATGTGAACCGTGAGATCTGGAGGGGTAATTGAATGATACAGAAAGACAGAATTCAGTTTCAAAAACAGGGAATGAATCAGATGATGAATTTGAATTCTTCGAACGTCGAACTTTGAGGGGGTTTTTATATCAGGTCATTACTCATTTCAAATCGGTGATACTGCCCATTGTGGTCACTGGTGTTGGGGTCTTTCAAGATGAGGGTTTTCTTATAAGCTGCTGCTCCAATTTTGGAACAGTGTTGATTCTAATGTAGATGAAGAATTGTTGGAACTGTGAGTTGCTTGTTCGAGTTCTATATATATATGGCCTCTATGACTCTCCTCCTTCCTCGCCGGCGGCCGCGTAACAATTAATCGATGGCTCCCATGCACGTATGAACAATCATCTCTAAACTCAATGAACAGCATCGTATAATTTGTTGGTATAGTACATTAGCTCACCTAGATCTTGCTCAAATCCATCCAAGTCATCAGCATTGGAAAGCGTAACGTGTCCAGTGGCCAAAGAACGTGTGACATGAGATATCCTGGAAATCTCCTCTGGGTCTGGAGGCACAAGACCAAGGTGCGAACCATGATCCTCATCATGGTTACCATGAAAATCATATTCATCATCTAGAACTTTTATTCGAACCTCTTCTTCGAGTATTGTCTGTCCATTAGTAGTCGTTGAAACCGCCATGTGGTGTTCTGTTGCCTCATGTGATATGGCATAGTGGAAAGAAACTAACAGTCTAGGTATCGCTTGAACTCTAAGCTCTGGGTTGTAGGTATCGTCAATATCACCCACACTATTGGATTCATCACCAGGGCACTGTTCCACTTCTGAAGTATCTAAATCAATACCTCCATCTTCAGATCCTGTGCGAATTCTATACTTCTGTTTAGCCGTTGCAACAATCTCGGCGATGCTGTGGGTATGAATAGGAACACATGTGTATGAGATATAAAACAACCCCTTATTTTCATTCACCTTTAAAGACATCCTTGACTTACATTTGAATCGATCAGGACAAGACAGGTATGCGTTCTTTATTTTCGCATACCGAAATCTCGGAAATGGTAAATATACTGAAAGAAATTGTAGAAACTGCGATGTTGTACTGTGCATTGCGTCTTTTAAATTAATCAATTTTGTGTATGTTTCATGGATCAAATCCACTACATGTGGTTCCAATTGATATGGCTGTGGTTCTCTCAACACTGGAATAAGTTCTGGCCAGTTGACCTTTGATGGCAGTTCAAGGGTGAATCTCTTGTCTTCTGGAATATCCACTGGAGCTGGTAATTGTGACTTAATTGGGAACAAGTTTGACCATCTCTACATCTTCCGCAGCTGTGTGAGTATGAACAGGATCACTAGTGTACGACAAGCAGAACAACCCTTTCTTCTTGTCCACCTTCAGGGACATACATGACTGAAACCTGAATCGATCGGGACAATAAAGGTAAGCATTTGTTGGATAACTATACTTGAGCCTCACAAAAGACTGATAAACTGAAAGAAATTATAGTAAATTTGACGTTGAAAAAATGTGTATTGTGCTCCTTAAATCAATCAAATTTGTATATGTTTTATGAATCAAATCCAATGTTTCTGGCACTAAGTCATGGAGCTGCCATTCGGCCCGTTCCCTTAACTTTGGCAGAAACTTTATCCAGTTGATTGATGATGGAAGTTCAAGCTTAAATCTATCATAATCTGGAATACCAACCTGGAATTCATGTTGTACTTCTGACAATTGCGACTTGGGTTTACGTTTTCTTGATTTCTTCTTTCCCGATTTGGCCATCGCAACAACCGCTGTGCTGCTGTACGTATGAGCAGGACCACCAGTGCACGATAAGAAAAACAACCCTTTCTCTTCGTCTAACTTCAAGGACATGCTCGACTTACACCCGAATCAAGTGGGACAATTAAGGTAACAGTTTGCTGGCTTCTTAAACACGAGGCTGACGAATGACTAATAAGCTGTGATGAATTGTAGAAATTGCGACGTTGTAAACACGTGTATTGTGTCTCTCATATCAATCAAGTTTGTGTATGTTCGATGTATGGAATCCAATACACTTGGCTTCAATTCATGTGGCTGCGGCTCTCTCAACTTTGGCAAAAGGTCGGCCCAATTGACTTTTGATGGAAGTACAAGGGTGAATCTCTTGTCTTCAGGAATATCCACCGGAAAATGTTGACTTTTTGGTATTTGTGACTTGGCCATCTCGACAATCTCTGCGCTGGTGTGAGTATGAGTAGGAACATGAACGTATGACAAATAAAATAACCCTTTCTCTTCGTTCACCTTCAAGGACATACTTGACTTACACTTGAATCGTATGGGACAATAAAGGTAAGCATTTGGATTATTATACTTGAGTTTCACAAAAGACTGATAAACTGAAATGAATTGTAGTAATTGCGACATTGTAAACACGTGTATTGTGTCTTTCATATCAATCAAGTTTGTGTATGTTCGATGGATTGAATCCAATTCACCTGGCTCCAACCCAGGTAACTGGCGATGCCTTAACTTTGAGAAAATTTCCACCCAATTGACTTCTGATTGAATTTCAAACTTGAATCTATCATCTTCCGGAATACTCGCCTTTAAAATGAGTTTGGTGGGATCCAAGACCAATCCTGAATGACATTTGCTTCTGTGCCTTCTAACTTTCTTTAACTGTGTAAAACATGGGGCAGCATGAACAGAATTATCGTCTTCTTTAAAGGTGCATCTCCATGAGACTGGTTGGCTGGACTGCCAACATTCTTTTGAGATGAATTAGCATCGTTGGTCGGCTTATCATTCAAAGCATTTCGAGTAATAACTTTCTCTAGCAGGGCAGTATTGGTTTCAATGTGATGTCTGTAATCTTTCATGAATAGTTGTTGATAGTATGACAAGTTGTGATGATGTTGATATGATAATTGATATTGCTGTGTTTGTTGTTGTGTGGTTCTTGAAACTACCAATATCTGATAGAGGTCTTGGGAATGTTTTGCTGTTGTTTCTTCAATAGAAAGTCCTTTGAAGTAATTGATGTTTCTAAGATATTGACCATGGTCGAAGAAAAACTGCAACACTTCTAAGTTATGGTTCCTTCCTTCCAACCAACCAACATGTCCACCCACCAGTGGCCAATATTATGCTCTAAAGATTGTTCTTTGGAGCTAAATTATAATTATAGCCAATTCACAAATTGGTCGATCGACGCGAAAAAGAGTCGCTATTTTTTTACAGTTCGAGCTGATTTCGGTAGATTTTCATATGTCGAAGAAGTACTACTTACGTTATTGGTGAATCCACCGTAATTCAATCTTACAAAACTGTCAATCCACCTTCACTACAATATTGAATGTTACAAGACCTGATCAATTTATTTTCACTCCAATTGAGTCTCACAATCATATAGACATGGCCGACTAGTCTTCAGTCTTTGAGGCCAAAGCCAACAGTAAGTAATACTTCAACAGACACATGATTTGATTTAGAAAGGTATATTGAAAGAGTTGGAAAGTTGCTTTAACATGAGAAGAATGGGTTCACTTTCACCAATGAAAAGCAATCAATTCCGAAGAAGCTAGTCTTTTTTGGAGAGAAATGAGTCGATATTCAGTGTGACCATCGGCTGATATATGGATTTGATCTGACAAGTTGTTAGATGGTACAATCCTATTGCTCAACCACTCATACAAACTACCATATACTATAACCTAGAGAAGAATTTTATCCAAACCGAACATATTCCTGCAGATGATGTTGATTTGTTGTTGCTCAGCTTTGAAATTTCAAATCTGAAATTCGCCTATTTCTGATGTACTCAACTTTGAAATTTGCTTAGATAAATTTGACAAACATGTCAAGTCCTAGTCCAAGATAGTCAATCAAGTCCCATCATGTGATTATATTTGATTTTGATATCATGGTTGAAGCTGAGATGTTCCATTAGCCATGTTGAAAACTAGCCTTTTTGTAGCTTACAAATTTATACGATAAATCGAGTGTCCTTCAATTGGCGTAACGAAAACTCCCAAAAAGGCAAATTTAATTGGCGTGAAGGCTCAGTGAGGTGAGGGGTAGGTGAAAAATACAGATTTGGGAGTTTCGTTGTGCAAATTGAAGACTCCTGTATAGTATATGTATATGGCCATCGCTTCATCTGACATATCTATCTATATGCAGGGGCTGATGATTCACAGTACTCTCATGTGGAACTTCGGTTGGATTCCATATATGATAAGCCATGATTATAATTCGAGATGAAGTTGAAATTGTTAACACTATTGTTTGAATGCTGTCAACCACAAACCTAGCTTACCATTTGTAATTGATCATAGATACGTGTAATTGTAAGCCATGCCGAGGCCAGGCATCACCAATTCTTCCAACTTCCATCCTCAACAAGGCTTTCCTTAGCCCTATATATCAATTTTTCCAAATGCCACGTCGTACAAGTATAGATAATCCGTCGTACCTTACAAATACGCCTATTTTACCGTATAAGTTAGTTAACAGCTATGTCAAACCACCCATCATCAACCTAATTTGAAATTCGCCAACATGATTCATCGTATCTGAGAAACAAGTAGATAAAATTTCACCGTCATCATCCCAAGCCTTTGCAGGCTTACTGTAACCTGTTACATACGCGGGGCACAAGATTTTGCGCATGGGACCTGATGATTGATGATTGATTGATAGGATTTACAGGCCGTATGAGCCGTGCTGCGCGTGGGAACTTTTGGCAGGTAAGGCCTGGTTGGTTGGAACTTGGCTGAGGTTTCAGGGTAGGTCAGTATTCTATGGTATTCCATGTTACAGGTTGTAGGAGAGGTCACGTGCCACTATGCTGCTTAGCGGGGCAAATGGCTGGAGTCAGGAGTCAGGAGGAGGAGCTGAGCTGAGCAGTGAGGAGCTCGGAAGTTGCAATTCGGCACTGCCCCAGGGAAAAAGGTCGACGGAGGATGATGGCTGTCATAATGTCAGCGGAGTAGGCTTAGCTGTTGCAACTTGCACGCGACGTGGTGTACAGATGCCATCTGGTGTCAAACTGTAATTTGATCAATTTGCAATATTTGTCAGAGCCTCAAAACTCTCACATACATATAAGACTTGCAACCTGCCCTTATCTTGTCCATTTCAACTCTGAACCCTTGTTTGTACCCTTATTTCATCTCACCAAACATACCAAAACAACAACACTATATCTAACAGATACAACCACAGCCAACATGCCATCAAGACCAACAAACTCGATAATAATAACAGACAAGCATCTGTTACGCACCGAAAACGCAGATTTGTTAAATGACCTATTGAACACGATACAATCCTTCTTACCAAAAGATGAAGAAATGTTAATCTCGATTTTGAAATCATTCAACAGAATCATCCTCACGTTTAAACAAATCGCCAATTCTGAATTAGTGTACAAGATCCTCTCTAAGGAAAACATCAAGTGCAATTTCTCATTGAAGAATAACCCTCATCCTAATGCCAAAGACGATTGCAATTCAGCAGGTTACTATAACTCAAACGCTAACGTCTTGCTGTCTCCTGTCAGTGACAACGATGACGATGAATACAATGAAAGATTCCCATTCGCTATACCTTCCACATCAATGCCTCCATCTCCTCTGCTCGACACCACAAACACAAAACCATCATTCACGTCCCCATCATCAACAACATTCCAAACCCAAACCCCATCAACCCAACAAAAACAACAACTCCACATAGACACAACAACCCCAACCCAACCACAACCACAAACCCAAACATTCACATACACACTCTACCCAACAGCCACCTCACCAGAACAACACCTTAACCCACCACCAAGAAAAGTACAACTCACATCCCCACCACCATCCCCATACTTGGGATTCCAACAAAAACCAGAAGATCCACCTGATGAAATCACAATGACTGATCCAGAATCATTGAAGCATATTTTGTATCAGCCGGCAACTGGTATTTTAACCTCGCCCACCCGTTCACCTAAATCAGATGATGAGTTGGTTTTGTCTCCTCTAGGCTTGGACGACAACGGTGCTGGCAATGGAAATGGGGCTGGATTGGGGTTGTGTTTGGAAAAGGTGTTTATGGATGATCCGGTGATTACATTGCAGCGTGGTGATGATGAGGATTTGAATGGGTTCAGTTTGGATAATGGGGGTGCAGGGAAGGTTAGTTCTTCAGCATCATCGGTTTGTTCTCGTGATTCTAGAAACTCATTTGATAAGATCCCTATCTTGATTGTGAACCGTGAAGAGGCTGAGAATTTGAGACAGGTTCATTTGAGTAAAGTTCGTGAGTCACAACATGTGCAACAAGTGCAACAAGTGTAATGATTGATGCCAGGTGCCAGTATCCCGAGGTTTTGAACATCACTTTTTTTTATTTCATTTCTTGTACGTTTTTTTATCATCCTCTGAGATTTTCATTTCATTCTGTTTGTTTATAAACCTACCTCTTTATCTCTCCAGCTTTCTTTTCTCGTTCTCATTATCGTTCATCTTCGTGTTTATCTTCTCTTTGCATTCATGGCTCGACATTTCAGAGCCAATTTCTTTCATTTCGTTGATTTCTATCCAGCTTACTGGCCAAAACTATTTTTTATATACTAGTTTTCTTTTCTTTTATATACTCTAGCTTTACTTAGTTTCAATTCAATTTACTTTTCTTGCATCTTCATCCTTTCACATCGAATGTCTCTTCGATATCACTATTTATAGTTTAAAAAAATTGTCACATTGTTTTACTTTGCTCCCAAGTTCTCTCCACAGTATACACGTACGGTATACCGTACCATTTATCAGACACACATACCTCTTTATTAAATGGCATGTCACTGATGCAACCAACCTATGTAGTGAGTGCATGATACGGGATCCAGGAGATAAATGGTAATGGCATATGGCCGTCTGATAATGAGGACCCTAGAGTTGATACGGCATCCCGAATTTCAAAACTTCTCTCGCACAGTGGCAGACTCGATCTTTCGCTGAGACCACGGATGTTAAGGGATTGGATTGATCGAGAAAGTTAGTCGGCCGATCTGGACTAAATTTTTTTTATAGAGAGAGTAGTACAGCCAGGCTACAGCCTACAGCCTACAGCGCTGCGAGTAGAATTACCAGCTTGGGCCAGACTCCAGAACAGGAGCTGTGCAGGAGTGAGAGAGTGTGCTAACTACTGAACTAAAGAAGCACCGGTACGTCTATTACCACAACACCAATCACAACTTAAACGGCAAACACCCCTTCAGGCTACACTAAACCACATCCAACATAGTAGGTGATAGAAAAGGACTGGCTCACTACACCATACGTACACATCCCTTACAACCAAACCCACAACTATAACAAGGCGACTACAGTTTTCAAATTTCGTTCAGCCCACAAAGCCTACTTCATACTTCAGTGAGCGTACCAAAGTTCAACCAAGTACAACAATTACAATCACAGTCACAAGAGCCAAGCAAGAGTCAACTTAACACAACTACTATAGATATTGGAAAAGGGATTCAAAAGATAAAGGTTCAATCATGGTTGACAATCAAGAACGAGATCCTGTTGTGCCTGTCGTCAATCATCATGATGAGAACGAGAAAGGGAACGGGAATGGGAATGGGAATGGGAATGGGTCAGCTGGTTTGAACCCAACCCCAACTCCAGCTTCAACTACAGGCTCTGCTGGTTCAGAGTACCCAAGCCAGACCCAAGCTCAACATAGTCACAGTCAGTCACATAGTCGTGCTCATATTTCACACAGTTCACACAGTCACAGTCATAGTATCGGTCAACAACAATTTCAAAGTCCTGGTCAGAGCCCAACTTCATCACCCAAACAAGTGGCCCATCATCATAAACATCATCATTCACATTCACATCGTCATAATTTGAGTCATTCCAGTATTACCAAACAGCAACAATCCCAACAGTTGGAAGTCAGTGAACCACCATCAACATCAACAACACAATCAACCACACCCAACCCCAGAGTCCAAATCACCCCAACCTCCGCCAACCCATCCACAGACGACTACGAACACCACTTGCAACAACTCCAAACCCAACAACATCAACAAGACATCGAGTTTGGTGGTTCATTAACCCACTCACCACCACGTACAAGGTCTCATTCTAGTGCCACTGCCATTATTTCGCCTTTCCATTCTCCTCAACAGTACATGAAAAAGTCCAGGTCCAAAGGGCACAACAATGGGGATACCGATGGAGATGGAGATGGGAAGATTAAGGATTTGAGTGCTGCTGTTAATGCTATGGCTTTGACTGCTGGTGCTATTGGTGGGGATAGTGTTGATGGGGATGAGAAAGGGGATGGGGATGTTACGATAACTACTGGGTTGAAAGAGAGTCCGGTTGGTGCTGGTGTTGAAGATACCACGCTGGAGTTGGATCCAAAAAGTGTACCAAGTGCTACTGCAAAATCGATAACACTGTCCCAATCCCAGTCCCAATCCCAACCTCAACCCTCTCAAATCCAATCTCAATCTCAACCTCAATCTCAACAATCCCAGGTCCAATCACAACCATCCCAACAATCCCATCAATCCACCTATCCTGAACAATCTGCACAAAAACAACAAAAGCAAAAGCAAATCAAAATAAACCCAATAACAACAGTAATAGCGACGAAATTCTTCAACAATGAAAACATCCCAAACACTTTAAATTTAGTAGTTGATGATGTGATCTATGTGTTGCAGCAACCCAATGATTATTGGTGGGATGGATTGATCGTTGATCCTGTTGGAAATGCAACGAGAGGTTGGTTTCCTCCTTCTTATACTAGATTGCTGAGTGATGTTTCTGGTTCTGGTTCTGGTGATGGTTCCAAGGGAGAAGAGAGTGGTCAGAGTGAGGATGTTGGCGCTGCTGATGGAGCTAGTGAGAGTGTGAGTGGTGCTGCTAACGATAAGTCAAGATTGGTTTCTGAAGGTTTGGATCCTGTTTCTGTTGCTCCACCAGGCACTGGCACTGGCACTGGTTCTGGCTCTGGTTCTGGTGTTCCTTCTGTGTCGTCACTGCCTTCACCTGCTGCTAATAGACTCAACCTATTCAAGGATTTCACTTCTTTTGGCCGTCATCATAATTCAGTTTCCTCTGCATCGGGGCCGGGTCCTCAGCAGGCACAAGCAACACTGGTTAATACAAACACTGGATCAAGTGGTAGTTCAACCGGTACTGGTGCTACTGGTGGTACACCTGGAAGTCCAGCTACATTTTCATCATCTAGACAAAGCTCAAATCTGGTTCCTCAACAACATCAACAGTCTCCATTACATCACCATCACCATCAACAACCACACCACTATCATCATCCAGTTGGCTCTTCGTCATCTCCACAACAGCGACAACCACAAGAACCGATCCACTTAATCTCAACTGATGAAATCAAGTTACTATTCTCCAACCAATCCGGTTCCTCTGCAGCTGATCATCAAAGTCAAGCCAGTGGTTCAGACGACCAACAGAACTCGAATTCAGCTACTACCACCGGTTTCAATTTCATTCCTGTTTGGTTACCCGAGTTTACACAGGATGATGAGACCGTATACCATGATCAATCATTGAACATATACACGAAATCACTACCTTTGTTAAGTGCAGACCAATTGATCGAAGATAACAACAACAACACACTTTTTGAGATACCTGATTCCACTAAGTTCAACGGTGTCGACACACTACCTATCACATTGATGCCCGGTGAACACGACCACCCAGATCCTTCTGATCGTAGTGGTGGTACTGTCGGTCAAGTAAGACCTGGCCAACAAGCACAAGGTGCAAAACAACCTGTTCCACTAATAGATGCAATTTCACCAGGTGTACAAACGTTCCCACCTTTAGCTGGTGGTCCAGGTGGCAGTTTCAGCTACGGTGGAACAAGATCAAACCTCGGTCAAAACAGCCGTCAACAGCAACAACCACAACCACCGAAGATGAACGACCTACAGCAGTTTTACATGGAGCCAGTAGACATGATGTCCTGGCAACAGTACAATTTCAGTTTTAAATTTTGCATCGAGATGTGTCTCGATGCGTTATGCAAGTCTTCGAAACAGTTGTTTGTGGCCCATTTGAATATGATATCAAGGATGGTTGTCGGATATCAGGTCATTGCGAAGATGGAGAAACCTGAACTGATTGCATTGAGTTCCTCGGGTGGTGATGGTGATGGTGATGGTGGTGCAAATCATGTGGGTGCTCCTATCATTGACGATGATGCGTTGGATAACGTGAGGTTGATTTTGAGAAAGATCACTTCGGCGTTGGCTCAGTTTACTATTAATGGGTATTTGCATCTCAGTGCTGCTGCTGATTCGCCTAATTATTTGGGTGCTTTGGATCGGTCTGATGATGGGAAGGAGAAAGCTGTTGATGGGTCTCGTTCACGTACTCGGTCTGGGTTGAGTGGTAGAAAAGCTAAACAACAACAGCAGCAACCACAGCATTTGTATAAGAAGGATGTGGCTAGTGTTGGTGGTAGTGCTAGTTCTTCAAGTTATGATGATGGTGAAGAGACTGATTTCGGTGGTGATAGTGGTAGTGACAGTGATGTTGATTCCAATTACTCTGACTCTGATTCTGATGAAGAGGTCGATGAAGACGATGCAACGGACTCCAAAGTTCCAGTTGATGCCAAAACCACACCAAAGCTTGTTCTGAATGATGGTTCCAGTCCAATCAAACCCACAACAGGTCCAGCCCCAGCAACAACCAAGAAAAGATCAACATTTGCCAGTCACAACAAACAAAACAGCATAGATGAACATGAACTGTACCTCAAGCAAGCCAGAAAAAACGCAACGAAACTACTAAACAGAGCCCAGGACTTACGTTCTCAATTTGCAAAGATGAGCATAGCCAAAGGTGAAGATCCGGAGTCGTTACCATTATGCTATCCTCGTTTCTACAAGAACCGTTTCCAAGGTGGTAACTTTAAAAACCAGTTCATTGACGGCTTAGATGGCCACTACAACAACAACGGTGGGTTTTCAGGTGGCTGGAACTCAAGTTCTGGATCAGGCTCCGCTGGCGGTTCCAGTTTAGGTGGGTCCGGATACGGATACAATTTCGGTGGTGGCGCTAAGCAGCAGTCTGATGCGTTCATGGATGATAACTCGAACAACAACAGTATGAGGCTATTATTGGATGATTCATTGTATGACAGTATGGTTAAGCTGGAAGCCAAGGCGAAAGAGATGCTGGGTGGTGTTTTGGAAGTTGTGCAGACTCCGGTCCCTAAAGAGGTCAAGTTGACTGATTTCATAGAGGACCGTAATTTGAATATCTTGACTTTGGTGTATCATACGATTCCCATCTTGTCTCATATCATGAATACTGTTGAGAATATCGATTTCACCGTTTTTATCATGATCAATAAACTTTCAAAAGGTGCAAGATATGGTGGTCCCGCTGGTCGTAGTGGTGGTGCTTTCAGTAGTGGTGTCGGTGGTGGTGCGTTCAGTGGTGGGTCGAGGTTCACAGGTGGTGGAATGACTAGTCGACAGGATACGATCACTGATTTGGAAGAAGATGTTGTTGGAAGTAACTCCCAGTTCTATGAGACCACAGCGAAGTCATTAGAGCTTATGATTTCTGAGTTTATGCATTTGAAGCAAAACTTACATACGATGGTGACGATGTTGATTTTAGATGCTCAGAATTTGACCGTTGAAGATCCAGAGACGTTCAATGGGTTGCGTGACGATGGTGTTGTTTACAATCCACAAGCCGGACAAACTGAAATCGCCAAACTAGCCAAAGCTGTCCAGGATTCATTGACAACGCAATCCATGGAGAACGACTATGTTTATGATGGTAATTTGAAGTTGATCACCACGATCCATGATTTGGAATTACAGATCAATTTGTTGGTTGAGTCCGTTTCGCAATTGAAAGAACAACGTACCAATATCATGAACTACTGTTCTCGTTTAATGAACACTGATTTCAACGTTGCCTCGTTGTTCATCGCTGAGAGACACAACACCATGTTTTCCTCTGTTGTCACTGCTCCTTCAGAATACTTGTTTGAGAGAAAGAGCACAATGGAAGGTGAATCCGTGC
Source organism: Ambrosiozyma monospora (assembly GCA_001599995.1). NCBI lineage: Eukaryota > Fungi > Ascomycota > Pichiomycetes > Pichiales > Pichiaceae > Ambrosiozyma > Ambrosiozyma monospora. Next base: position 541,023 of record BCIP01000010.1, read on the forward strand.
CATGGTTTATGGACATTGACGATGAAGAGAAGTCACTCATTTATGACTCCTCGGGTTTGAAAGGTGGTTCAGTTGCAGGGTTGGTTGCTAAGCTGGTTGATCCGGTTATGCCTGAAGAGCCTGAGTTTGTGGATACCATGTTGACTTTCTTTGCCACTTTTACTACACCGATGCAATTCTTCACATTGTTGATTGATAAGTTTCGGTTGGATTTGCCTGAAGGTTTGAGTTATGAGGAGTATAACGCTTGGCTGGAGAAGAAGTTCAAACCTCAGCAAACAAGAGTCATTTCTGTGTTTGAGAAGTTGTTTAGTAAGTATTGGCTTGTTCATTATACTTCCGATGCTTTGATTGCCAAATGGAGAGACTTTGTTGATTCGAGCTCGATCATTTCTCAGGAACAGCGGAATTTGGGGTTCATGGTGATGGAGATAAAGACTCAACAAGAGTACTTTGAATGTTTCGGTAATGGTAACCCAGAACCAATCAAAGTTCCAGCAAACCCACCTGATCCAGTAGGGGATTTCCATAAGCTGCGTGATGTTATGAAGATTAGAGTGTTAAATATCGCACCTGTGGAACTGGCACGTCAAATTACATTAATTCAATTCGAACTGTTTTCCAAGATCAACAGAACTGATTTGATTGCGAGAACATATAACTTTGCTAAGGTTTTGAAAGACAAGGATGCTTTGAAAAGTTCCAAGAACATTGCCAATTTCATTCAAAACTGTAACCAAATCACTCATTTTACCATCTGTCTGGTGTTGGCTCGTCATGATATCTATGACCGTCGTGATACAATTCAATACTTTGTCGCAGTGGCTGAAAAATTGATGCGTATGAAGAATTTCTCCTCAATGACAGCAATCATCTCTGGTCTTTCCTCCACGTCCATCTCTCGTCTTAAGAAAACCTGGGAACTCCTTCCAAAGACGGTTCTTTTAAACTTCCACAAAATGGACAACTTGATGTCAATAGGCAAGAACTACAGCGAGTACAGAAACATGCTGCGTTTCATCGACGAAGAAGATGAACCATCCTTACCATTCTTGGGAATGTTCTTATCCGACTTACGTTTCCTAACGGACGGTAACCCAGACTACTTACACAACAACCGTTCCATCATCAACTACAACAAGAGAATGAACCTCACTAAGACAATCAACGACATTTTGAAGTTCAGTCAACACGCATACAATTTCAGAGAAGTCAAGGAAATCAAAAAATACTTGGCTGAAGTCTGGGCTAATTTACAAGATGATGAGGCCCTGTATGAAATGTCGCTTAAGTTGGAGCCTAGAGTCAGTCTTTTGCCAGCTAAATCCAAGCGTGGTAAATCAGTCAGTGGTCATGGACATGGTCATGGTCATGGTAGTTCTTCTAGTGCTGGCACGGGTGGTGTTGGAGCTGCTGCTGGAAACAGTTATGTTCATCCTTTGAGTGCCAATGAAGTTACTTCTTCGTCTGGTACTGCAGCTGCTGGTGGTTCGCTGACTGCTACTGCTTTAGGTGCTGCTAGAAAAAGATTCAACACTAGAGCTGCCTATAGTATTAGCGGTGGTGGGCTGTAGCAATTACTGTGAATCATCGTGAGTTGTTGAATACTAGCTAGTTTTCTTTTCAATCTCATGTTGATTCATTCCTCCTCTGTTTACATATGATATATTAGTTGCTTTTTGGATTTTATGGTTTGTATTGTCTTTTGGTGTTTATAATGTGTTTTATGCCTCTTTCTTTTATTTTTGTTTTTTTATCTTAAAATTTTACACTTTCTTTACTTTCTTTATTTTGATATTCTGTTTTCTTATAATTAGCTTTCAGATCATCATGTTCATATTCTTTTGAATTTGATGAATAATATATATTTAATTTACGTTTTACACTTTTTCTTGCGTTATCAATCCAAAGCATTGCAGTACCGTGTTTATATAAGGTCAAAAGGTCAGATTTTCGCGCCTAAGTTCTAACAAAAAAAGTACTAGGTATAGTAAGACCCGCAGCTGAGACTGATAAAGTAGAATCAATCAATCAATCAATCAATCAGATCTGGACTTGATACCTATACAGGTACTGGACCTATGAGTGCTGGCCAAATTGACAGAATAAGGGAGGTTACACATGCCTTGTTGTTGGATCAAAGACGGTTTGCAAATGTTGCCGATTCACCTGAGTATCAGCAAAAGTTTGAAAGGTTGTTATACTATGCAAAAAGACTAAAAAGTAGATATGATCATAGCTGATGGCTGATTTTTGGAATTGTATAGTTCACATGGGTGTATATGAAATTATAGTTATAGTAGTTCCCGGATCGAGATTTGAATTTATATTGGTTTTTTTAGCTCTTGAGTGGTGATTTTTGTAATTCAGTATATCGTTAAAAGTATAGACGAGCAGTAAGTAGAGTGTATTCAATAGTAAGCTAGCTGCTAGAGTCAAAACAACATTGCTTAGCTTTCAAATTTTCAAGTTTACACATATTATTATCTCCATATACAAAGACTATTTAAAATAAAAGAATCTATATAAAGAACTCACAATGACACATAATCGTTAGTTAGAACCAACGATAGAACCCAAGAAATAAGCAGCCAATTCACTCTTGAGTTCCTTCGCATTTTCAACACACTGTTCGAACCCTTTCTTGAACTGATCATCATAATCATTCAAATCGCAATACACACCCAAAATTTCGTTTTGATCAGAAGCCATATTAACCAACAACTCGACATCACCTTCTGAACTCTGTTCTCTCGTTGATGATGATTTGAAGTACCCACAAGAAGCCATAGACTTACACTGCAACCCGGAATCAACCAATGCAACATTAACACAGTTCAAAATATCACTTAACAGTTGAATAAAGCTATGTTGAGAGTTAAGTGACACAACCTGAATCATGATCTCCAATGATGACTTAGGGTAGTTTTGCAAAAGGATTAAATTTTGATAATTGGTGAAGCAGAACTGTTGAATTAATTGTTCCAATTCATTTCGACTCACTTCTAAGCTCTGTGATTCTGCAGATGTGGTTGCTCCAGCTTCACCGTTATTAAGAATGTTGTTTATAGAGTTAGTTGATTTAATTGAGAGGTTTTCAACGGGTATGAAGTTTGCGAATGAAACACCAATTTTCATCGTTGCTTGGTCATTGAAGGATCTGGTGAAGTTAGGACGTGGACCATAGATTGAGCACATGATTATCGTTTTGTCATGCTCTAAGTATGCTGATCCATTGGATGTTTTGATGTTTCCTGTTTCTATGAAGACTTTCTTGCTTGTTGGATCTTCTTTGGTGGTTTTGCTGTCTTTAGATTGAGTTTGTTTTTTTGTTGAAGCAGCAAAAACTAATGGTTGGGCATCTGCTGGACCCAAGTTTCTTCTTCTGTCAATGACGTTCATTTTCCGGCTTGAATTGTTATAGTGATGTTCTTTTTTTGTTTGAATGTCATCCTGTCATAAACCGGTTTTTGTCCAGAGATGGCTTTCTACTTTCGATTTCAACAAATGTCAAAATGTCAAAATGAGAATTTGAGAATTTGAGTGCGGCTCAGAATAAACGAGTGGCCAGGCTGTGCAAGGCTGTGCAGAAAAGATCAGTTGACTCGATTTCGCTTACGTAAAGTAAAAACAGGGAAAACAGGGAAAACAATATTCGGAAGGAGATCACAGACGAAGAGAAGAGGGAAGAAGAGTACGTTTTTTCACACGTTGTTCACAAAAACCATCTGAAAAGTCTAGAAAACAACATCAATCAATCATATTCAACAATACATCATGGATGAAGAGTTTCTACACCACCACTTGAACGAACTCATCGACTCTGTCAAATCTCACCAGGCAGTCAAGGACATCCTCAACAACGAGCAGGCCTCCAATGCTGTTGACTTCATCCAAAAGAATTCCAAACCAATCATCTATTCACTTTCGGCAGTGGCAGTGGTGTATGTGTTACGCAAACTATTTTTTGGCTCAAGCTCATCTTCATCTTCAAGCAACGTGAAGAAGATCAAAGCGGCCAGAAAAATAAAGAGAAATAGAATGTCAGCTTCCCCACCTCCTGTGTATAGCCATTTGGAAAGAGTGAAAACGACAAACTTACACGCCAGAAATACACCGGAACCACCTGCCGTGCCACTTGACCCAGTTACTGCTGGTAACAATCTGATTGATCAGATCAACACTGAATTCAAGGAAGATTATGAAGTTCCATTGAACAAGTTTTTCAATACCGTTGATTTGAGATACGCTGAGTTGAAAGGTGAGCAAGAAGAAGTTGGTCCTGACGGCGAGAAAAAAGCTGGTACTATCACTCGTGAGTCTACTCCAAAGAGTCCAAGAGGTAAAGGTTCTTACAAAGAAAAATTGGGATATCAATATTTGTTCTACAATGAGCATTTGTTGGCTATGTTGATGAAGTTGGATACTGTCGAATCTCAGGGAGATGAAAAGTTGAGAATCAGAAGAAAGGAAACTATCAAGTTTGTTCAGGGCTACTGCAAGAAGTTAGATGCTTGTAATGCTAAGGTGAAGGAGTTGTCTAAAGCTGGCATTGAATTCTAAATTCTGCTGGTCGGGGTCCTTTCTGCTATTGAATATCCACTATTCCTGATTTGATTATTTAAATTACGCTACTTAAAATATCATTTACTGTTTTTATTTGTTTCTATCCTGTTTTCATTGTGTTGTGCTTCTTTACTGTTTAGTCATTTTCTCTCTTGTTTTTCGTTGGTCTGTCCTCTCTTTCCGTCTGTTTCTTTTCCTTGATTTACTTGTGGCCAGTTAATTATTCTTATTTATTTTTTTGTACTATTTTATTTTCCTTTTCCTTTTTAAGTTGTGTATTTAATTAATTATTTTTGTTTACCCACCTCAGGTGTCACGTTCAGCGTTCCACAAATCAAAACGTACACGTACACGGTACGATCATCACAAACAAAAATAGAGCCGCACAACTTCTGTCTACAAATGGCTTTGTGGCTCGCAATTTTTTTTTTTCGAATATTTTCGATCTTCTGAAAAATTGAAGATTCTTCAGTTCCTTTAATACTTCAAAACGCAGGTAAATATACATCAACTCATTCAATACTTCTGTCAAAATACATCAAAATCAAACAAAACAGCAAAAATGGTCAACAAACTATGGGAATTGGACATGCTCCAATACAAGTTTCAGCACATGAGACCACCAAGAATCTCAAACACAGCGAAACTAGTAAAATCAAAAAGATCAAAGAAAGTGAAACAGATAAACATCAGTAAACAAGAAGCCAAAACACGAATCAAGCAACTACAAGTTGAATTATTTGAGGAACGATTTAAATTGGCAAAATTGAAACTCACACAATCAATTGAAAAACAAATCAAAGTTGCACTCGCCAATCCAAAAGTGAAACTACAGGATAAAGAAGCATATAACCAACTCTCTGAAATATTGGAGGATATAGTCTCTTCAAAAGTGATCAAACTGGGGTCCAAAATCTATAATCATATCATTAAAGTCTCGGTTGATGGTGAAGAAGAGGTGAAGAGTGAGTTGTGGTTGAGTGAGAAGAAACGCGTTTCTGAGAACAAACCATATGAAAACAATTCAAAGGCTTTGAATGGTCTTATATCAAAGTGTTTCAATACCCATGATGCAAAGAAGTTGATGGGCAAGTTAGAATACCGTTTTAAGATTATCCTTGGACGTGTGCAGAAACCTGTTACTAATGGTGAGAAAGAAAAGGATGAGGATTTGGGTGAGGATTCAGATGAAGAACTTGAAGGTATCAGTGATGATGATGATTCCAGCAGTGATGATGAAGACGAAGATGAAGACGAATACGAAGATAAAGAGGAACGTGATGCTGTGCCTGATGAAGAAATTGATCCTGAACAACTATACAAACTGTACAAGGATGATTTCGCTTTCTCCGATGAAGAAGATGAATCCAACACCGGACCAGAAGTTGCATTGAACCCAGACATCAACTATAATGAAGTGACAGATGAAGAGCCAAGTGATGAAGAAGAACAGATTGATTGGGATATGGTCAAGGATGAGAAAAACAAGATTGAAAACGATGATTTCTTCAGTGGAGAAGAACCCTCAGCAAAGAGACAAAAGAAAGAAAAGGTTGTGTTGCCTGCACTAGCAGGTGGTTATTTTTCCGGTGATGAGTCAGATTCTGAAGATGGTGACCCAGACAATGATTCAGTTGTCAAGAAGGCAACCACTCAAAGAAAAAACAGAAGAGGACAAAGAGCAAGACAAAAGATCTGGGAAAAGAAGTATGGTAAGAAAGCCAATCATGTTGTTAAACAGCACGAGAGAATTAAGTCTGAAAGAGAAACCAAACAGTTAGAATTCGAAGCTCGAGAAGCTAAAAGAGCTGAGAAGAGAAGACTGCAAAATGAGAAGAACAAAAATAATGCTAATTATACTCCATTGGGTACTCGTGGTGGTTCTGCTGGTGATTCAAGTAGTGGTGCAGCTCCAGCTTTTGAACAAATGCATCCATCTTGGATTGCAAAGAAGAAGGCTGAAGAAGCTTTGAAGAACGTGAAGTTTCAAGGTAAAAAGAAAACTTTTGACTGATTTAATTGATTATGTATACTTTCTGTACGTATTCTTTTTGTAAATTTAATGCTCAACTTGTTTAGAATTAAACTAAGTTCATAGAAAATGGTGATATTGAATGGTATCCAATTCGTTTCAAGGCTGAGATTGTTTAGCTCTTTTAACAACAATTCTGCCTCTTCGATCGTAATACATCTCAGCATGAACTCCGAGAATTCCACCGACCAGGCCATACAGCTGAGACAAAACCATGCATCTGATATTGGCCAATCTGAAGAAACAGTTGAAAATGGGGTACGAACAAATTAGATCAAATATTTAAAGCAAGCAACCCAACGTACTGACGAGGAGCCTGAAGCTTTAGCTGATCCCGTACTGTTGAATCTGATGAAACTAATGAAACTAATGAAACTAATGAAACTAATGAAACTAATGAAACTAATGAAACTAATGAAACTAATGAAACTAATGAAACTAATGAAACTAATGAAACCAATAAAACTAAGTTGAAATTATATACTACCATGAGCTGAGTGCATGAAATTAAAGAAAAACCCTTGTCACAAAGTTGAGAGGAAGAGGAAGGTATCTCAAATCATAAGAAAGGTTCTGGCGCAGAAAACAATCCATCCACTGTTAAATTACAATTAGAAAATCCATAAAAATTCAATCAATTCCCGAGCTTATACGAATTTCCATATTAAGACTCGCTAAAGAAGCGATAGCTCTACCTTACTCATTGCATCGATGGAAGTTTTCCTTGAATTTCGATTACTTCCAAGTTCCAATTCCTCAGATTACGCATTCTAGCTGATATGAGCTATGGCAAGCTAGATGACTTCCAATTTTATTAACTCAAATTGTCTCGTCGATGAATGGTTCAGATGCATATATTGTTCATTAAGAGAAGACAGTTCAATTCGTAGCTGGCTCATGCTACCACAGTTCATATATAACTGGCCAGTCAATATATCATTAATCAATCTGAATAAAGTAGCTAGATCAGTTGATTGAGCCTTATTCGAGAGCGTTAAGCGTATATAGATCGGACCATCGAGATCAACCGAAGGCCTACCGAATTAGAGCGAAGCTACGGAGGTGAAGACTCAAAAGTACGTGCTTGTATAATTAATAATTAATAAGCTGCCAAATTAGGCTAAAGGTTAAACGAGCTAAAACGAAATTGTTTCCTTAAATTAGATATATGCCATGGGGTTTTATTTAACGAGAACGAGTTTTGTTGGTGACTTAAAGTTTGAAACAGTTCTCCTTTTTTCCCCTTTCCCCTTAATTATATACTCCTGGGTCTTGATCCCTCTTATTACAGCTAACCTAGAAACACCACAGAATCACTAGCTAGAATCATCAAGCCATGACCAAAGAATACGTCTATATAGTTGCCGGTGCAAGAACGCCAATTGGCTCTTTTCAAAGTTGTTTATCCTCTTTCAGCTACGTTGATTTAGGTTCTCACGCAGTGAAAGCTGCTTTGGCTCAAGTTCCTGAAATCAAGCCACTGATGTTGAAGAAATCTTTTTCGGTAACGTTTTACAAGCTAATGTTGGACAAGCTCCAGCTAGACAAGTTGCTTTGAAATCTGGTTTAGGTGAAGATACCATTCCCACCACCATCAACAAGGTTTGTGCTTCTGGTATGAAATCTATCATTTTGGGTGCTCAGACTATCTTGACTGGTTGTGCTGATATTGTAGTTGCTGGTGATGCTGAATCCATGACCAATACACCATATTATGCCCCAGCTGCTAGAGGTGGTTTGAGATTTGGTGACAATGTTTTAGTTGATGGCATCGCCAAGGATGGTTTGAATGATGCTTACGATGGTAAGGCTATGGGTTTCGCTGGTGAAAAGTGTGCTGCTGATCATACCATCACCAGAGAAGAGCAAGATGGTTTTGCTGTGAACTTTTACAAGAAGGCTCAAAAAGCTCACGAGGAAGGAAAGTTCAAAGCTGAAATTGCTCCAATCACTGTGAAGGGTAAGAGAGGTAAATCGGATGTTGTCGTCTCAATTGATGAAGAATCTTTAAGGTTGGATGAAAAAAAAAATAAGATCAGCTAGAACTGTTTTCCAAAAAGAAAATGGTACAGTTACTGCACCAAATGCTTCTCCACTTAATGATGGTGGTGCCGCTGTTCTTTTGGTTTCTGAGAAGAAATTTAAAGAATTGGAAATCAAGCCAATCGCTAAGATTATTGGTTGGGGTGATGCCGCTCAAGCTCCAATTGACTTTACTACTGCTCCAGTTTTGGCTGTGTCAAAGGCTGTTAAGCATGCTGGCTTGACTTTATACCAAGTTGATTTCTTTGAATTTAATGAAGCTTTCGCCGTTGTTGGAGTTGCTAACACCAAATTGTTGAAGTTGGATCCATCAAAGGTCAATGTCTATGGTGGTGCTGTTGCTTTGGGTCTATTAGGCTGTTCCGGCACTAGAGTTGTTGTCACCCTAGCAAATATTTTGGCGCAAGAAGGTGGTAAGATTGGTGCCGCAGGTATCTGTAACGGTGGTGGTGGAGCTTCTGTCATTGTTATTGAAAGAGTTTAGATGTGTGTGGATCTTTTGCAATCGATTTTCTTTCTTGGTCATATACCTAATGCGTTGCTCCTTTTTTATTCATATTTTTGTCATCTATATTCATTCTCACCAAATATATACATATATATATATATTCTCATTTCCTTTTGGTTAAGCTGATTGAATAAATTTCCATTGGAATATTGTGTTATTTTGTGATGTCTTGTTTTATGAGTAGATAACTTTCTTTATACTTGACTTCAACCATGCCAAGTCTTTGGCTCATGGAGACCAGTTCGGTGGGGTTCTTCTAGAACTGACTCCTTACCACGTGCCATCAGTTTTAGTTCCTTTCCAAGTCTGGTGAGTTCAGGGGTCCAATAGAGATCCAATCTATTGGATAGTCTTGGTTCTGGTGATAGCTCTGCTGTAACTGAACATACTGAATTTGTCTCAACAGTTCTATTGATTCTTCGAATTCAAGGGGGATTGGAAACCAAATTTCTTTTCTCTATCCAGTGTTAACATTATGTCACGTATGATCCAAAAGATTTGAACCTTCATGAACAAATTTTTTTGCAAAAGATGCTGATCTGAAAGTTACGATGATGTGTTTTTTGAGGTTTTCTGGGGTAGATCTTGTTCTGAATTGAGTGACTTTTTGAACTTCACCCGGTTGGAAACGTGGTTCACTTTAAGTTGCTGTTCAAAGTTGATCTCGAACCCATTCATTGGGTTTTCTGGTGAGTAATCCGTATCATTTGGTTGCTTAACCGACTTTGGTAGGGTTTTTGTCAACTTGTTCACCTTAACTCTGTCTGCTTTGGTTTGAGGTTAAATCTGATCCACCTGGCTTTAAATATTTTTGAGATTTTCAGCCATTTTCATTTCACTGGAAATCATAGCCTGGCGTCTTCCAAGTTTCAGGATGCATGTTACCCAAATGATTCTTCAACAAATCTGAGGTCTCAGGGGTGTACAGTGAATCCCATTGTTCCCAAATGACTTTGGGTGGTGTTGGTTTAGATTGTCAAATGGTTGACTTGGTGGGAAAGGATATCCAGTCTTGCTTGGTGGCAATTATGAGAGAGGAATCGGCTTCAAATGGTTGATTGATGCCTTCATGTTTTCAAAACTTCAGATGTTTTCAAAACTTGTTTCAAGGCTGTGCTGTCCTCCTTATTTTTTGAGATTTTTTTATGGCTCTCAACGTAGCTCTAAACACCTCTTTGCCAAAAGCTGTTACTCATCGATTTGTCCCAGAGCACTACACAAAGCTGACTCCATATATGTGGTTACAGAAACAATTACGAACTCAACTACAATTTAAGCCATTTTTCAGAAGAGTCACTCAAATTTCTCAAGCTCGATTCATCATCATGTCCACAACAGCAACGGTTAAAACGCCAATTCCAATCAATACAAACTTCAAACTCACGGAAACGGAGAAGAAAATCACAGATTTATTGAATGAATACACCAAATATTACAATGATAACATTGCTGCTGCTAATCCAGCAGAGCTTAAACCGCTAACGTTGCGTATCACTGGTGGTTGGGTGAGAGATAAACTGTTGGGTAAAGAGTCCCACGATATCGATATTGGAATTGATCATCTTTCAGGGCTCGATTTCGTGACTGGATTGAAAGATTATGTTGATGCCAAAGCAGGTGTAGAAGCAGAAGACTCAAAATCAATAAAAGGTGGAGAAAATAAAGAAATTGGGGAACAGAAATCAGATAAACAGCCAAGAGCAGTGAGTAGATCAATGTACAAGATTGAAAAGAATCCTGAGAAATCCAAGCATTTGGAAACATGCACAACCAAGATCTATAACGTTGACATTGATTTTGTCAATCTACGTTCTGAGAAATACACTGAAGATTCAAGAATCCCAACAATTGAAAAAGGTACGCCTGAAGAAGATGCCTTGAGAAGAGATGCCACTCTGAACGCCATGTTTTTCAATTTGTCCACTATGCAGGTTGAAGATTTGACAGGGAAAGGTTTGTCAGATTTGCAGAATGGTATCTTGAGAACCCCATTGGAGCCAATCAACACGTTTTTGGATGATCCTTTACGTTGTTTGAGACTGATTAGATTTGCTGCCTGTTATAGTTTCAATGTGGATCCAGTAACGTTACAGGCGATGAAACAGGAACAGATCAGAGAGATGCTCAAGCATAAGATCAGTAGAGAAAGAATTGGTACTGAATTCAGAAAGACAATTTTGGGAGCTAACCCTGTCTATGGACTAAGATTGATCAATGAAGTTGGGTTCACTCAGATTTTCAACTTTGGTGAACTGGAAATTACACATAAGCCACAGGATGAGAAAATCTTCCAGTATAATTTGAATCAAGGTGTTTCTGACTCTTTAACTGACGTTGTCGAAAAATTACCAACAGTTTCACAAAAAGTGGAACAAGTCCCAGAATTGAATTCATTGTTGAACCAGGTTTTCAACGTTGAAAATGAAAAGATGGCCTTCTATCTAACTTTGATCTTGTACAGATGGAGAGACGTGACAGCCACATCAGGTAAGAGAAACAAGCTAGCCTCCAATTGGATAGTCGTTGAAGGGCTCAAGCTATCTTTGAAGATCGCCAACTTGGTCGGTTTAATTTCTTCCAACAGACAACAATTCCAAAAGATTTTCCAGAATGCTGAAGATTACACCAGAGCTGAAATCGCAATGAAAGTGATCAATCCATTCACTGAGCACTGGAAGATGAATGTGTTGGTGAACTCTGTTCTTGATTCTTTTGAAGATATGGACCATGTTGATGAGACTTTGCTCAAGGCTACCGAATTCTTCAAGACTTGTGATCGTTTGGAATTGGATGATATTTACAACGAGAAAATGTTGGTCAATGGTAAGGAGTTGATGAGTATCATGAACAGAAAACCAGGTGCTTGGATGAAGAAGCTCAATGATTACTTGAAAGTCTGGCAGTATAATCATCAAGGTTGTACCAAAGAAGACATGCTTAAACATATTGAGACTCTCAAAGATACCTTTTAAGCTTCATATCGGGTATTTCAATTCATATACAGTAGCATACCATAGTACATAGTCTTTTGCATTAATTAATTTTCTACGAGTTGGTTGAAATATTCGTTTATGATTCAGAAATCATTCTAAAAAAGTGGTCATAAGTCCTAGTCATTTTCTTAGTGGTAAACATAAATCTGTAAAGAATTGAAAAAAAAAGTGTATTTGAAATGAGTCATATGTAAAATAACGGTTTTTGTTTTTTTTAAAACAGGTGTATTAACTTAGAACTAGAATATATTGAGAAAAAAAGGTAATAAAATATAAAAATGCGACCACACAAAGGTAAAGATATGTCAATTGTACGAAACAACCTTAGATCTTTTCTTCAGTGACACCGTGCTTCCAGATAGCAACGAATGGAGTAACACCATCTTCTCTGTAGTTCAACAAGACAATCATGGCATCTGGGTCCATGGATTCACCAGTGAAAAATTCCCAATCCTTGAAAGAACCAACAACCTTCTTAACGTACTTGGTAGCACCCTTTTCGAAAGCTTCAACTTGATCTGGGTTGTGTTCAGCCAAGTAAGCCTTGACCTTCTTCATGTAACCCTTGATGTAAACCAAGAAAGACTTCTTGTCAAATTGAGTTTGTTGCAATCTGAAAGAGTAGACAACGTTGTTGACAGTTTCAACACCATCTTCAGCATCATCATCGTCACCACCTTCAGCAGATGGGTTAGCACCAATATCGACATCAGCACCGGCCTTGACCTTGATCATAGTACAGTCAGCTTCGTAGATGGCACCATCGACTTCCTTGACGTCGTAAGCGTCAGACAAAAGTTCGTCGTTAGAGATGATATCCTTGTAAATTAACATGTTGTGATGATTGAATTGGGTGGTGACTGTGTGATTTTTCAGCTGAAACAAGTGGAGAGAAACAACAAAGTGGTTCAACTTGTCCTTTTCCAACTTTTTTTCTTCCTCGTTTGCACATGGGGAAAAAATTTCAACTTTCAGCGCACATGTTGCACAGCCAGAGTCCTATTGGGGCAGTTACCCGGTCTCGTCTGTGGTCAGTGTTACTCACTAAATCACTGCTGCGGAACGACAACCAGCTCACCAGATGAACAACCATCACACACAAGACCACTCACAACAGAGGCAACTTCAGTTGATGTGGTCGTTGGAAAAGTGGTGTTGGAAGCAGAATCCGATGCAGAATCCGTATCTGAACCTGGGTTCAAAGAATTGACCGAAGAAATGGCGTCCTTGTTAACGCCCTTCCCGATGTCAGTGTCCTCAATTAGTCCCGGCAAAACAGCATTGACCCTGATCTTTTTCCGTTGCATCTCCAATGAAAGGTTTTTTGTAAGAGAATTCAATCCAGCCTTAGTGATGGAATAAATGGAAGTTCCAGGAGATGGTTGAATGGATAAGAGGGAAGAAACATTGACGATATTTGGATTGGTGAGTCGCATCATTGATCTGGCAAACAATTTCGACAAGAAGATAGGTGATAATAGATTGACATTGATGATGGATTGAATTTCTTCAGGTTTGGATCCAATAAGCAAGCTGTGTTGTGAGATTCCAGCACAATTGATGAGGATGTTCACTTGTTTATAAGCTGGATATTGCTGTTTGATGAAGGACTCAATTTGATGAGAATTAGCAAGATCAAAAACCAAATAGTCGTGTTCTTTCTTATCTGATAATTGTGGAACAGGATACTTTTCATTCAATAGCTCAACATTGGCTTTCAGTTTTGTTTCATCCCTTGCTAATAGAGTAACTTTGCAACCGTTGGAGGAAAGCTTTTTGGCGATGGCCAAACCCAATCCTCGAGAACCACCTGTAATTAGAGCATGCTGGCCTGATAATAAATGTTGTGTATGTCCTATACTGGAAGAGCTGTAGTTCCTAATAAATATTCTGAACATTGGAAAACGGCTTGATAATGAAGTCTTACGGGATCACTGGAAGAAGATATAGGTTGGTTCCTGAAAAGTCTCCAATGTTCAATCGTACCGCGTTTTGCGGAGTAGCCACAGCTTTCAAAATGATCAGCGTGTAATTATCAATTATCAATCGGCGATCACTGTAAAAAAGGATAATGTACGGATTACGTCAAATCTATTAGTAGGGGTTATCTAAATCTATATATTCTTGATTAAAAGACAATTGTTCTCTAAACTGATATCACTCTCGACATACTTGACCAACTCAACCTCAAATCCACGTTGAGCCATAGCAATTTTTCTAGACTCATCAAGTATCCGTCTTGTACTCAATCCAATCTTTTCACGATGTTTGAAATCCAGACCTGTAAAATGATCTGATCCATCTTCCGCTGATAATCCAGGTCTGATACCATTGGTTGCCCAAGAAAACATCTTCTTCATGTACTTGAAATTGTCAGCATTAACGCCAAACTTATCTTCTAAAAATTGCTTGGATTCAGGCAACAAGTGAGCATATGAACAGCAATGTCTGCAACACATGGCGACTAGAAATCCGTTAAAATGTGACTTTGAGTCAGCTGTAGCATCCTTAATTGCCCTGGATAGGCATCGAAGTGTTAAATCTGTAGCAACACCACAAAGATGCTTGGAAATTCCAACATAATTGACCTCCTTGTCAGTTTCAAAGTGTTTCAAAGACTCAAGTAGTTTCAAGTCTTTGATATCAACCTTCAATCTATGTATCTCAATTTTTGACTTCTCTTCATCACATTTTAGCAATTCTGCGTAATCTTTTTTCATCTTAGTATCAAACTTCAATCGTGGAGACTCACGATCAATCAAAAGATATCTCAAAGTGGGCAAAATTTTCTCATCCCCATCTCTACTACTCTCTAAACCAGCATCTAAAAACTCAGAAATCAGAGCTTTGTTTAGGTATCTGCTAAACTCAGCACGGCCACAACCAAACTCAACATATGTGTTCCCAGCATCAAACAACCCAGACTCAACAAGCTGGCCAATCAACGAAGACTGCTGAATAACGTGTTTCTGATTACTCAACTCACTAAATCTCTCTTCCAACCCTCTTTTATAATCAATACGGTTCAAAACCAACTCACGATCTTCAAAATAAGCATCATACTTATCCATAAGCTCCGATATGAAACTCCTGAACCGGCTCTCGTCATACTCTAGCTCACGAGCATTTGTCTTCTCGGTATACCCACCACATCCACTACCAGCTTTACCCTCAACGACGTCTTTGATGTTATAGTCTAATCCGAACCAATCACAATGCTCTATCTTGTCTTTCAAGTCAAGCTTAGCTTTCATCGCATTGCAATGTTTCACGTGTTTGGGGAGTCTGTCCTCCCAGACAGTATGGCTTGGATCAACTGTACATTTCACACGTTTATACACTTTCCCATTTTTGATCCTTGTCACTTGATTTTCATTGGTGTTGGAACCGGCATCGGTGGAATCCTTGGTGGTGTTTGTGGTGTTTGTGTCGTTGTAGAGAATGGACATGTGTGCGAAACAATATCTCAGGTCGGCACGCACTTGAAGACCACATCTTCTCTTTCTTTTAGGATTGAAATATTCGCATTTTTTGCCGGTTTGTGTTTGTGGTTTTGATTGTTTTTCTTTGGATTTGTAGGATTGTAGTTTGGCTGATCTTTCTGCTTGTGATGGAGGTGTCACCGTTGGTGAACTGATGGTACTCATGGGCTCGTCATGACTTGGTTTTTTTTCATTGTTTGTATGAGACTTATCACTTGTGGTGTTTCCATTTTCATTTGACATCATGAGAAAGGTTATTTTATGTGAAACGGGGGGATATCAAGTCTAATCTCCTGACCCCATAGTGTGAAAAATGAAATACTCATTAGGATTCAGAATAGATTTGAAAATTTCTGAGGAGGTTCAAGGCTGTGAAAACTGTACACTTGTCGGGTTTTGATTCTTGAATCTTGACTTGATCCTGGGGAACATTACAAAGTTTCATTCATGAAAAACAGTTCATATAAATGAAATTGAATCAATGACCCCCTAAACTACAGCTGATAAGACATTTGGCATACAATCGAGAGATTTGTCGAAGTTCCAATTCCCTAGTTCTTTGCGACTCGCAGTTGAAATTTCAGCTCAAAATGTCTCACTGTGGCGACCTTCAAGCATGAAGCTTCAAATTTCAATTTACAAAAAAAACAGCATGCAAGAAACTCTAACATTGAAATAAAAAGACTGGATACAAAAAAGAAGCATAATATTGACGTATACAGATCCATGAAGTAAAGAAGTAAAAGATACTAACTGGGGAGAGAGAATAAAGTTAACGAGTGTGACCCAATGGTCATAACACCAGCCAATCGGGCCAAAAACACACATAAATAATAACTAATGAGCGTTAATACAGCATAATATTAATCCAGATAAATGCAAAACTATCGTAATAATCATCAAATCATCTATTTCTTTTCAGCCAATTGATCCTCTAATGATCTAACATGGGTCTCCAACTTTCTAATGGATTTTTGTAAAAGCAACACATCGGAAACGACGGCACTAGAAGCAGATTTGTATTCATCAAGAAGGTAGAAATAAGCACTTAGACCAGTCAATGACACGCCGGCAAAGAAACCAAATAAAACACCTTTGAATGATGAACTGGATTTCTTCACAGGAGCAGCTGCTGCGGCGACTGGGGCAGCTGTGGAGTTGAATCTGACTGATCTGAAAACAGTCTGAGCTGATCTTCTTGTAAATTGAGCAAACATTGTGTATGGTATGTTGGTTTTGTGTTTTTGGTATGGTCCGTGTGAGTGATTGGAGTTGAAGTTGGTGGTTTGATTGTGCATGGTGGGCCACATCGATATAAGAGCCAGTTAAATGTCTCAAGAGTGCCAAATAAGAGGGGAGTGCGGGGAGGCGGGGCTGCGTAACCACCACGTATCTCATACCAATATCAATATCAATATCGGCGGCACCGTTTCGGCTTCAGTCTTGTCTTCAGAATGCAGAATGAACAGATGCAGGTTGGACGCATGGGTACATGACATGGAATCCGCCATTTTTGAAGGTGAGTTATTTAATTGATATTTTAAAATGACTATAACGATCTAGAAATAAAAAAAGGTGGGTGGAAATCACAAATAGGAAAAGGTAGAAAAAGACATAGCTTTTTTCACCACGTACAAGAAAACCCGAAATTCAATTTGTTTTTGAATTTAGAAGCAGATATACATAAATCAAGAAAAAAAAGAGATTTGGAGCTTAGAAGTTAACTGTGAACCAAGGAGAATGATGACTCCACCAAGATTCAGAGTCAGTCAAATCATAAGCAAAATGTTTCAGTTGTCTAACAACCAGTCTATAATCACCATTAGCCAAGATTGAACCATTAGCCAGCTTTCTACCCATCCAGTTATCCCAGAAACTATCACCGCCATTAGTGTAATTGGTTCTTGGAGCATTGTAGACTGGGAATTCACCATTTCTATCACCGATGATTCTTCCAACAAACCTATTTTCACCTTCAACAGGAGGCCAAACCATATCAGTCTCATTCCATTCCTTGGTAACAATAAAAGCATCAATTAGTTGGGAACCCATTCTTGAATTCATATACATTTGAAGCCATGCCTCACCAGTACCATTTAAGATTTCACCATCTCTCCACATGATACAGTGTCTCCAATCTGGATGAGCACCAACGCCAGTAATGAAATGCTTCCAGTAGAATGGATCATAAGTTTGAACAGGCAATTGATACATGTCAGAAGCAGCACCCAAAAATGGAACATGAGAAACCTTACCACTGTCATCACAGGTGATTGAGATATAACCTCCATAAACCGGCAATCTTATATCGTCATCTTGGTAATATTCAGTTGGTGGGTGGATAGTAGCGGTGATGTTGACTGTGGAATGAGCTTCAATAGTGACAGAAGTTTGATCAAAGGAGACGTCAGCACCATGTGGGTCACCAAAGACAGGAAATGGATACATGCTGTAATCATAGTTGGTTTCGTTGGCATCTTGAGAGAATAAAGTGATGGAGTTGTTAGAGGAAATGGAGTAGGTTTGAGCTTTATCATCATTGTTTGTTAAAGATATAGTGAACTCAGTGATATTGGTAGCAGTGTCATTCAGAGCAATAAAACCAGGAGTGATATCAAGAGTGCTCTCAACAAAAAGTTCAGTGTTCAAGATACCACCACCTTGAAGAGCAGGGTTGCTGATATAGTCTGTGGCTTCAGTGATATTGTAAAAATTGACTAATGAACCTGAAGTCGTCACTCTTTCAACTAGATTCTCTGACCAGTTTTCTGTTGAAGCAGCACGTAAAGCAATAGCAGAGGCAACATTGGCTGCAGCGATAGAGGTACCAGAGGCGAACACACTGAAATTGGCAAAGTAGTAACTTCCTTGAGCGAGAATATTTGGCTTCAAGTATAAGTCTAGAGTTGGACCTTTGGATGAGTTCAAGCTCACAGCGTTTGGATTATTCTGGAAGTCAATTGTGACAGCAACACCATCAAGAGTATCAGCAGGATGAACAATCACATCTTCACCATTCTTTAACTTTTCAATAATATTAATTCCTTCAGCTAGACTAATTTGTCCACCATCTATCATTGACATGTCTTCATTGGCTAGATCAAACAAGTGGTACTTATTATCTGTGGCAACGGCCAAAAACTGGGTGTAGTTGGTCTTCATCAAGTTTTCAAGTAATTCAGCTTCAGAGCAAGATTCAGGGATCTCAAAAACAGCAGTATCCTCGTACTCAGCAGCAAAAATATCACCAAAAGAACATTCGGAATCAACTTTAACATAAACCAAAGTGTTATTCTCATAGAAATTAGCAGGGGTGAAACCGTAGACACCGAACTGTTCACCGTCATCCAGAGTGAATGGCCAACCAGGGACACCATCTGAGCCAGAAGAGCCAACCGTGATGATTTTTTCAGCACCGGCACCATCAGAGAATTGGAACATGCCGGCTGTGTCACCCATAGGCAAGATAATTGGCTTGGTTTCAGAAAGTTCATTCAATAATTGAGATAATCCAGAAGCGGCCCAGCCACCATAAACCTGATCAGTAGTCACCAAAACAATATCAACATCATCATCACAGACAGCCTTATCAATGGCATCAATCAAAGTGTTTGTATCTGAAGTGGTTGCATTTGGAGAAGCAAAAATCTTATAAGACTGAATTGAAACATAAGGATAATTGCCAATCAACACAGAAGCAGCGATTGTATCGGCAGTTAGCACATCACCCAAGTCAAAATGGTTGTTGTTCGAAGCAACGTCAATAGCTTCAACAACGTTAGCGACATCAATCAGGTTGTAATTGACACCGTCTCCAATTATGGCAACTGTGACTTGTTTACCGGAACCTCCTGTGATTGGGAATGGGGTAGGTGAAAAAGTCCAATTATTGAATCTAGATCCATCGTCATCCAATGTGAATAAAGCACGGGAAACATTTCTGTTGACAATTGATGATGCGGTGTATTCAGCGGAAGTAGCTGATAGCAAACCACCTAGTGATAAGAGAGCTTTGGAAATAAAGTTGATCTTCATCTTAATGTGTGCCTTTGTTCTGAAGAATTATATGAAGAATGATGTAAGTAAACCTGAATAGCGTTTTGTGGATGTAAAGATGGAATCTGAGCTCATTTTATATTCAACAACTTGCAATCACCCACTTATATGGATCAAAAAACAGAGTGACGTTCAATACCCAATCAAAGTGATCAAGTCTATGAACTCAGAATCCAACAATAATGAACAAATAGAAAAGCTCTGGTTTCATCTAAACACACTCTGGTATAGTCATATTACCGACTTGGCTCACTGGAATTCAACAAAATTAAGTTTATTGGAGACCCGTATCGAAATACTGAAAATTGACCAATGAATTGACAGAATCATTAAAGCAAAATGCCGTTCAAATGCCATATGAATCATGACGGGAAATATCTATTTATTCAAAACCTATTCAGACTGTTGTTATTTTCCATTTTTGGTTCTTTATCAAACTGTTTGGTGCAAGTACTCCAACTTTAAAAGGCAACTTTTGGTATAGTTGCATCCAATGAAGAACGTTTTGTTCTTGAATCACATATAAATCAACAACATTATATTAGACAAGCGATGAGAGGCTAAAAAACATAATGCAATTAAATAAAAATGCAGATATCTGATAATTGTGCTCACTTTAACATCAACTTCAACCTCAATGAAAACAAATGGTCAACATGAGCAATTTTAATGATGCTTTTTGGACGAACTAGTAATTTATTAGCAGCCGTTCATCCCAGTGGAATTACCGATTTGTATTCGAGTTCCGTTATGTAAGGGTTCGAAACCGTCAAAAATTGGGCGTGGTATGTGGTATGAAATGATTGAAGTTGGATCAAGAACTGTGTGTTGAAGCTGAGTACCTAGATGTCTAGACGACTCTACAGTCTGATCAGTTTGAACTTTTGGATGGAATTAAGCGAGACTCTTCTGACTGAGTCTTCTCCGATGCGTTTCGATCTCAAGACAGTTGCCTCCTGAGTCATGCATGACTCATGGCCCATGAGTTCTTCACGGATTAAATCGGTTTGTTTTCTTAATGTCATAAAGATTCAGGCTGGTAACTAATCACTACACCTCGTATTGGAAAGGCTCAATTACAGTTGATTACATTCTACGAATTGGAAGCGATGTTGAAAAAATCGTAAAAAAGGACCAATCAAATTAAAAGTACAAAATGAAAAATCAAATATAAATTAAAGAAACCGAACCCTTTCCACAAATTGGAGTTAACAATCAGATTGAATTGTTTAACCGAACAAGTCGAAACCCATGTCTTCATCGGATTCTTCCTCTTCTTCTTCAGCAGCGGCTTCAGTAGCAGCTTCTGGGGCAGCGGAAGAAGCAGCTGGAGCAGCAGCAGCGTAAGCTTCTGGGTTAGCAATTCTGTCTTTGATTTGTTCAGAACCTTCGAAGGTGTAGTCAGTAGCAACAGACAAGGCCAAGATGTTCTTGTAGTTGTTGATGATTTGGTGAGAGACGGCAGCAACAGTTGGGTAACCAGAAGCCAAAGAGATTTGGGTAATGGTACTGATAGCAGCAGTGAAGTGACCCAACAATTCCTCATCGGTAATATCCAAAATGGTAGCTGGGAAAACTTGACCGTTATCGTAAACTTGAACAATAGTCAAACCGTAGGTGAAAGGAGAAATGTTCAACATGTTCAACAAAGTAGCTTCAGAAGAACCAACCTTGGTATCCTTTTCGACGACCTTAACATCAGAAGTAATTTCAATGGTACCTCTTTGAATCTTGGTTGGGACACCCAAAGCTTGGAAGAAAGAAGTCTTACCTGGTTCCATACCAGTGTTACCGGCTGGGACCCAGACATCAGCTGGAGCGACGGCACCAGCTCTGGCTGGAGCAGCAACCTTGTTAGCCAAAATCAAATCCTTGATAGTTGGCAATTCAGAGTTAGTGAAAACGAAACCAATGTTACCTCTGATGAAGTGGTTCAACTTTTCCAAATCTGGGTTGTCGTTGATCAAACCTCTCAAAGCTCTTCTGACCATAGTGTTCTTACCCATCAAAACAACACCATCACCTCTCAATGACTTTCTGACTTCGTGCATTTGTTGGGAGGAAACATTATCAACACCAACGATGAAGACAGACTTGTACTCTTCGAAAAGAGCTCTCAATTTGGCGAAGTATTCAACTTTCTTTTCTCTGGTAGCTCCCATTTCGTTTTGTTTTTGTGACGATAGGCTGTTTAAAGCTTGTAGATGGTCTCTTCAAAAGGACCAGGTACATCAAACAAGGGCCTTTCATCATCTAGAGAAGTTTCCAAATTTCCAGATACCAATCCAGCTCCAGTGAGACTTCCAACGCAGCGCAGCTCTCACTCTGAATATTTTCAGCCCAGTGTGCGGCTCAGAGGGTTTCACAAAGGGTTGTGCGCATCACGGGGTCTTCACGTGACTTGTGATAATACATTTCGAATGCTATTGAACTGATCATCCAATGACAATTGTGGTATAGAATAACTGTAAAGGTTAGAAGAAACATAATCTATTTCAAAAATAACAACTCTCCTATAATTTGAAAAAGAAGATGCAGAGTTGCTATTTGCTCGATGATTCTGAATCGTTGCAAAAACAAAAAAAAATTAGAAGTGGTTCCTAACGGGATCGAACCGCTGATCCCCGCGTTATTAGCACGATGCCTTAACCAACTGGGCCAAGGAACCATTCTTGTCAGTGTCAGAGATGTGATCCAGTTAGTGGGCTCATAACCAATTTGTGGCTGTGAATTAAGTGGCTAAGGAGGCTGTACACCCGGAAGAAAGATTGTTTGTTCTTATTGGATTTTGGTTCCGAGATAATGATGCCATTCCAATAAGTACATGTCGATTGGCTGATGTTGCTAACCATGCCCAAACCGAGAAGACAAGAGAATGGAATCTTTAAAGGACTTCAAGAATCCTGTTTCTGCACTTGGAATGGAATTCACCTTTTTGTTCCCCTTGGGGGAAAACCACCTTTGGAAATAGTCAATTTTTAGATAGATACTTTTGAATACACATTTCATCTACTTCCTAACTACACATACACACAACACATAGTTACAGAATACAAGACTACAGCTTACAGTTACAGGTTCCGCTTTACCATCCAAAGTCGAGGTTCCGCCTGGTTCCGTCATTTGAGAAGGATCACTAGTTATTAGCAAACACAACAGCCATGAACAGTCAATTACCAGTTCAAATGAGATCAAAGGTCACCAACAGCAGTTGTGATATGATCCAGCAAGTCCGTTTTCTAACAGTCAGAAAAATTTGGTGGTTATTTAAGTTCAGTTAAATATTGGTAGCTTCCCCCGCGGTTGTGTCTACTGAATGGGGATAAAAATCAAAACTTTAGAGCGTTTTTTATTACTTATTATCTAGCTTAGAGTTCATTTTACTAAATCAGAAGTACTTGATTATCCGATTGAAGCCTCTAATTTGTTTTTGAGCAACGCACTGCGTCCGTTGCTTCTGTTTATCTGTTACAAGTGATGATAAAAAATTTTAAAGGCAGCTCCATTCAGATTTCAATATTGAATGGTGCTTGATCTTTGATGGTATGAACCACCTGTTTAGTAACTTTAGTTTTTATATTCTATGGACCATGGTGTATAACCATTAAATGAAAAAGACTTTAATATATTGATATTTTTATATTTTTGTGTGGAACTGCTGAATAAATAAAAAGAATTTCTTGTTCGAGAGAACTCACAATAATATATTATAATTTTTGGGAAAGGGTTCCTATAAAGGTAAATGAAATAAACGAGTAATTACTTTTTGTTCTTGAAACATTAGTCTTTTCAATAAGCTGAAAAAAATAATTTGATTTCAATTTATGATTTTACTGAATTTCATAGTTAGGGGATTAAAGGTCTCGACTTTGTTTTCGAGCAATTCCAACTTTGCTTATATCTGTTTTTCTATCAAATTTCAATCTGTATTAACAAATATATACATGAGAACCAATTCAATCAAACTCTACAAGTGATCGATTGATTCTCTAAAAATTTAAGATATAGCCAGCCTCACTAAATTTATTGCAAAAATATGATGGTCCATAAATTCCACAATGATTTCAAATTTGGTATTTTTTTTTAATATCTAAACTCGGAATATAAATAAGAATTCATTGGTTTATTCTTTTATTTACCACTTAGTTCTTTCTGGAATTTACCAATATTGAACCACCTGAAAATATTATGTATTATAAAGCCATCCTGTACACAGTAACTTAAACAGAAATTTTTTAACTTGTCTCTTTTCAAGTTTTCATTATTTTTTTGATTTTCGACAACTTTTTACTTTTTTCTTTCAACCTTATTTGTAAAATCTATGAAATGACAAGCAACTAGTCTTTTTTATTTTTGATTCTAATATTGGCTATTTTTCAGTATGGAAAGAAAGAAAGAAATAAAGTATAACTAACTGCTGCAAAATATATAGAAATTTCAATTTTCCAATATTGGAGAAAAAAAAACCTTGAATAGTTGACCTAGCTTCAAAAGTATATTTAGATTGAATTTCAAAATTATGTTTATTAATCAATGGCCAGAGAAAAAGTGGAATTGAAAATTTGACTCAAATTACTCTCAAAAGTTTTCTTCAACTTTTTTTACTGATCTGGTTTATTACATTATATATCTTGGTGTAATGATCCCGTTTTCACTTCTTTTTATTTTGACCAACTTTCAGGAAAAACAAAATTTCCGAACCTCTTTAGAGACTAGACTAAATTAAATATCGTTTTAATTTTATACACAGCAGTCAGGCTTGTACGTCGGCTAGTGATTAAGGGCTAGGCGACACAAGGAGTGCCCTTAGTTGATCTCCGCCGGGGTCACTATTGGATTATACGGCGGTCTTTGTTGAAGTCCAAAAGACTATAAAACACATCCTCATGATCGGGGCTATAAAAATGATCACAGGGGTTTTCGACCTTAATCTAAAGAGAACTCAAGGATTACGGTGTTTATTTCCCCTGCAAATATCTGACGTTTTAGGTTAAAAAAAAAGCTAGCAATTCACAATTTCATCATCTACTCAATATCACATTTTATTTTATTATTTTACCCTTACCATTTTATTACAAAATTTGTTCGTTTATCATTATTTCGAAATTTACCATTTTTCATTTTAGCATTCATCTATGACCTACTATTTTATTATTTTTTTTAACCTATAAAATTTCAATTTTTTATAAATCTAAACTAAAAATTAATGAATTACCATACGAAATTGTGTGGTAAAAAGTATTTATATGTCATAAATTGGGCTATACAAACAAAAATAGTTTTCCTTCAAAATTGAGGCTTAATTTATAATAAAATTGGAATTAATTTGGTGAAAGAAGACAAGTTTCTTCACCGTCGCAATCACAAGTTCGTAGTCAGACATGATAGGCAAGCATGAAGTGCCATAGCACCAGCAACACCAGTCCTAGCTATGCCTTCTCTGTAAGTCTATAGCTATCTCATAAACCTTCTCAAATCAAAACCACCTTCGGTTTTTCAAACGTCAATCAAGGGACCGTCAATTTTGGATTTACTTTTTTTTTAGACGTCACAATTTTGAATCAAACTATATACTTCAAAGGAAAAAAAGTACTTGAGGTCTCGCCTAACTTTCAACAGCACATGAAAATAAAAAATTTTACTTTTTTGGTAAAAAAACAACAAATATAGTAACTACTAAAAATCTTGGTTACGGTGTAATTATATTTATATAACTAAGCGTCGAGAATATATGAAATTAATTTGGAATTAAGGTATATCAACATGCATATACGATAAACAACATATATACCATTAAAGCTCGATCCATCCAACCATCATCACCAAACTCGATATTATCCCCGTCAATTGAGAAGATTAACATAAAATGCAAACCCGGTAACATCAAAACTACACATATAATGACTGAAGAACTCTTATGCCAACTTCTTAAACTTTGTTGGGTTAATTTTTGCTTGCTTCAGCACCAAGAAAAGGTAAGAAATTGCCCTATGAAGGACGGCAATTAGAGCGATCAAGCACAAGTAAAGTTTCAAATTAACCTTAAGATTATAGGCATCAAGCACATCCTTACCAGTGGTGAACAGGCAACTTCCATTTTCCAATCTTTCACTATTTGTGCAATAAAGTTTCAAATCATTTGTGAAGACCAAATTTGAGACGATCATAACGGTGTAATGCAATGGAGACGTGTAATTCATGGCTTTTAAAAAGTTATCCAAAGTCATAGCTAAAAGACCAGCCATACAGGTACCAATGGAGCAAAAAATTGAAATCATGGTTAATGCGAATCCAGGATGATCAAGCACAGTATTGAATGAAATACCTAGAGACTCACCAGCATTAACAGTCAAAAATGAACAATAAGTCATAGCAAAAAACAATCCAGCATCATATTGGAATCCGATGACAAACACAAGCAAGACACCAAAGACAACAGAAGTGAAAATTTCGAATGGAACCTCAATGACCAAATAACTGAAAAAGAATGAGTTGATGCTCACCACATCATCATTATACTCATCGTAAAAATAATCTCTTTCTCTAGGATATGACGCCATGTTATTTAACATTCCAGTGAAGTACAATGACACGATTTGTTGGATACAACCTAATCTATCTTGAACACTAGTTACATTATGTTTGAACCTTGCAAAAAATAAAGCCAAAATAACTCCCATACCAATAACCTGGGCACATCTGGCTGCCAATATATTCAAATCACGAACCAATCCAATCCAGTGACGGTGCGTTAAGACAATAAATCCGGCCAGAAAATTGGCTGGTTCTTTGATATATGAATGAAACTCTTTCCGTAACTGATCCTTTTTGGTTAGTTGAATGGAATCTTCAACATGGTACTCAGGTTTAGTGTTTGCCCAATGCTCAACAATAGAATCGACTCTTTGTCTGGTTTCTACCTCAATCGCATTATTTGATGTATTATAAGAAATCATATCAATGAAATAATCAGCCAAGTTGGTTAGTACAGGAATTGTGAAACCCATTTCTTGAAAATTTTGAATTAATTGTTGTTTTGTTCCATTGAAAGCCACTTTACCGCCTTTAGCTAACAATAAAATGGATCCAAATCTATCCAATGATCTGGGCTGATGAATTGTCATGATGATTGTCGTTCCTCTGTTGGATAATCTTTCCAAACAGTCAATGATGGAATCAGCAGTAAAGGAATCCAAACCGGAAGTTGGCTCATCTAAAATCAAAATTTTTGGAGAGGAAATCAGCTGAATTGCAATTGACAGTCTTCTCTTTTCTCCACCTGAAATACCTTTTAGAAGCTCATTACCGACTAAAGTATCAGCACATTCTTTCAAACCCATTTGTAAAATAATACTGTCAACTAAGTTCTCACGTTGCTTTTTTGATAATTTGTCTTTGCTCAATCTTAACTTTGCAGCAAAACTTAATGTTTCTTTCACTGTCAATGTAGGTAAAAGATGGTCGTCATCTTGAATAACATAAGAACAAATTGGTCTCACAATATGATAATCTTCAATTTCAAAGTTGTTCAAGTAAATATGACCGGATGAAGTATACTTAGTGGTCAACGTGGAAGACAATCTACCACTGATCAAGTTCAAAAGTGAAGTTTTACCTGAACCAGATGGGCCCATGATAATGTTCAATTTCCCAGCTTCAAATGTAGCATCCACATTAATCAAAATTTCTTTATTCGATTTCTTGATTTTGTTAACAACTGACAAGCCAATGTTCTTGATTGTAACATTGACAGCATGTTCTTCCATACCTTTTCCATGTCCTTGATTATAAAGTGAGTCTTCATATTGAATTTTGTTATCAATCTCATGCTTTGATTTGATTTCTTTTCCCATGGTAACATCCACAGGATTCAGTTTCAGTACTAAACCTGCAGCAACATGAGTACCTAAACAAAAAGCCAAAACGACACATATGGGTAAAGCATTCCAGTTTTCCCAGAAACCCAATGAATGTAAAATGTACTTACCAGTATAGGCATAACAGATAGAATCAACATTCGGATCGTCAGCATACTGTTTGAAACAGTCACCTTTGAAGCCTGTAAATTCATTACTTGCAATGAAACCGAAAGAGTACCATAAATATGCTATGTACTTACACCACCTCACATAGACAGGCATTTGCTTAGTATTGATGAAAAAACCATTTAGCATCGACTGGAAAGTGAAGTTCAAGTTGGCAACCAACGTGGCAATAGACACATCTCTAGAAAGTGCAGCCGCAAAAAGTCCAACAGATAAAGTATTCAAATGAAAAATAAAACAAGCAGCAAAGTACTTCCAGAAGTAAACTGCAGAATCAGTACGCAAGCCATACATGAAGTAAGTAATAATTGAGAAAATCAAGGGAACAGCAACATCTTCAATAATTAACTTACTTATTCTTCTGGCCATAATAAAACCAGTGATAGAAATACATCCTTCGGCTCTCTCTCTATCATAAACTTTCAAATCCAGTTGACACAATCTATATGTTTCAAACAACAAGAATAAGTAACATTGCAATGAACTTGATGTATATAAGGCTGCTTCTCTAGATCTGATACCCACAAGACTTGTATCGGGCTTAAAGAATAACCATCCAGTGATTAATCCCATAATAACAGCTTCCAATATAACCGAGGCGTACCCCATTGGATCTCTCAATTGTAATTTCAAGTTTCTTCTCACTAAAATGCTGATTTCTCTGGATAGTGGAGCTCTTCCCAAATCTTGGATAACTTGTTTATTTTCCAGGTTTTGATTTTCTGAAGACGATGAGGACAATTGCGTTTTAAGTTCATGACTTTCTCCAACAACTGACTTTTCATTTTGATCAATTTGATTCATCTGGTCCATCTTTTGTTTCCATCTTTCAGTAATAACAGAAACCGCAACTTTGGTCTGTTGTTCTTTTTCAAATGTTCTTGTATCAACACTCGTTATATCAACTAGAAAGTCAGCCGGATTGGCGTTCAATTCAGGGACAGGGTACCCAATGCTTTCAAAATGGCTCAATAGTTTGGAGTATGAATCACCATAACATAATCTTCCCTTTGAAAGAATCAAAACGTTATCAAACAGCTTGAATATATCGGCCCGGGGCTGGTGGATACTCATAATAATAGTCTTCCCCAAATTCTTTGCTAGTTTTTGCAAAGAAAGACAAAGCAAATAAGCATTGTAACTATCTAGCCCCGTAGTTGGTTCATCTAGAAACAGCACCGAAGGATTTGAAATGAGTTGTAAGGCAACACTCAACCTTCTCTTTTCACCACCACTCAATCCCTTATTATGCTTATCACCGACTAGTGTATCTCTGCAATCTTTCAACCCCAACTCTAAAATGATTTCATCGACCAGCCGTCGCATGGACTCATGTGTGGTTGATTTGGTCAATTTCAATTCAGCAGCAAACATCAATGTTTCAAAACAGGTCAAAGTCGGTATCAAGATATCTTGCTGTATGACATAAGCATGTCTAATCTGTTGTAAATTATGATATGAGGAGTCATCATCAGCAACATGGTAGCTGATTTCACCGGACTGGCATAGCGATGATTTGGCAAAATGTCTATGTGCAAGAGAGTTCAACAGTGTTGTTTTTCCACTTCCGGATCCACCCACTATGCAAGTCATGCTGTTTGCCGGAATATTAAATGACATGGGGTAAAGAACTGTTTTGATTCTGTCATTGGATTCGATGTCAATGCCATCTTTCTTTTGAATAAATTTCCCCAATATTGGAATTCTAGTAGTTTGCTTCTGTGATTTCACTGCACCTATCGTCAAGTTCTTCACTTTCAAGCTCACTGATTTCGTCTTGGTGAATGAAATGTGTTTTCCGTTTTCATTTTGGGAAATGCTGTTATTTCGTTGTTCAGTTGCTGGTTCTGTCATGCTTTGAGAGCTCATATTTTCTGAGACTGAGAGCTGTTTTGACCAAAATTCAGATCCTTTTCCAGAAATAGTTATGTAAATGGCATGTGTGAATTTTTTGTATGATGTTACCCATTGGTATCTTTTTTTCGATTATTAGTCTTTACTCAGGCGGAAATCGGCACTCGATAGTTATCGGTCGGCCCATATCCAAGTAAGGCTGTGCAATATATCATCAGCCACAGGGCCCTGCATTTTCGCCACATGAAATGAGGCTGTACAATTCAACGGCGTAAATTTCCCAGAATTCAAATTATTCCACGTTTGCCATCAATTTTCAACCTACTTTATCTTAATAAACAGTTATAGGAATATATTAGACATCAATTCATTGAAAATGCCCTTTTTGAAATTAGCAGATTATTTGAAAATAGCAACTAAACTTCCATTTGAGATACAATGCCTGGTTTTGAAACATATCATTCTAAACAGACTCAACAAACTCAAGGTATACAATACTTACAGTGATGAATTGTCAACTCAAATATTCGCCCTAATTGGACATAATGAGTATTTGGATAATATCATGTCAGTGGTTATACAAGAACTCAAACTCAGTCATACGTTCTTTCATAGCAGGTATTTCAATGAGATTGCTGAATTTATTATATCGAGATCAATACCAATAAAGGATATTTTCATCTATGCTGACGACAGAACAATTGAAAATTTGAGTTCATCTGCTTTGAGTTTGATTCAGTTCTGTCAGAGTTTGTCTATGGCATGCCATTGTCATTCACAAAGTACATGGATTGCTGGTATGGCCAATTTCACGCGCTTGACTTCGATGTCCATTCAAATCAATGACTTGAGGAATATATGGTTTGCCAACTGTTTCAAGCAATTTCCTCAATTGACTAAGCTGAAACTAAATATAACTCTTCCATACGATAGACATTCCAATTTTTTGAATGATGTTTTAAGTGACTGGAAGCGCCATTGCCCTGTTGGAGAAGAAAGATCACTAAGACAACGTTCACTAAGCTTGAACCTTCAACAAACTGATGATGTCGTTCAAGACATTTTTGACCTGAATATTACTTCTTTAAATGATGTTGTTTCAAAAAATAAAACTGACTTCCGCATTTCACTTTCACTCGATGTGGCAGGTCAGCCTCTTGAAAGTTCTGCTCACTTGAATGACTTGATTAGCAGTTGCGATATTGTGGAGAAGATGAATATAACTATTTCTAATTATCTCTCAGATACAATCACTTGGATAAACAGTGTTTCTGATGCTCGGTCTCTCAAGATATATTTTGGAACACCGACTAGAGGTTTGAAGCTTGCTTTCGGTCGTATGGATTTTTTGAGAAGTTTATTTTTGGTGGGATGCAAAGTTAACCCTTCAATTATTGAATACCTTCCTGACACATTGGAATCACTTGATGTTGCATTGAGACGCTGCACTAATAAGAACTCAGTTATGAAGTTGCCCTCTCATTTACGATGCCTTACGATTGAAATTTCTTCTTACTTTCCTGAACTATCAAATGTGAAAGATTTGCTCCAATTAGCCAATGTTTCTATTTACAATTCTGTTGAAGATGAGAATCCTTTTATTGACTTTAAGCTGGTCCAACTTTCAATATCCCGACTCCCATCCAACGTTTCCAACCTGAGAATAAACGGTAGAAGCAAATTTCAAACAGCAGAGTTACAAACCGTGACTTCGACAGAGAAATTATTTTTTGGTAGTATGCCTGAATTGAAGAGACTGGATTTCAAAGTTGACATGATACAAGTGGATCTTGGTTCATCTAGCTTTCCTTCACTTAAAAAACTTAGGTTACCATCCTACTCTGTTGATGATCAACTTCCAAACTCTCTAGAAACATTGGACACTAACTTGTTCGTTGATAGAGGTACCCCAGCGACTGAAGTTTCACGCTTTTGGGAAAGGTACATATCACCGTTGGATAACTTGTTGAAATTATCCTTGGGGATGAATGGCTCACAGGATATTGATTTGAGAAATGTTCGATTCCCTCCACATCTTTCTCATTTGAAAGTAACGTACAAGTATGCAAACAAAACTGGGTCCAGAAATGGTAGAATTTTGATTAAACAGAAATTACCTAAAGTTTTGAGATATTTCGAAGTGACAGCGGCCGACTTTCAAACCCATGAAATTGTTGTTTTTGGAGGCTCAGAAAAAGACACGGAGAATATGAAAAATCGTTTTTTCATCGATTTTCCCGACCAATTAATTTGGACTTTCAAAGCGGAAGGAAACTAGTGCTGTTAGTATTCTTTTCTCTATCGGACCATTTGTAATTGAATCAAATTTTATAATTAGTTGTTTACAAGGTGACTTAAGATCATTTCGCACTCAAATCTCAATGCGGTAATAAATTTCACGACTGTGTCAACCTCGAAAAGAGGTTTTCGTTTTCGTTGATAAAATCCTCTCAACTTTATCAATTGAGTAAAAATCATTACTTGTAGGGTCACAGCCAATTCACCGTCAACACCATGCCATTTCTACCATCAGCTGAATATTTGAAGATAGCCAAAGATCTTCCATTTGAAATAAAATGCCTGATTCTGAAACTCATCATTCTCAACAGAGTTCACAAACACCCCGTCTATGATGAACAATAATTGCCAATTCAGATACGGTCTCTCATAGGATGCAATCCAATCCTGGACAATATTATGTCAATGGTGATACGGGAACTGAAATTTAACCACGGTTTACTTCACAGCAGGTATTTCAATGAGATTGCTGAGTTCATAGTATCAAGATCAATCCCAATAAGAAAGTTTTCTACATTTTTCGATAATTCATCAATCACAAGATATACCCCACTTGCTTTGGGCTTCATTGCAAACTGCCAGGATTTAAGCGCTTCAGCGTTGCCAGGACAGAAGATATAGAGAAACGGCGTTCACTGGACTTACATGTTATTGAAACTAACTCTCACTTTCAGCAACGTTTGACCCGAAACCTCACTGACTTGGCTAATATCCTCACGGAAAATAAGGATGATTTACACCTCTCACTTTCACTCTTTTTATCAGGTCAACCTCCTTTTTCTGCTGCTTTTTTTAACAGATTAATTAATGCGTGTGACGTCTTCTAGAAAATGGATTTAGGTATCGACAAATAGGCATCAGAAACACTCATATGGATAAACACTGGTCCCAGTGCTCGATCTCTCAGAATATTCTTTTTTGAAGAAAATTTCAATGCTCATTTCACTTTTAACTTTATGGATTCATTAAGAGAAATATATTTGCTCGGATGCAATACGAACATTTCGTTAATTGACCACCTTCCTGATTCACTAGAATTTCTTAACATTCAATTGCTTTGTAATATAGCTGTGAATTCCGTAATGAAAAAGCCTTCCTGCTTGCGGAGGTTAAAGTTGAAAACCTCTTATTTCATTCCTGAAATATCGAATGCGAAAGACTTGATTCATCTAGTTGATATTTCTATTCACCTTGATGTTGAAAGAAATGAACATCCAGCTATTGACTTTGAGTTGGTACAATCATCAATATCCAAACTTCCTTCCAAGGTCTCTAAATTGAGTTTTCATGGAAATAACGATTTTCAAGTGGGAAGTATGCCATCAACAGACAATGTATTTTTTGGTAATTCACCAAAATTGCAAGACCTGGATTTTCATGTTGACATGATACAAGCAAAACTTGATTATCCCAAGTTGAATTCATTGAAATAACTTAGATTGCCACATTATTCTTTTGGTGGACGAATACCATACAGTGTGGAAATATTTGTCACTGAATTAGCTGGAGTAAAAGATGAACCAGAGGTTGAAGCGTCCCACTTCTGGAACGAGTACATATCGCCATTGGACAACTTATTGAGACTAATGTTGGTAATGAAGAGTTCACAAGACGTTGATTTGATATATGTACATTTCCCCCACATCTTTCCCATTTGCGACTAGCTTATAGATATCAAGACAAAACCCATTCTAAATTTGGTAAGATCACACTTAACCACAAATTGCCTAATGTGCTGAGATACTTTGAAGTGAGTGAGTGCGATGACCAGGTCCATGAAATTGTTGTCTTTGGAGGTACAGAAATAGATGTTGAGAACATAAAGAGTTGCTTTTATGCAGAGAACCCTGAACAATTTGTTTGGACTACTACTCATGACACGAGAGATATTCTGGAGAGTTGATTCAATTGAAACAAACTTGTAACTGTGTATATTAGAACAATTTATAATTTCAAATTTCAACGGATCGACTACAATGGAACTACGCATATCTCTTTCAGTGGAGTGTAACTTCAAGGCCATGTATGAATTATTGAAAGATTGGAAACCATCACATTTGTTTGGATCAGATGGACAGGCGATTCAGCCTTCATTGAAGTTGGCTGTTTCCCACGTGTACGGTGGTGCTGAACAAGATTCATGTCAACGACTCAATATGTTAATTGATGTTGTTTTCAAGCTGAAGAAAACTTTACATATTTCACTATCCATTGCCAGTCCACCAATAGATTCTCCCACCATTTCATCTCTTTACAATAAACTTATCAGTGAATGCGATTACAACAATGAAATCAAGATAAACACCGAATACCACACTGAACTTAACTCAGCCGGATGACAAAACAGTCTTTCCGAATTTCAACATCTCAAAGGATACATTTTCGGTATTAGTACAACTATTAGTGATCTCTATTTATCCAGCATAAACTATTTGAAATCTCTTTCATTAGACGAAGCCACCATTTTATTCATTAACCGACTTCCTGAAACCTTGGAGTCACTCAAAATTACTATCAATATATTGAATGATAATTGTCCAACCATGAAGTTGCCATCTCATTTGCGCCAATTGGAAATCCAAACAACTTTTAAATTACCCAAAATATCTAATTCCAATGACTTGAATGACTTACTTAACACTTCAATTAAACTTTGTGGCTCACCGGAGGCTTCAGTTATTCTCAACGCTTCAAGACAACAATTGCTATTCATTTTACCAACTAAAGTTGAAAAACTGACCATTGATGGAGACACCTCTGTTGATTTACTAGAAGAACCATGGTTTCAAAGACAATCAATGAAGAAATTATCCTTTTCTCACCTACCCCACTTGATGGAATTGAAATTTAGCGTTGATCAGGAACTCATAATCATTGTGAGTATTCTAGCCTTCCCTCATTAGAGAATCTTTCCTCGACTTACAACTCCTTTCAAGGGCAACAACTTCTTCAAACTTTAGAAAAGTTAGAAACTGGGTTTGCTGCTAGTAATGACTTGAGAGGTTTTCACATTGACTTTTTCAAGTTTTGGCAGACTTGCATATCACCATTGGATAACTTATTACATTTGCAATTAGAAGTGACACAGGGACAAGAGATTGATCTGAGAAAAGTCACCTTCCCCCAAATCTTTGCCATTTGCACATCAGTTTCGTCTTCTCCAAATTATTTATATGACTCGGAAAACAAGACTGCGTATATCTTGGATTTCCAGCATGCAGTTTTGAATTAATCTGATTCAAATGACTATATATTAAAAATGTCCCATATATGATAATTGTTGTCCTCTACCATTATAATCTTTGCTAAATTTCTCCCCCAATTTGCTTATAATATTGTTCATTTGAGTTTGTGACAAATGTATATATAGCTAGTTCTTTGTGAAGTTTTTAACAAAATTTGCTTTTCTTCATTCTATATATAGGAAATCCATATATAATTAATCTTTGCTTTATATTAATAGACACTCAGTTTCCACGGATTTCCACGGATCGATCATATTTTCTAAGCATGCATATATATACCAAGCTAAATTACGTATACGTACCATTCACAATTCAACTATGAAGGCGTTAAATAACTAATTATATTAAATAGACAATTGCAATTCAATAAAATTGGGGGTATAAAAACATTAGAAGGAAGATTCAAATATGGAAAAATACTGTACAAAAATTAAAAGCAGATGAAAAAAAAGCAACACAAAGATTTAAAAGCTAATTGAAACAAAAAGGAAAAAAGAAAACAAAACAGATTCAAAATGAATTAAAGATCAAACCACTTCTCACATGCTTATAATTGCAACAAGTCAATCCAAAGTAAAGAAAAAAAACAATTTTTTCTAATCTTAGGACGACTAATACTAACACTCTCTCGCTTATCAGGATACTGTTTAAGCAAAGCAGTCATTTGATCCATCACACCAGCACCATCAGTCTCATCACCACTAGTCTCACTTTCAGGCCCTCACACATTCGAAACATATTGTGACTTAGCAGTACTTGACAAAAACTTGAACCCACTCTCACTCTCGTTCCCATTTCCAATGCCACTACCATTCCTACTCCATGTGAAAGTATATGGCAATAATAACGGTCTTCGAACAGATGTAAATCCAGAGGAAGTTATACTGACCTCTCTTGAACAGTAGAATACACAAGATTCCGAAGGAGCTGTGTTGATGTGTAGTGATGTTCTCTGTGTGTTAAACGGAACGTGTATGCGTGTAAGTGTAGTGTAAAATGTATTAACTATCTAAAAGTGTGATAAAGAGTTAATTGAGTTAATTTGAGTTAATTAAAGATTGGATAAAAGAATTATAGAGGAAAAACAGAGAACAGAGCAATAACCACTGTATTTAGAATAACGAAAACACAACCAACTGGTAACAATGACTAAGGATTAGTAATCAATTGATATATTCTGGAATATCAAGTTGATGACTAATATGAAACGGAGCAGTGGAGAATATCTTAACAGGCGATAATGGAATAGCTTCAACTATTACATTCATGATGTCAGCGCTTATATAGTCTTCAATGAGACAGAACATCCTTGCACGGACATATTTTCACACCCCAACCACCATTGCCAACGCTAGCAGCAGTAGTGGTACGTGGAGAAATTCCCTTGCTATCCAAAGGAGAGTTAACTATCGAAGGACGATGTTTAAAACGACGTGCGTCTTCGGGAGTCACCAGTGATGAACCTGATCTACTTGTAGTTGTCTTGATTGACGTGACGGCGGTGTCTATCCTCAAGCTTGATGATGTTCTTCTGGATTTGGATCTTGCTAATGTTGTTCCTGACCCGGACCCTGATTTGGACATGGATAAAGATTTCGGTGTTGGTATGTTTGGTGTGATTGTACCCGTGGCTGTGCCATTACCGTTGGAGTTTTGTTGTAGTTGAGTTAGTTGTTCTTTTAGTTCCTGGTTTTGTTTCAGTAGTTCATCATAGTCTTTTGATTGTTGTCTGTAGTCTTCTTTCATGACGTTGTATTGGGTGTTGTTAAAAGTTGCACTTTCCATGGCTAATCCCATTGAACTTCTCTTGAGTAGGTTAATCTCATCATTCTTGTCCTTCAACGTAGCTTTCAATCTTCTATAATCTTTTTCTTTCTCCTTGATATCTTCTTTCAAATCTTCATTCTTGGAAGTGAGTCGTTGCATCTCATCTAACAGATCATCAATCTTCGAATCCCTTTCACCTAACTGTCTACGAGCCATATTATGTTCATGAATCAACTCAACATAACTATTAGCCACTTGTTTAGCAGTTTGAAGTTCAACTTTATACTCACTTCTCAAACTCTCATGTTTCTTCTTCAACGCACCATACTCCATCTTTAACTTCAACAACTCTTCTTTTTCTACAAACTCTTTACTCACACTAACCAACGCATCAATTCGTTTATTATTCTCTTGAACTCTCTTCAACAACAAATCCAGACCATCTTTGTTCATCACTGGTGGTTCAGGAAACCCACTTCTCCCACTCCCAGCACCAGAAAAGGGAAACCCACCAATCATACCACCACCCGTACCACCTCTCTGTTGAGACTCAGTTAACCCCCATCTAGCACGAGACTTATTAATCAAACTCAACGTATTCATAGTCTTCTCATCCATCCCATAAGCAACAGGCGAATTATCATAACTGTACCCAGACCCATTATTGAACACATTCCCTCCTCCATTTCCATATCCACTTACAGTTGAACCATACGAGTAACTGTTAAAGCGACGATGTCCACCACCATTCATAAAATGACCACCCATGTCACCAAATGCAAAACTGCTGTTCTGAGAAGTAGAAGTAGGTGTCATAGAAGGCATTCTAATCCCGGATCCCATTGAACTGGCTCGAGCTCGGCTATCGTACCCATTACTCACCTCGTACTCTGGGTCATTACCACCATCATTATCGTAATTGTCATTGTCGTTCGCCACACATGTGTTTCTATAAGTGTTCAACCCTGTAATGTCATCATAATTGACACTACCACTGTGATTGAATTGGTCGTTTGATTCAGTGGTACTGCTGGATTGCTGTGTCTGTTGAAATAGTTCAGTGTTGGGTGTGCTTGATGAATTTGTGTTTTCTGAACCAAATAGTGACCCCCATGTTTTCTTAAATATGTTGGGTTTGTGTGTTGGTGTTTCGTCGTAATCCATCGTTGTGTTTTTAATGTGTTGTTTAATGTGTTTTTGGAGTGATGTTTGTTCTAGGTGTTGGTGTTGAACATGTGGTGTACACGTCTGCCTTGTTTTACGTGTGTCTCCCCTTGAAACACTTCACTTGAGACTCGCCACTCGCGTCTTCTTGCAAACGCAGCCTTATGCGAGTTTAGGAATTTAGTTCTCATTTTCTGCGTTTTTGGCGTATTCCCTGAATAATTTCCCTGAATAATCGAACATTGATTGCACTAAAATCAACAAACAAACAAATGAATAATATTAAGAAAATGAATAAATAAAGTATAGATCGCATAACTGAATGACACAACAGCGGTGAAAAAAATCAAAATATAAACAAAAGTGAAGAGATCTCCATATTTCAAGCAAATTGAAGATAATCATGACAATCACATCCAAAACACACATCCATCCAAACTGGTTACCAAAACAACCAAAACAACCAAAACTACAACAAAAATCATCATCATCATCATCACCTAACTAACTCAATACTTCCAACCATAAGTCTGAGCCAACCGTCTATCCAAATGTTCTCTCGCAGTAATACTTTTCCCAAACTTAACCAAATCAAAAGCAGCACCTCTTCCATTCCCATCACCTTTACCATAC
Organism: Ambrosiozyma monospora; assembly: GCA_001599995.1. NCBI lineage: Eukaryota > Fungi > Ascomycota > Pichiomycetes > Pichiales > Pichiaceae > Ambrosiozyma > Ambrosiozyma monospora. Next base: position 579,709 of record BCIP01000010.1, read on the forward strand.
TCATCAACCAACTTGCAAGGCACAGGTTCCAACACTGAGTCATCATCAGGATGAGCGAAAAACACAATCGAATATCGATCTTTACCACTGGCGATTAACTCCTGTGGGAATCTCACTCTATGCAACGTACTTTTCAATAACCCATTGGTCCAATAACTTAACTGGTCACCTATGTTCACAACTAATGGTGGCGCCATGCCTTGTTTGGCATAGGTTGGGGAAGCAGGGATGTATGGAACGTCTTGCCATTTGGATTTTGGTTTGTCGGTTGTAGTGGTGGTGGAATCAGCAGTTGTTGAGGTGGTGGAGGATTTGGAGGATGGAGTTGGGGTTAGTGTTGGAGCATAGAGTTGTAATCCAGACTCACCAGGTTTCTGAAACAACAAAGTAACACAACCATAATCCGTATGAGCACCAGCAACATTCGTTTCTTTCAACTTCTTTTCCACCTTCTTTCTTTCCTCCTCACTTAACCCTTCATCATTCAAAGGATTAGGATACTTCAAAAACCTAAACGCAGACCCAGACTTCTTACCAGGGTTATGTCTCTTCACAAACCAATCCTTACCACCTTTCTCCTCATCAATCTGCAAAGCGACAGCCAACAAAGTCAACACTTTCAACAACACTTGATCCAACTTAACAACCGTCGATTCAACCAACTTCTTATTCTCGTCTGTCTGGAAAATCGGTGGAATTTGGCCATCATGATCAGCTTTACCTGTCTGCAAATCCAAATGTGCAAAATTGAACCCTTCTTTCGGATCTCCCTGAGCCTGGGTCTTTCCATAAACCACTGCGTCTTCTTCCAAGTTCTCAACTCCCATTGCAGTATAACCCCTGTTTGATTCGTCTATTGGATACTTGAGTTTCTCCTCAGTTGGCAAGTCGAAAAAATCATGGGAAAGTTGGAAAAGTGAGTCAACTTCAGATTGTGTGAATCCATGGCCTTCCAATAACAGGAATCCCTGGGTTTTGGCTGCGTGAAGTAGCTTTTCTGATATTTGTTTGTCAGTTTTGGAGATATCTACTATCTCTAATGGGTTTTCAACTGCCGAAGTTCTGGTGATTGTCATCTTGAATTAACTGTTGATATGATGGTGGTGTACGGTGTCTAAGTCTAAGCTAGCAGTTGTGACTTCTTGAGTAAATTGCTGGTCATTTTAAGTAGAAGACAAGGATATGTTGTGGAAGAATGGTGAGGAGGGGGGTTGGCGGAGTTTTATAAGAATTTGTAGAAAAGAAATACCGGCGGAATTTGAAAAATTGGATCAAATTTGTGGTATGACTCTGTTCTCTGATTTATTGATATCGATCGCTCCACGCACCACGGAGAAGTCCACTGTGCTTATCAAACTTCCAACTTCCAACAGCTGCTAGTTTCTCACTTGTGATTTGCTGGAACCGCTCACTGTTGGCTTCCGCTCTTATCTTGGCTGATACAAGATAGAAACTTCACGAGACAGGAAGTTCGAACACAACAACAGTGCAGAAAATTTTATTCTACCATTTACAGATTACAATTTAGCTACAATCAAAAGTAATTGAAAAACATGAAAGGATATATTTCTTTAAGAAAAGTAATGAATGATGATAAGAGGGTAACAAAACAAATTAAACAGGAAAACTTATAAATACACAAAATTAAAAAAGTCCCTAATTAATCTATTTCTTAGCAGCCTTTTGAGCAGCCTTGGTAACCTTACCAGCGACATCAGACTTGTCAACAGACTTAATGACACCAACAGCAACGGTTTGTCTCATATCTCTGACGGCAAATCTTCCCAAAGGTGGGTAAGCAGTGAAAGCTTCAACACACATTGGCTTGGATGGAACCATCTTAACAATAGCAGCATCACCAGACTTAACGAACTTTGGAGAGTCTTCCATCTTCTTACCAGATCTTCTGTCAATCTTTTCCAACAATTGGTCGAACTTACAAGCAATGTGGGCAGTGTGACAATCCAAAACTGGAGCGTAACCAGCAGAAATTTGACCTGGGTGGTTCAAGATAATAACTTGAGCATTGAAAGAAGCAGCACCCTTTGGTGGGTCGTTCTTGGAGTCACCACAGACGTTACCTCTTCTGATTTCCTTGACGGAAACGTTCTTGACGTTGAAACCAACGTTATCACCTGGCAAACCTTCAGCCAAAGTTTCATGATGCATTTCAACGGACTTGACTTCAGTAGTGACACCAGCTGGAGCGAAAGTGACAACCATACCGGCCTTGATAATACCGGTTTCAACTCTACCGACTGGGACAGTACCAATACCACCAATCTTGTAAACATCTTGCAATGGCAATCTCAATGGCTTGTCAGATGGTCTGGCAGGTGGTTCAATGGAGTCGATAGCTTCCAACAAGGTCTTACCCTTGACAACACCGGAGGCCTTGGTTTCCTTGACCCAACCCTTGTACCATGGACAGTTGGTGGAGGCTTCAATCATGTTATCACCGTTCCAACCAGAAATTGGGACGAATGGAACAGTCTTTGGGTTGTAACCAACCTTCTTGATGAAGTTGGAGGTTTCCTTAACAATTTCTTGGTATCTGGATTCAGCCCACTTAACAGAGTCCATCTTGTTGATAGCAACAATCAATTGCTTAACACCCAAAGTGTAAGCCAACAAAGCGTGTTCTCTGGTTTGACCATCCTTAGAAATACCAGCTTCGAATTCACCAGTACCACCAGCAATAATCAAAATAGCACAATCAGCTTGGGAAGTACCAGTAATCATGTTCTTAATGAAATCTCTGTGACCTGGGGCATCAATGACAGTAACATGGTACTTTGGAGTCTCGAACTTCCACAAAGCAATATCAATGGTGATACCTCTTTCTCTTTCAGCCTTCAACTTGTCCAAAACCCAAGCGTACTTGAAAGAACCCTTACCTAATTCAGCAGCTTCCTTTTCAAACTTTTCAATGGTTCTCTTATCAATACCACCACACTTGTAAATCAAGTGACCGGTAGTAGTAGATTTACCAGAATCGACGTGACCAATGACAACGACGTTAACGTGAGTCTTTTCCTTACCCATTGTGAAATATGTATATGAATTGAGGTGGTTATACAGAAAGAGGAGAAGGAAAAAAAAGAATGCAAGAGGAAAAAGGGAAAGAGATCATAAGATTTAATCAGATGGGAATATCATCGTTTTTATATTTTGGCAGAAAAAATTTTTCACCTGTTGAGAGAAATTTGGAAAAAGACAGCGCAGGTTGTGCGTGACTGTGATTACGCTGGGCGGACCCATGTTTACGCGGGGGTTTCTTTAAGAGACTCACTGCGTGCCCTATGAAAATTTCATTGTTGCCCCGTGGAAAGGAAAAGGGCAACAGGTCACACGGACTCACACGGGGGCCTCCCAGCCAAAAAAACAGCGAAACACAGCGAACCAGCAAATTTTTTTGAACAGCTCACCAAAATTGCAATTTTTTTTCACCAGAACTTCCAGAACATGCTCTCAGTTTGGAGTCTGGAGTGAGTCTGACAATAGGCAAATTTTCATTCGTTGTTACTTGCCCTGCGATGAGATGACCCCCAGAATCACCACCTACAACAGTTCAACACAAGCAAAATATCAAGTTACACCAATGTATCAATCGCCCGTAACCCTATCATCAATAATCATGAGTTTCTACCGTTCTTTAATTGAATTTGAACGAGTGAACTGGGGTCCCTCCCTCCGTTCATCAAGTCCTTGACACGGGGAACAAATTTTGAAGCTGTACAGCCGGCAGGGGGCCCAGTAAAATCTGCATGAATCTTCACGACTCACCCGCCACCAGCCACCAGCGGCGACCACTACCACGTAACCTAACCACTGCCTGCCAGCCCCACATGTGCTTTGCAATTGTACCACTTTACTTCTACTAATACTGCCGAACTCATCGAACAGGCCAGAATATTTTGAAAAATTTGGAAAACTTTGATGATCGAGTCGATGTAATGACTTCAATTGAGTTAAAAATCATCCCACTATTTACTAAGGTTACAACACAAGATCATTCCTTGTAAGTTATATGAGTCATTGTAAGCTTAAACTTACCTTACACATGATCAAAGACTCAAAGTCAAGGTCAACTTCAAGAATCCATGATCAAACTATCACCCGGCCCATCCCAGCCAGAGCAGCTTGGCCAGCCCATGCAGCTCTGGCTGAGGAGCTGAGCTGTTCTCTCTGCGGGATTATTCCTTCCCATATGGAGGCCCCAGCGTCCGGCGTAAAAATTTTCACATGGGACAACCTAAATTGTTCTTCAATTCTTTTTTTTTCAAATTTTTTTCCCATCCATTAGATTATGCGGCTCACAAACAACCCCTCACTGTGACAATTTAACACATGTGAATATTGAGTGCAGGGTACGTTTCGTTTTAAACACATGGAATGATGGATACACAGGAAAGAATCTACAGAGTAGGATTAAGAAAGAACTGTACTGATACTTCCAATTTACTGTGTATCAATGACCTACGGGCTCAATATAAATGAGTCATCTTCTTCAATTGATGAGAATGTTGCTACGTAAACGGTACAATTGATGACTGATATATTAACAAGTGAGATGACTACACAAACAGCTTGAAAAAAAAAAGGATGGGAAATTACCAAACATGGGGCATGAAGATACATCACAAAGAACCGTTGACATTTGGAGCTTTCTAGTCTAGGTGATCAATGAGTCATCTTCTTCGATTGATGATATCGATGTTGTAAACAGTACGTCAAATGCCTGTTAGAATGGCGTGGTAGACCGAAACTCTGAAAATGGATCACACTGCAAAGCTGCTCACTGCAAAAATCTGATATGGGCATGGAAGCAAGTTCTCCAATTCTTCTGAAATCAAGTGAGTCATCCCAACTCAATGACAATTGAGCCCATTAACATTGTAGCTAGTGAACTGGGTTGGGTTAGTTGACTGGCTTGTTGGAATTGTTGTAAGGTATGGGCACTGGAGAGATAACGTACTGTTGTATCAAACTGTTTGGACATTCGAATGTGGAGGAATCTAAACCTATTTCTTGAATTTTGAATCATGTCATGTCTGAGCCATCATTAGTCATTGGAGTTCAATTGACCCAGTGATAAATTGGAATGAGTCAATAATTCTGTGGATTGATTGACAACATTCACCATGTCAACGTAATTTTTGATCAAATTGAACAGCTGTTTTGAAAGAGTGCTGGCTTGCTTCAATCCATTGACATTTGATCCAATTGATTATATCACACACACTTGAGTTAATTTGCTGTATCAAACTGATTGATATGGTTCCTACTTTGATAAGATTTGGTTATATGGACTGTGTATAAGTCGTGGAAAAAGTGTTGTTTACCTTATCTTCCATCATTTCATGCACATCATCACCTCAAATTTTTTTGCAAAAATTGAAATTTGACCTATGGCGCAGCAAACAAAAACCACCGCAGTGACTGCGCCCCATGGTGAGCATTCATCGGTGACTTTAGATTTGATCTCAGGGTCGCTTTTACATTTGAAGCATATTAAACATGATACAATTTGGATACATAATCATCTCAATCAGTTTTGATTTTCACTGTCAATGAGATTATATTATTGCTTTCTCGGATTTGGTTGCTTGGGGGAAGTCACAGCTGGACAGACATCATCAAAAGACCGATCCAATTGGTGTCTAGCTCAAAGTTTGATCGACTATTAGCTAGTCATGCATGATTGTAAGCTATCCAGTGGGAGTAGAAGTAGATATTGACAGCCTTGTGAGAGTTATTTGCAGTGAAAGCCGGAATTGAAGTTCAATGTAAGTGTACTGAATTACAAAAACGTAACAATTAATCAGGTTGAAGCAAGTTTCCAATAGGACCACTTTGTAAAAACTTCACATGATGTGAATTAAAAGATATTGAGCTAACATCATCCGTGGAGATTTTTGGTTTCAAAGACTGATTTTGCTTTGGTATATGATAAAATTAACAAGTTTGAGTGGTTGATCAAAAAGACTATGTACCATATAACATTGTCACGCACAAACCTATCATAGCAGATTATGGTCACAATGAGTGTTCTTGAACTGTTAACATGTTGACTAATGAGATCATGTCATTGAGTTAATTGACCGTTTCAAAATTGATTGCAGTTGACATGCCGATATGACTGCTTTCAAGAAGTTTTGGGTTTTGGTTTACCAAACAACTCTTCGTAAATGTCACTTGGGTATGCATCATCAGGTAAAACTTGTCCATGTATTTCAGTGATATTTTTCAATTCTTCAATAAGTACACTCTCTCTTTAAAATCTCTACTCAAATTCTCTTTTTCTTCTTGTATTCTGGCCATCATAGATTCCAATAGTTCTTGCTGTTTGTTGATCTCATGGTCGAATTTCTTAGATTGTTGGATAAAATCTTAAAATGCTGCAACACTTCCTCTTCTGGAGGCAAATAAGTTTCAGTATGATTCATTTTGTTAATGTTGGGAACTGATTGAATTTTAAAAATGGTATAGTACAACAACATCATCATCAGCAAGAATCGTTAAACCTTCTCGCTGGCGCGCCGGGGCTAGCTAACGACCCTTTTTCGCGTCGATCGACCAATTTGAATCACCAGATATATATCCAGCTTGCTAGCTCGTTCCAAAAGATCAATCTTAAGTATTGGGAAGGGACAAATTAACTATAACAAGTGTGTGTACATTCTCTTTGACTGTATCGATATGTCAGCAATATCAAAGAATTCAAAAAACTCTCTATTTAAGAAACAACCACAAAATATTACAGACTAGCTGTAGCCTGTATTAATAGATTCAAGACATATTTACAGTTTCAATAAACAGACAATTCACATAAAAATATCAAGTTGCCATACCATACTATCAACAACCATTCATGAAAGATCACAAACATCACACAAAAACCGGTACTATCGGGCTAGATGATGCTGTTACTCAAGATGGTTCGAATGATACAGCAACCAACGATGCCAGTTCCTCCGAAAATGATGCTGACGGTCAAGCAAGCCAGTCTCATGAAGATGCCAACACCTTTGGAGAAAAAGGAAATACCATTCAAGCTGCCCCCATATTCTAAGAAGTTAAATAAAATTAGAAGGACTAGAAGCAAATGTCATCCTGGATTGATTTTGGATCCAACCAAAACGAATTTAAAGGCGACTATTCCAGAAGATGATAGATTCAAGCTTGAACTTCCATCAGAAGCCAATTGAGTGGAAATTAGGCCAAAGTTAAAAATTCGCCAGTTACATGAGTTGGGGCCAGGTTCATTGGATTTAATCCATCAAAAATACAAGAATTTGATTGATATGAAAGACACAATCGATGTCTTTACAACGTCGCAGTTTCTTTCTACAATTCATCAAAAACTTATCTGTCATTCGTCAAACTGGCGTATAGTGATTCAACTAATGCTTATCTTTCTTGTCCCTATCAATTCAAGTGTAAGTCAAGGATGTCCTTAAAGGTGGATGAAGAGAAAGGTTTGTTTTTCATCCCATACATCCATTCTTCTGTTCATACTCATACCAGTGCGGAGGTTGTCGAGATGGTCAAATTGAAATCTCAAATGGGTGGAAAGAGTTCAAGAAATTTTATTCCCAAGTCACAATTACCACAATCTCATGGATCTCCGGTGGATATTCCAGAAGATGATAGATTTATGATTGAACTTCCATCAAAAGTCAACTGGGTCGAACTTTTGCAAAAGTTAAGGGAACGCCAATTACATGAGTTGAAACCTGGTGCATTGGATTTAATCCATTAAACATACAGACATTTAAGAAGTACAACACACCTGTTTACAACATCACAATCTCTACAATTTATTTCAGTTTATCTGCCTTTTATGAGACTCAAGTATAGTTCTCGAACTCATGCTCGCCTTTATTGTGCCAATCGATTTAAGTGTAAGGCAAGTCTGTCTTCAAAGGTGGATGAAGAGAAAGGGTTGTTTTACCTCACATACATTCGTGATCCTACTCATACCCACAGCAGCGCCGAGATTGTTGAGATGGCTAAACAAAAGTATAGAACTTGAAAATCAACAAAGTGCCAATTTGGATGGTATTGAAGAAAGAGAGCAGAGTTATGGTGATGAACTCAATGTTGGCAGTGATAACAATTATACTAACAACCCAGAGCTTCAAGTTCAAGCAAGACCCAGACTGCTAGCTTCCTTCCATTACACTGTATCTCATGTGGCAACAGATCAGCACATGACAGCTTCAACACTGACAAATGGAGAGACAACACATGAAGAAGAGGTTCAAATACAAGTTGAAGAGGATGAGTATGATTACAATAGTAACCATGATCCTCGTGCTAATTCAATTTAGAGTCTATTAGCCGAGTAATTAATTAATGTATAGGAATGTAAGCTAATTTCATGAAGAAGTGCATACTGCGTTAAATATTGTCTGGCCATAGATACAGCCAGAGCTGCCATTTAGAAAAGTCTCGAAATAACTTCCGTACGGAACCTCTTGTGCTGTTAATTTACAAACCAATTTCTTCCCATTAACTATAGCCAAGCCCATTCACTTTCAATGTTCATAATACAGATCGACTACAGCTAAATATCCATGGGCGCCATTTTTCGAAATTCAGTGAAATCCAGGACCCTTACAAGCCAAGACATGAAGGAATTTCCGCAGTGCGCACGTTATTCAAATCCGTTAAGTTGCAAGTTGGAACGTCCTCACCGAAACACAATTACTAATCTCACACAAGGTATTTAAGACATCACCAACTTCCCTTCATCGTTCAACATAGCTCAGGAAAATGGCTTCCAAAGTGATTTCAATCTACACAATCAACTCCATTGGCAATTGAAAGCAATTGAAAGCTAAGAAACATAGAAATTCACCAAACAAAAACCAACCAATAATGTCATCGTCATCGTCATCATCATCATCATCATCTACAACACCACCACTGAAAGACACCAACCTCTTTAAACCAATCAAAGTAGGCTCAATAGAACTAAAAAACAGACTAGCATTTGCACCAACTACCCGTTTCAGAAACACCAATGACTTTGTCGCCACAAACCTAATGAAAACCTACTACTCCGACCGAGCAGAAAACAACGGAGGTTTGTTAATCACAGAAGCCACATTTGTGTCTCCACAAGCTGGTCTTTATTCCAACGGCCCAATGATCCACACGAAGAAACAAGCTGAGGCATGGAAACAAATTGTCGATTCAGTCCATGCCAAGGGAACATCCATCGCCATGCAACTCTGGCACCTGGGTAGAACCCCGATGCTAAGTTGTTGAAAGAACATGGGTTGCCATTATTAGCTCCATCTGCTGAATACTTTGACGAGACAACGAAGACCAAAGCAGTTGAAGCCGGGAACGAGTTGAGAGAGCTCACACTTGATGAGATCAAACAAGTGGTTGAAGATTTCAAGCAGGGTGCCATTAATGCAATCAAAGTTGCTGGTTTTGACTTTGTCGAGATCCATGCTGCTCATATGTACACCCTGGCTCAATTTATCGATATTGCTTCGAATCATAGAAACGATCAGTATGGTGGCTCAATTGAGAACAGAACACGTTTGGCTTTAGAAGTCGTTGACGCCGTGGTTGATGCAGTTGGTGCTGATAAAGTCGGTATCAGAATCTCACCATATGTCAAGTTCCAAGGTGGTTCCGGTGCAGACTCTAAGTTGATGCATCCAATTGCACAATATGCTTACTTGTACTCTGAGCTGGAGAGAAGAGGTAGAGAAGGCAAGAGATTGGCATATGTTCATAGTGTCGAATCAAGAATCTCCGATGGTGCTGATGTTAAGGATGGACCAGAGTATTCTAGTGAGTGGGTTAGACAGATTTGGAAAGGTGTGCTGATTAGAGCTGGTAGTTATTTGCATTTGCCTAATTATGAAACGTTGATTAATGATGTTAATTTGGATGATAGAACAATCATTGCTGTTTCGAGATACTACACTTCCAATCCTGATTTGGCTTATAGATTGAAGGAAGGATCGGAGTTGACTCCGTATGACAGAAATACTTTCTATGGTGGCGGTAATTTCGGATATAATACCTGGGGTAAGTTTGGAGAGGATGCTAAAGGTGAAGATAGTGTTGAAGCAAAGTTGGAAGCTGTTGCTTTGGCATGAAGTTATTACTAATTAGTTGCTCATGGTTTGTGAGTTATAGAATTTTTCATTATTTTTTAACTCATTTAGATACTGTGTTTAATGTTTCTGTACCAACGTTGTATAATTGGTATTTTGTTCTGTTTAAATTTTTAGAAACCTTGTTTTTTATCCATATCATTGTTCAAATTCATAAGATGAGATGATTTGACGTCTATCACATGCAAGCAAAATGTATGTGTCCCGTTTGTCGTTGATGTTAATTGCGATCATACATGCATTTGAGATAAACAGAAATTAGTAAAAATCAGTCAATTGTTGAATTCTGCTTAGAATAAGCCTTATAAGGTCAAGAGGAACAAAATCCATAATGTCTATATTGTTTCTGAAGAATCATAGCTGTATCTGGTGTCGTGATAGAGAACTGTGGCCCACACTTTGAAATTTGAGCTAATGCGCCTCGGAAGTCGGAACTCGGCAGTGGAATTGTTGCCAAGGCCAAACAGTAAACTGACAATGGATCCATCCGAAAAAAATCAACAGCATTACTAATCCATACATACATACGGACCACATCTAACACTTCAAACTTATTTAAATGATAGCCAGGTCCCTGATTTTCTCAAATACCACATTCCTCAAACCATGAAACCATTAAACATCAAATCACCACTCTCGTCGGACACCACCCAATCACAATGACACCACCACCAGCACTAAAAGACACCAACCTATTCAAGCCCATCAAAGTTGGCTCAATCGAACTTCAAAACAGACTGGTCTTTGCACCAACCACACGTTTCAGAAACACCAATGAATTTGTTGCTACAAACCTCATGAAGAAACACTATGAAGACAGAGCTGAAAACAATGGAGGTTTGCTAATCACCGAAGCCACTTTCGTTTCTCCACAAGCTGGTCTTTATCCTAATTGTCCTATGATCCACACCGATGAACAAATCCAAGCATGGAAACAAATAGTCGATGCTGTTCATGCCAAAGGTACTTCTTTCGCCATGCAATTGTGGCACTTGGGTAGAGCAGCCAATGCTAAGACTTTGAAAGAGCATGGAGTGCCTTACTTAGCACCATCTGCCGAGTACTACGATGAAGACACAAAGAAAGTTGCCGTTGAAGCAGGTAATGAATTGAGAGCATTCACTTTAGAGGAAGTTAAACAAATCATTGAAGATTTCAAACAAGGTGCCATTAACGCTGTTAAAGTTGCCGGTTTTGATTTTGTCGAGATTCATGCTGCTCATATGTACACCCTCTCCCAATTCATCGACATTGCATCAAACCATAGAACCGATGAGTACGGTGGATCAATTGAAAACAGAACCAAATTGACATTAGAAGTCGTCGATGCATTGATTGACGCTGTTGGTGCTGAAAAAGTAGGTATCAGAATCTCCCCATATGCCGAATTCCAAGGTGGTTCAGGTGCCAATTCCAGACTAATGCATCCAATCGCCCAATACGCATACTTGTACTCCGAGCTTGAGAGAAGAGGCAGAGAAGGCAAGAGACTAGCATATGTGCACAGTGTCGAAGCAAGAATGGCACTAGGTGACGTCCTAGCCCCAGAATACTCCGTTGATTGGGTCAAACAGATCTGGAAAGGTGTTTTGATTAGAGCAGGTGGGTACTTGCACCTCGACGGTTATACGAACCTGATCAATGATGTGAATGATGATGACAGAACTTTGATTGCTGTGTCCAGATACTATACATCGAACCCTGATCTGGTTTATAGATTGAAAGAAGGGCTGGAGTTGACTAAGTATGATAGAAATACGCTTTACGGTGGTGGTAATTATGGTTATAACACTTTTGGTAAGTTTGGTGAAGATGCTAAGGCTCAGGATAGTGTTGAGGCAAAGTTGCAGGCTCTTGCTCTGGCTTGAGTTGGATTTTCAAGTTTATAGTTAGTGCTATAGATGGAATATAGATATATTGCCTATGATGAATTATAAAATTTGCATAAGTTCTAGCTGCATTTATACGTACTTGTTTTCAAATATAGAAAGTTTTGCATACATCATATCATGAATGCCGGGGGTCAGAGTTTAGCGTAAGCTATATCAAGTTTTTACGAATTGTTTACAACCAATAGACATATCAGACAAGTTTGACGTACTAGTACAAATATCGTATAAATATAAAACAGTGTACATACAATACGGTATAGAAAAAAAAAAGGTAAAATCAAATTAAGCAATGACAAGCTTTCGACTTTTACAATATTTCAGAGAACGTCGTTAACTTAGTGTTGGTGTTGGTGTTAAGATGCAGGTGATTCTAGTGATAGTACCAACGAGATGAGCTCCAATGAAGAGTTTGATACAAAGCAATCCAACACTTCTGACACTACCATCAATTCAAATAGTGATGCTTCTATTGAAAGTTTTCCAGCTTCAAAGATGTAGCCTGCCTCCACTACAGAGATGTTGATGAAGCCAACAACGTGGTGCAGGTGGTTCAGGTACATTTAGATTTGTTTGGAAGAATTGGTGAAAGAATTTGGTTTGGTGTTGTTGATGAGAATTAAGAGATTGACAGGTTTTGCGGCTAAGAGATGTCAAAGATGGTTGGCCACTACACCAACTAAAGAACAAGAGAAGCAAACGAAGGAACAAGATGGTACCCTTGATTACTTCTAATCGTCAATGTGGATGTTTGTGGTGCCTCCAAAAACGCTGGTTTAAATCACAGAGCTTTGGACACTTTTCATCAGTGGATTGCAATGTTCGAAGATCCTGTTGAAGCTAATGTTGAAACCACAACTGGAGATCTGAACAATGGACAACAAAAATTTCCCAAGACAGCATCAGTTATCCCACTACCAACAACAACGGTGTCCACCTATAGCAGCACACGCACAAGAAAATCGTAGTACCAAGTCACAACCACCAATAGTACCGCAACCGCGACTGTGATTAAAACACACAAGCGTATCATCATAAGGTCAACAACAATAAGAACTTTTTCGATTGCCAACACCATGCGCCAATTAAGGGATCTGGAAAAATTGATTGATGCTTTTGCCGGTTTGTCTTTGAAAGATTATCAATTGAATGATCTGGAAAGATTGATTGGTGCTTTTGCCAGACATATGTTTTGGGTTCCACAATTTGGATGTGATCAGCTTGATACTTTTCAGCAGTGGATTACCATGTTTGAAGATTCCGAATTAAAGCTATTGTTGAAACCAAGAAGTGACCAAAACATCACCAACAGAAAATGCTGCTCCTAAAACTCCTTGGGCACGTGTCAGCTTCAACCAATTCGGTTATATCAATGCAAGAATTCCTCCAGTTTAAGCAAAGTCACCTATGAAGCACCTTAAAAGTAACCCATTGATTCAAGTTAGCATTTTGAAAGAAAGGGAACAAACAATTGAAGTAGATGTGATGGGAAAGCGAAGGGGAAGGGGAAGGGTTAATGATTTGGTGAAGATGTGTTGAATGCAAAGAAAAGCGAGTTTCAGACACGTGACGTCTACCTTCTAAGTCATCATTGAATGGACTATATTGTCTTGTATTCCTGGTTATGATTGATCAGACATGCTGTGTAGATGTTGATGGTTGTGCTTGAATGCTGTTTTGAACTTCTGAATCTTCAATATATTTGTCAAATTGAGACCTGTCACCGGGCAAATCGGCCGAATTGACTGGAATTTTGTACACGCGGTTGTCAAATCTGGTGATTTGCCCAATCAGTCAAGGACATATCTTCTTTCCTCAAATTGTAAGACTTCACTGTATCTTCAGCCATATTATTTGGGATACCATTACTAATCAACCGTTATTCACGTATGTCAGGACTCCAACTATTTAAATCATAGCAATCTCCTCCAAAATTCCAACACTAACCATGCTTTCAACAGATCCACCACATTCCATATAATCACCACATCACCAAACATACAACATGACTCCCCCACCAGCATTGAAAGACACCAATTTATTCAAACCAATCAAAGTTGGCTCAATTGAACTACAAAACCGACTAGCATTTGCACCAACTACTCGTTTCAGAAACACAGATGACTTTGTCGCCACAGACTTGATGAAGAAACACTATGAAGACAGAGCCGAAAACAACGGTGGTTTGCTAATCACCGAAGCCACTTTCGTCTCTCCTCAAGCTGGTCTTTATCCAAATGGTCCAATGATTCATACAAAGAAACAAGCTGAAGCATGGAAAGAGATTGTTGATGCTGTTCATGCCAAGGGTACCTCCATCGCCATGCAGTTGTGGCACTTGGGTAGAGCTGCTAATGCGAAGACTTTGAAAGAGCATGGTGTGCCTTACTTAGCACCATCTGCCGAGTACTACGATGAAGACACAAAGAAAGTTGCCGTTGAGTCTAACAATGAATTGAGAGCATTCACTTTAAAGGAAGTTAAACAAATCATTGAAGATTTCAAACAAGGTGCCATCAACGCAATTAAAGTTTCTGGTTTTGATTTTGTCGAGATCCATGCTGCTCATATGTACACCCTCTCCCAATTCATCGACATTGCATCAAACCATAGAACCGATGATTACGGTGGATCAATTGAAAACAGAACCAAATTGACATTAGAAGTCGTCGATGCATTGATTGACGCAGTTGGTGCTGATAAAGTCGGTATCAGAATCTCACCATACTCTACATTCCAAGGTGGTTCAGGTGCCGATTCTAAGGTGATGCACCCAATTGCTCAATACGCATACCTATATTCAGAGTTAGAAAGAAGAGGTAGAGAAGGAAAGAGATTGGCTTATGTGCACAGTGTCGAATCAAGAATGGCTGTCGGTGGCGATGCCATTAATGGACCAGAGTATTCCACCGAATGGGTCAGACAAATCTGGAAAGGTATTTTGATTAGAGCCGGTGGTTATTTACATCAACCAAACTATGAAACGTTGATTAATGATGTGAATTTGGATGATAGAACCATCATTGCTGTGTCTAGATACTACACTTCGAATCCTGATTTGGCTCATAGATTGAAAGAAGGATTGGAGTTGACTAAGTATGATAGAAATACTTTCTATAGTAAGGGTAATTATGGGTATAATACTTGGGGTAAATATGGTGAAGATGCTAAGGGTAAGGATAGTGTTGAAGCTAAGTTGGAGGCTCTTTCATTATCTTGAGTTCATTATTCTTTTTGCCATATGTTGATCTTTCAAATTACAAATTGTGTATATGCATGATTTTCGTCTTGTTTCTCCGGTAATGTTTTCTTTTTAAATAATTTAAACAATTTTTAGGGAGTTCTGATGTTTTCTGAAACTGTTGATCCGTAAAAGTAACGAACGCACGTTACTACTACATGTACCTAAATGTACCAGTGTCCTGCCGGAGAGAGAAAAAAAGTCGGCGTATTCGGTTTGTACGTACACAATGCAGAGCTTACTATAATGGCTTCTAGATATCCTTTGAATCAAGTATGGACGTCTTCATTACTATGAAATACAGATTTGCCGTATAAAGGAACATGGAAGGTATAATATGTTCTGTACGTTTTTACGTTTTTACCCACGGTATCTCCAGGTGCACACTGCTTACTAACTCATCTTTTCCTCGGCACGAACACGGCAAACAACAATTGAAGTCCATGCGCATCTGAATATCCCATTCACATTCACCAATCAACAAATGTGGAATATTCACATGAGGCTATACTAGAAACATGTATATATATATACTTTGGGATTTTTTCAAGGCTCAATTGAATATGTCAGAGTGAGAGGGATTACTAATCACAGTTCATATTCCAAATGCCATAAAAGACCCTACTATTTCCTGATATTGAGCACACATGTCAAGACAAAGAAAAGATCAGTTTGGTCTCAACTAACTTGACAAACATCTAACAACAAATATTTCCAATATGTCAACATCAAACACTCACCCATCATTGAAAGATACCAACTTATTCAAACCAATCAAAGTTGGTTCTGTGACATTACAAAACAGATTAGCATTTGCACCAACCACACGTTTCAGAAACACTGAAGATTTCGTTGCCACCAACTTACAAAAACAATACTATGAAGACAGAGCAGAAAACAACGGTGGTTTGTTAATCACTGAAGCTACTTTCATTTCACCACAAGCAGGTCTCTATCCTAATGGACCAATGATCCACACCGAGAGACAAGCTAAGGCATGGAAAGAAATCGTCGATGGTGTTCATTCCAAAGGTACTTCCATTGCAATGCAGTTGTGGCACTTAGGTAGAGCTGCTTCTCCTGACTTGTTGAAGAAGCATGGATTGCCATTACTTGGTGCTTCTGCAGACTACATCGATGAATCATCCAAACAAGCTGCCATCAAAGCCGGAAACGAACTAAGACCATTCACTATCCCTGAGATCAAAACCATGGTTCAAGAATACGTTGAAGCTGCTAAGAAGGCCATCAATATTGCTGGTTTTGATTTTGTTGAAATTCACTCTGCTCACATGTACACACTAGCTCAATTTATCGATATTGCATCAAACCATAGAACTGATGAGTATGGTGGCTCAATTGAAAACAGAAACAGATTGACATTGGAAGTCGTTGATGCGTTGATTGACGCCGTTGGTGCTGAGAAAGTCGGTATCAGAATCTCCCCATATGTTACTTGGCAAGGTGGTTCCGGTGCTGACTCTGAGTTAATGCACCCAATTGCACAATATGCTTACTTGTACTCCGAGTTAGAGAGAAGAGGTAGAGAAGGTAAGAGGTTGGCTTATGTTCACAGTGTTGAAGCTAGAGTTGCCGTGGGTATTGATGTCCAGGATGGTCCTCAGTATTCCTCTGAATGGGTTAGACAGATTTGGAAAGGTGTTTTGATTAGAGCCGGTAGTTATTTGCATCAGGATGGGTATAAGAATTTGATCAATGATGTGAATGAGGATGATAGAACTGTGATTGCTGTTTCTAGATTTTTCACTTCGAATCCTGATTTGGCTGAAAGATTGAAGAATGGTTACGAGTTGAATCCTTATGATAGAGCTTATTTCTATGCACAGACTAATTACAAGTACAACACTTGGGGTAAGTTTGGGGAAGAAAGTAAGGGTGAAGATAGTGTTGAGGCTAAACAGGAAATGGTTCCTTCAGCTTAGGTTCTTTATGGTTTCCCTAGTACATATTTACTTATAGACGTTTTGCATTATCTTATGATATAAATTTCAGTT
Source organism: Ambrosiozyma monospora (assembly GCA_001599995.1). Classification (NCBI taxonomy): domain Eukaryota; kingdom Fungi; phylum Ascomycota; class Pichiomycetes; order Pichiales; family Pichiaceae; genus Ambrosiozyma; species Ambrosiozyma monospora. Next base: position 597,002 of record BCIP01000010.1, read on the forward strand.
TCTTTTTCTTTATTCGAAGTGATTTAACGTTAATCCACTGCAAATTCAAATCAGGCAAATTCAAGACTGTGTATAACCCCCAAAAATTTAATGATCCAACCAAAACGCTTTTACCTGTGGGAATTCCAGAAGTTGATCGATTCAAGCTTAAATTGCCATCAAAGGTTAAATCAAGAGAAAGTCTTGTTCCATTTAACATCTAGTCGTGCTTCTATTCATACTCACACCAGTGCAGAGATTATTGAGAAGGGTAAACTGATATGGCCCAAGCGATTACAAGAACATTTTCAAGATAACTCACGCAAAAAAAACCCATGTCCTTTTGTGAATATTTCAGAAGATGATAGATTCAAGATTGAACTGCCATCAAACTTAGTCTGGGCAGAATTTATTCCATACTTGTACCAATTGAAGTCAGAAGCATTGGAGTCAATCCATCAAACATCATGAATGTGATTGATTTGAAAAACACAATTCATGTTTTTACAACGTCCCAGTTGCTTCAGGTGTTCTCCGTCTATCTACCGTTTGTGGAACTCAAACGTTCATGTCCGAGTATATGTTATCTCAATTGTTCCAAACGATTCAAGTGTACGAGAACTATGTGCTTAAAGTTGGACGAAGAAAAAGGGTTGTTTTACCTCTTCTACATTCGCCCTTCTCTCCCCCCCCCCCTCCTCACACCCACACCGGTACAGATATCGTTGAAATGGCCAAACAACAGTATGAAAATCACACAGAGTTCCAAGATGAACAAAGACTTGGTATTGGTGTTCCAAAAGCAGAAGTCAGTTTTGGTGATAATTCTAACGTCGAAAGTGATGAATATGGTACTAACAATCAAGCTCTTGGAGTTCATGTCACTTCCATGCCAGTTGCTTCATATTACCCCATCTCTAACACAACAACCAATGAAGGGCAAGTCAAGACCTCTTCAACAAGAGTTAATGGGCAAGCCAGCTCTGATAAACCGGTTCAAATAAAGGTTAAAGATGAAAACAATAATTTCCCTCATAACAATAATGGTGATTGTGATAACAGGATCTCACAGGAAGCTGATAATAAGTGCCCTGGTCTTGTTCCCCCATTAAGCCCAGAAGAAATTTTAATGATGTCCAAAGTGACTGAATCTTTGATGATAGGACAAGAGAAGTTTTCAAATTCTGGTGACTTGAATGGCTTTAAAGAAGATATAGCTGAGCTGATGTATTATACTGACCGGTTGTATGATGCTGTGCATTGACTTCACCGGTAAAAATAAGAGTTCATGGACCAAACTTGTTCCACGAAAACTGAAAGCTTGCATGCATTTACAAATTTGAAATTTTGTGTTTATATTTAAGGCTTTGTAAGATAGTGAGTATTTCGATGGTGAATTAATAGGCTTTGTAGCTTGCAAGTTGCGACATAGATATAAGTCTATTTAGAGTCGTATATGAAATATACTATTGACCCATGTGCAAGGGTCGAGATATATGAGCAGGTATCTAACATCATGCATGCACATGTAATATAATCGCCATATCCAAACACCAATATTGATTAATATTCTAACTCAAGCTAAAGCAACACCTTCTAATTTGGCCTCAGCGCTGTCTTTTCCCTTTGCATCCTCACCAAACTTACCAAAAGTGTTATAACCATAATTACCACCCACATAAAAAGTGTTCCTATCATATGGAGTCAGCTCCAATCCATTCTTCAATTTATTGGCTAAATCAGGATTGGATGTGTAATATCTCGAAGCGCCAATCAATGTTCTATCATCGATATTAACATCACGAATCAAGTTCTTATACCCATCCTGGTGTAAATAACTACCAGTTCTAATCAAAACACCTTTCCAGATCTGTCTCACCCATTCAGTGGAGTACTCAGGTGCATCTTCAACATCAGCTCCATTGGCAACTCTTGGTTCAACACTATGGACATAAGCTATTCTCTTACCTTCCTTGCCTCTTCGTTCTAGCTCAGAATACAGATAAGCGTATTGAGCAATAGGATGCATTATCTTAGACTCAGCACCGGACCCACCTTGAAATGTAGCATATGGAGAAATTCTAATACCGACTTTCTCAGCACCGATGGCATCGATTAGTGCATCAATGACTTCCAATGTCAATCTTGTTCTGTTTTCAATTGAGCCACCATACTTATCGGTTCTTTCATTTGAAGCAATATCCAAAAATTGAGGCAAGGTGTACATATGAGCAGCATGAATCTCGACAAAATCGAACCCAGAAACCTTGATAGCATTAACAGCAGCATCTTTAAAATCTTCAATGATCTCTTGAACTTGATTCCAAGTGAATGCTTTCAACTCAATTTCTGCTTTATCGGCCACCTTTTTTCTTGAGTCATCGTAATACTTAGCAGAAGGAGCCAAATAAGGAACACCATGTTCTTTCAAAACAGAGGCATCTGCAGCTCTACCCAAGTGCCAAAGCTGCATTGCTATAGCTGAACCTTTGTCATGAACACCTTGTGCGATTTGTTTCCATGCCTCAGCCTGTTGTTTCGTGTGAATCATTGGACAATTCGTGTAGAGACCACCTTGAGGTGATACAAATGTGGCTTCTGTAATGATTAAGCCACCGTTATTTTCAGCTCTGTCTTCATAGTGAGTCTTGATGAGGTTTGTCGGGATGAATTCGTTGGTGTTTCTGCGACGTGTTGTTGGTGCATATGCTAGTCTGTTTTGTAATGTTACAGATCCAACCTTGATAGGTTTGAATAAGTTTGTATCTTTTAATGCTGGTGGGGACATGGTAAGGATTGATGGTTTCGATTAAGTTGACGGATTGTGGTGGTTTGATGCAAGTCGAGGATCTGTTGGTAATAATTTGGTCTTCTTGAATGAGGTCTTCTTGAATGAAAAAGAAAGTGGGTGATATGGTCAAGAATTGATGGAGATAGACTGTTCAGTGATGGTGAATTGGCCGCTGTGTTCATACATGTCTTCATGCTAGAGAATTGCACATACCATTGGATTGTCTGTCTCTAAATCAAAGTCTCCTTTTCAAGAGTCAGAGTACGTGATCTGAATTCTGATGTTGTCGTTCAGTTGATCGCTCGACCATATTCAATTTTCTCTTAGATATCGGCCCGAGAATCAGCGACGCGTTTTTGTTGCGTCGATCGACCTTTTCATACTTATTACTTGTTTTCGATCGATAGCCGATCGATGTATATATAATCTCGATCACGTAAATAGTATTTCTAGAGTTAGATTCCTGGTGCCAATTTGAACTAAAGAGGCAATACACATCTAATCACCATCAATCACCCCGTCAGCAGTATCAGCAATATCACAAGTTACCAGACAATCAATGCCAATTTCAACAACAATAACAACAACACATCCTAGACTGAAACTTTTGATTCAACTGATTTCAATGCAACACAGGCACAAAATGAAGGTTCCACTGATGCTTTTCTTAGAGATGAAGTAATTGTTCAAGATACCCTGAATGATAAAGCCACCAGCAATACTCTTTCAAACAAAAAATCTGTTGAAGGTCCATCCTGCCTGACCTATGATGAAAACGTTTCTAGAAATGAAGAAAGTTCCACCCAATCTTTCAAAAGAAAAAGAACTTTAACTGTGTCTATTCCTGGAGATGATCGATTCAAGCTTTACCTGCCTTCAAAAGTTAACTGGAAAGAAATTCGGCCAAAGTTGAGAGAAATTCAACCGTATCAAGTGAAGTCAGAAGCACTGGATTTGATTCATCAAGCCTACACAGATTTGATTGATATGAAAGACACAGTACACATTTTTACAATGTCGCAGTTTCTACAATTCCTTTCAGTTTATCGGTCATTTGTGAAACTCAGTTTCAAGACACAAACTAAAGTTCATCTCAGTTGTCCGATTCGATTCAAGTGCAAGTCAAATATGTCCCTAAAGTTAGATACAGAAAAAGAGTTGTTTTACTTGTCATAAATTTGTGATCCTTTTCATACTCACAGTAGTGCTGAGGTTGTCGAGGCTGCCAATTTGAAATCGACAATGCGTTTCTCACAGAATGATGAACAGAACTTGAAAAACTTTATTCCTGTGTCACTGTTGCCAAAATCTCAGGATTGTGGTTTTCCGGTGGGGATTCCAGAAGATGATAGATTCAAACTTGAACTGCCATCAAAAGTCGTCTGGGCAGAACTTGTACCACAGTTGAGAAAACGCCAGCTATACGAGATGAATTCAGAAGCATTAGATGCAGTCCATCAAACATACACAAATTTGATTGATTTGAAAAACACAATTCACGCTTTCACAACATCACAGTTCCTACAATTTCTATCGGTATATCTACCATTTGTGCACATTAAACGTATAAGTCCGAATTTCTGTTATTTCTATTGTGCCAGTCGATTCAAGTGCAACTCGACCATGTCCGTAAAGTTGGACGAAGAAAAAGGGTTGTTCAACCTCCTGTATATTCGACCCCCTTTTTACACTCACAATAGCTTGGATGTTGTTGAGATAGCCAAAGTTGAATACACGGACTTCTTCCAGGATGAACAGAAGTTACACAAAGATATTACTAAGTCAGTACAGTTTTCAGATCCACATCCACAGCGCTTGCCGGTGGATATACCAGAGGATGAGAGATTCAAGCTTGAACTTCCATCAAAAGTCATCTGGGCCGAACTTGTGCCAAAATTGAGAAAACATCAGCTGTATGAATTGAAGTCGGAAGCATTGAAGTCAATTCATCAAGCATACACCAATTTGATTGATTCAGAAAACACAATCCACGTTTTTACAGTGTCGCAGCTCTTAGAAATTTTATCGGTCTATCTACCATTTGTGAAACTCGTACATATGACTCCAAATTTATGTTATCTCCGTTGTTCCAGTAGATTCAAGTGTACGTCAGCCATGTCTTTAAAGTTGGACGAAGAAAAAGGGTTGTTTTACTTTTCATACACTCGTCCTCCATGTCACACACTGGTACAGATATTGTTGAGATGGTCAAACAACAGTATGAAAATCACACAGAATTCGACTATGAAGACAGTTTTAGTATTAATGTTCTAGAATCACAAGAGAATATTGGTGATACTTCCGAGGTTGAAAGTGATGAAGACGGTACTAACAATCAGGCACTTCGAGTGCATCTCACGTCCAAATTAGTTTCTTTTCATTACCCCATATCTATCACAACAGTCATTGAAGAGCATTTCAAGGCATCTTCAACAGAAGTCAACGAACAAGTTTGAAATGAAAAACGTGTCCATATAAAGGTCAAAGATGAAGACTTTAATGTCCTTGATTACCGCAATAACATGATCAAGCAGGAATTAACATGATACGTACCCTGGTCTGGCTCCCCTAAGCACGGAAGAAATTACAATGATATCCAAAGTGACCCGAACTTTTTCCGGACAAGAGACCTTTTCAGCTTTTGTTAACTTGAATGGAGTGCAACAAGATATAGAGGAGTTGATGTAATATACTGATAGATTGTATGATGCTTTACAATGATTTCAATGATAGGAATTCAGTATGGGCAAACGTATTGGACCAATGGAACTTAGAAGCTAGTCAAAGATTTTACTTATAGCTAGATAGTTTTGTAAGATATTTAATTTTCTGACGAAATGTTTTGGCAAGAACCTATACTAGTGCAGGATATCAAAATATTATAGTATATCGTATAGGTTGAATTAAGATTAAAAATTCCAATTGAAATTTGCGATTTAATTATATCTAGTGCCGAAGATCATCTCAGTATTGTAAACTAGAGAAAGCTAGAGAAATTGAAGCTAAGAAATCGATAGTGGAGTCAAATAAATTCCCCTCTCCAAGTTCCATGCACGTATATATGTCTCCGTTCAGCGTACTAGCTCTAATCAAATAAACGAGTTGAAAACCGGGATTCGAAGTAAATTTGCCAGAAATATAAATCAAGAGAAACAGTATATGCATCTGAAAAAAGCTATAAAGTCGATATCAAGGCCCATCAGCTCTCAAACTAAAGCTAGAGCCTCCAACTTGGCCTCAATGCTATCTTCGCCTTTGGCCTCTTCACCAAACTTGCCCCAGGTGTTATAACCATAATTACCCTTAGTATAAAACGTACTTCTATCGTACTTAGTCAACTCCAAGCCATTCTTTAATCTATGAGCCAAATCAGGATTCGAAGTATAGTATCTAGAAACACCAATCAAGGTACGATCATCTAAGTTAACATCACGAATCAAMTTCTCATAGTTTGGTTGATGTAAATAACCACCGGCTCTAATCAAAATACCTTTCCAGATTTGTCTGACCCATTCGGTGGAATACTCTGGTCCATTAATGGCATCGCCACCGACAGCCATTCTTGATTCGACACTGTGCACATAAGCCAATCTCTTGCCTTCTTTGCCTCTTCTTTCTAGTTCAGAGTATAGGTATGCGTATTGAGCGATTGGATGCATTAGTTTGGAATTGGCACCTGAACCACCTTGGAATTCGGCATATGGGGAGATTCTGATACCTACTTTTTCAGCACCAACAGCGTCAATCAATGCATCGACGACTTCTAATGTCAATTTGGTTCTGTTTTCAATTGATCCACCGTACTCATCTGTTCTATGGTTTGATGCAATGTCGATGAACTGGGAGAGGGTGTACATATGAGCAGCATGAATCTCGACAAAATCAAAACCGGCAACTTTAACAGCGTTAATGGCACCTTGTTTGAAATGTTCAATGATCTGTTTCACCTCGCCTGAAGTGAAAGCTCTTAACTCATTATCTGCTTTCTTAGCAACTTCCTTATGATCTTCATCAAAGTATTCAGCAGAAGGAGCCAAATATGCCTGGCCATGCTCTTTCAAAAGTGCAGCGTCGGCAGCTCTTCCAAGATGAACTAATTGCATTGCAATCACAGTACCTTTCCCATGAACTGTATCAACTATTTCTTTCCACGCCTCAATCTGTCTTCTCGTTTCAATGAGTGGTCCATGAGCATATAACCCACCCTGAAGTGAAACATAGTTGGATTCAGCAATGATTAAACCTCCGTTGTTTTCTGCTCTTTCTTCATAGTGTTTCTTCATCAAGTTCGTGGCCACAAAGTCTTCTGTGTTTCTGAATCGAGTTGTAGGTGCAAACACAAGTCTGTTTTGTAATATCGCTGAACCAACTGTGATTGGCTTGAAGAGGTTGGTGTCTTTCAATACTGGTGGAGACATATCCAAATTAATTTGATCTTAATTGTAGTAAGTGGAAGTACTAGTGGCCGATGATAATTGGCTCAAACAGTAAGAAATTAATAGTCAGTGTCTATGATGTTGTTATTGCTGAGTAATATGAGATACCAGCCTTCAAGGTGAGTAGTCACCGATATACTGGTGAATCACATGATTTCTTGAGCCACAGTTTGGAAGAAGTGTCGATATAGGAAAGGTTTCCTGTTTTCATAAGGTATCAAGTAAACTGTTCCAATCTTTGCAGCTTGGGTATTCTGTCCTTAGAGTGAGTCATGATAAGGTTAATAGAGATGAGATCTATGGCCATGTGTTATTCGATTGGCTCTAGTCTCTCCTCTTTGATCTGATCTGAGTGAGTGACCCATCTCATCTTCAAAATCAGCGCGACGAGTTTTGGTTGCGTCGATCGACCTTCCCAAACCTTTCTTAACGTGTCAATTGTCGAAATTGTTCAAAACAATATTGAAAACAATGGACAATTCACAGAGGGCAATCAATCACCATTCGCCATGTAGGTGAAGTTCAATTCAATAAGAACACAATCATCGTCTCACAGAAGACAAGGTCCACAACAACACCACAGACCGTCAAGCGGAACACCATTTTGAAACACCTGATGCTGGTGGGTTATTTGAAGCATGCAATTATACTGAAGTGAACAATGAAGCTCACCATGATATCATGGAAGTTGAAACTGTTAATGTTGATGGGTTAAGTGAAGCTTGCAATTCGACTGATTCAAATAATCAAAATGCCAATGGTGCTGATTTGCTAGGTAAAGCAATCACACAATTCCCCCTAAATGGTAAATCCATTACCAAGGTCACTACAACAGAGGGAAATAATAAATGTCCACCCAGCATGTGTCATGATGAAAAGAACTATGCTACAGAAATAAATAATCTCACTCCTAGATTGATCTTGGATTCAAACAAAACAATTTTAACCGTGGGTATTGCAGAAGATGATAGGTTCAAGCTCGAACTGCCATCAAAAGTCGTCTGGGCAGAACTTGTGCCAAACTTGAGGAAACGTCAGATGTACGAATTGAAATCAATTACATTAGATGCAGTTCATCAAACATACACGAATTTGATTGATCTGAAAAACACAATTCACGTTTTTACAACATCGCAGTTCCTTCAATTTCTTTCGGTCTATCTACCATTTGTGAAACTCGTACATATGACTCCAAATTTATGTTCTCTCCGTTGTTCCAGTAGATTCAAGTGTACGTCAGCCATCTCTTTAAAGTTGGATGAAGAAAAAGGGTTGTTTTACCTTTCATACACTCGTCCTCCATGTCACACACTGGTACAGATATTGTTGAGATGGTCAAACAACAGTATGAAAATCACACAGAATTCAAATATGAAGACAGTGTTAGTATTAATGTTCCAGAATCACAAGAGAATATTGGTGATACTTCCGAGGTTGAAAGTGATGAAGACGGTACTAACAATCAGGCACTTCGAGTGCATGCCACATCCAAGTCAGTTTCTTTTCATTACCCCATATCTATCACAACAGTCATTGAAGAGCATTTCAAGGCATCTTCAACAGAAGTCAACGAACAAGTTTGAAATGAAAAACGTGTCCATATAAAGGTCAAAGATGAAGACTTTAATGTCCTTGATTACCGCAATAACATGATCAAGCAGGAATTAACATGATACGTACCCTGGTCTGGCTCCCCTAAGCACGGAAGAAATTACAATGATATCCAAAGTGACCCGAACTTTTTCCAGACAATAGACCTTTTCAGCTTTTGTTAACTTGAATGGAGTGCAACAAGATATAGAGGAGTTGATGTAATATACTGATAGATCATATCATGCTATTCAATGAATGCCAAACCTAGATCTCTATTGCATGTGGAAATTGGGACGTGATAATTGCCGATATTACAGTAAATATATTTTTGCTATATATACTATTCTCTAGAATAGATAATTGCTAATTTTAAAGAGACATATAAGATCTTAATAGAATTGAAATAAAGTAGAGATAATGGTGTATAGCTAATCTGTAACTCTTACCTGTGACTACCGATATTCAATTACCAATTCTGATGTTTATCCGTCAGGAATACAATGCATCTGATCGATTCTAACCGATAGTTAACTCTATACCTTTGACACCATCAACGGCAAAGTTGAAAGCCCCAGCCGAAGGCAACATATATACAGAAACGAAGTGTCGTGGAGTCGAAGAATCTATCGATCCCCATGTGAGGGAAATATCGTTATGAATAGCAATGCATATAAGGGGGGGAGGGGGAATTGTACATATATAATAGGTTAAAAAACATGTAAGATCGATTACAAATTATAAACCCCTAAATTGGTTTAGCTCAAGCTAAAGCAACAAGTTGTTCCTTTGCCTGGACACTATCTTCACCTTGGGCCTCTTCACCAAACTTACCCCAAGTGTTATAGCCATAATTCGACTGTGTATAGAAAGTTGTTCTATCATACTTGGTCATCTCCAATCCATTCTTCAGTCTATGAGCCAAATCAGGATTCGAAGTATAGTATCTGGAAACACCAATCAAGGTACGATCATCCAAATTAACATCATCAATCAACAACTTATAGCCAGGAGAATGTAAGTAACCACCAGTTCTAATCAAAATACCTTTCCAGATTTGTCTGACCCATTCAGAGGAATGTTCTGGCCCATCGATGGCATCCCCACCAACGGCCATTCTTGATTCGACACTGTGAACATATGCCAATCTCTTACCTTCTTTACCTCTTCTTTCTAATTCTGAATACAAATAAGCATATTGGGCAATTGGATGCATTATCTTACAGTCAGCACCTGAACCACCTTGGAATGTAGAGTATGGGGAGATTCTAATACCAATTTTATTGGCACCAACGGCATCAATCAGGGTGTCAACGATATCTAGCGTCAACTTGGTTCTGTTCTCAATTGATCCACCATACTCGTCAGTTCTATGATTTGAAACGACCTCTAAGAATTGAGCCATTGTGTACATATGAGCAGCATGAAGTTCCACAAAATCGAATCCAGCAACTTTGATAGCGTGAATAGCGGCAGTTTTGAAATCTTCAATCATTTGTTTCACTTCTTCTAAAGTAAATGCTCTCAATTCATTACCTGCCTTGATGGCCACCTGTTCATGATTCTCATCAAAGCAATCAGCAGATAGTGTAACTTCTTTATGACCTTCATCAAAATATTCAGCAGATGGGGCTAAGAAAGGCTCACCGTATGTTTTCAAAAGTGCAGCATCAGCAGTTCTTCCAAGATGATAAATTTGTAACGCAATGGCAGAACCTTTAGCATGAACTGCATCAACAATCTGTTTCCATGCTTCAACCTGTCTCTTCGATTCGATGACTGGTCCATGAGGGTATAAACCACCTCCAAGATTAATATAAGTAGCTTCGCCAATAAGTAAACCACCGTTGTTTTCAGCTCTGTCCTCATAGTGTTTCTTCATCAAGTTCGTAGCCACAAAGTCTTCAGTGTTTCTGAAACGGGTTGTTGGAGCAAACACAAGTCTGTTTTGTAGTGTCACCGAACCAACTTTGATTGGTTTGAAGAGGTTGGTGTCTTTCAATGGTGGTGGGGGAGTCATATTTGAGGTCTAATTTTCAAACTTTTTGGTGGTTGTGGTTGTAACTGTGCTGAGTTTTAAATCACTATCTAACGTGAATTTTCAAAGTAAGATTGGAATCTCATCATGTTTTATATTACAATTAAATTTGAATTTGAGTTTGAGTTCAAGTTGGAATTGCCATAAAGGTGGTGTTACTTCTCTGGATGTATTACTAATCATCATTATCCAAAGTCCTTGAACACAAATCACGATCGGTTGTCATTCCTGAACAGGTCTGCCAATTTCCAACGCGTGTCAGCAGTGGCTCGGTCTTCAACTCGGACTTAATCCGAAATCGCGTCAACAAAGATCAAATTTTGAAAACAGAAAGACAAAAGCACCATACTGTTTCTCTTGTAAGTGCAAGATCTGGGTTTATCCAAGAGCTTTTGAAAGATGGCATTGAAATTTAAGACTGTTCCCACTGAACCAAACGACAAAAAACTAGCTGCCCCTCCAGTAGCCATACAATGAAGGAGATGGCTTCTGCAGTATACAAACCCATACCTTCACCAACATCAACAAGACGGACTTCAACTGTTCATGATCATCCACAATCCATTCCTCCAAAAGATCCAGACAAACACTCTTCAAGAAGACGCAAACGAGGTCCAATCAAGCTTAGAAAGAGATCCAAAAACGTATCTGGCATGCCTCCCGACATCAGTCCAAAACATTACAACGCCTCCAGACTTGACTCGTTGTCCAGCTTAAGAACAGATGATGATTTGACAATGTCTAGTGAACCAGTATCATATGAAGATAAACAGAAGACTAGCAAACACGACACACCACTATTTGTTGAACAAGTGAGTCCTCAAGTTCCCAGTTCCCCAAAAGAGATCAACCGTGATGAACAAATGCGTCTGCATAAATATGAAAAACCTTTGGAAGACATCGATCAGTCATTACTTGCCTTCAGTGCTGTTTCATATTGCACACCCTCACCCGGCTCAGATACAGCATTACCTCAAAAGTCAGTTAGTGAAAACAACCACACAAATGGATCAAGTATGAAAGGAAATGATAATGCCATTACTTCAAATCAAGAACAGCAACCACCCAAGTTAAAGTCAATCATGAAAGCTCCATTTTCTTCAGACCGGCGTCCAAACAGCGTAGCCACAGAGTTATCATCCAAGAAATCAGTCACATTTGAGGAGACCGAGCCCACGGCAAAGGAAAAAAGAGATCAAAACAAAGGGAGTCATCTCTCTGTGATCTCATGCAAGCTGTTCAAAGGTTTAGTTTTGAGACCAGGCCACAAATCTGATCAAGTACCTCCTCCCAATCGACTTTTAAAGAATGATAATGACAACATTTCTTTGGGTATGGATATATGTGACAATTATGAGTGCGATGATGATCAAGTACAAGCTTATTGCCCAGATGATAGAATTTCCATGGAACAACAATTATTTGAGCCTGACCACCAATCTCCTCCAGATGACGAGAGATCTTCCAATATGGATGAAGTTGTTGAGAGTTCATTGAGACTGAAACCTAAGCAATTGGAACAATTGAAAAGAAAGACTAGTGAAACTGCATTTTTATTCTCCTCTTCACCCACCACTTCGTTAAATTCTCATCATTGTGTCAACAAGAAACAACATTTGCCAGTCAATACCCCTTGCAATCAAAGACAGTCTAGCCTATGCTCAAATGGTTCTTCTAACAATAGAGCAATGGCTGTGAGGAAAACTAGAAACGCAATGTATGATCCATCAGGTATGCTTGATATTCACCAAATTGATTCTCAATTGAAACTGCTCAAGAAGAAGAAAAGACAGATTAGAAAACAAACTGCGTCAAATTACTTCTGGAAACTGTTTGGTTGGTCAGGATCGAAAGAAACTACAACTCACGATAAGAAACAACCATCAACGGAACAACAACACGATGGTGAATCTAGTCCATTGTCCATATTATCCTTTGAAGATGAACATGGTACAGCTACATATCCAGGAACCGGTAATCCGCTTACATCATTTCTTTCAAATGAACTTCAGCAGAACAGTAACAATGGCACTGGTAGTATAATCCATCATTTTAATGGGAACAACAACAGAGTCGGGATAGGAATCGGTATAAGTACAGGTCAACTAGGTTCACACTCACATTCACTTTCGGGTTCCAAAACAGGACTAGTTGGATTATCCGAAGATTCAATTGCTGGGAAGTATACCATTGACTCGCCAACAGTCACTGGAACCTGCACTGCTTTGGGAACGGCAATGGGTACGGTTATAGGTACAGGAACAGGCGGTACCGGTGGTACTGCGAGTGGAGCCAGTGGTGCTACTACTAGTTCAACTGGTGATTTTAACAGTCGTTCGATGTTTGCTGAGCAAGAGTTGAAAAGAATCTTGGGAAATGGTAAAGATACTTTACCTCTTCGAAACTTGAGTGCCGGTAATGGCGAGTTTGCTGAAGAGTCTGCTTCATTGGCTAGGTTTTTTGAACGGTCTGTTAAGGATAGTGATGAGTGTGATGGACAGGGACCTGGGTTTGGTGGTGGTCGTGCTGGTCGTGGACGTTCTGGACGGAGTCTTTCTTTTGCTTTTGGTGGTGGTCGTTGATGGTTGGGCTACTTGTGCTTTCATTTACTCTGCTATGAGGTGTGATCTTTACTGTGAATCATGATTGTTGGAGTTACTTGTTTAAGTCTTTTTTTTTATTATTAATTCGTCTTTGCTATTTGAAATTTTCAATTGGGTTCATTTTATACATTTTTTACTAGTTTTATAATCTGGCTTATACCGTTTTCTCTTTCTAATTTAATCGTGCTAGATCATTTTTATGCGTTGCTTTCATTTTATAGAAATTATTAAGCCTACTTTTCATTTATAGGGTTTTTAAATTAACTTTACAGGGATTCCTGTTCAAAATTTGAGTATTAGCTTCATCTATTCAAGTTCTAAATATGGGAATTGATATTAGTTTCTAGTCTAGTAGTTAAAAAGATGCAATTAGTTGGTCAAAAAGAAAAAAACAGAAACGAAAAGGGAGATATCTATAAGTACAGGATCTTTTGAGAATGAATTAAAATGTGAACTGTGATGCGATAAGGTAAAGTATGTTTTGATAATGCGATAATGTTATATGAGGATGTGAGATGATATGTGAGATGATAATGACTGGTGTAGAAAACTGATCAGCGTGACGTATCCGTAACCATACCTTCACCATTTGTAGAAATACCAGGATTCAACATATTATAATCCACAAAACTGCTAACACTCTTAGCACGCAAGCGCAGATGACCCTCATCGTCATCATCTCCTTCAATTGCACTTTCAACATCAAGGAAAGGAGACCGTTCATCATGCTGAGGATGATGACTTTCATGAGCATGTTTATCATTCAACCCGTCTTCAATGGACTGTCTAATAATAGCGTCCCAATCACTAGTCAGAACAAACCACAACTCGCTAAATGAAAGACAATACAATCCGATCAAAACACCGATCCATAACCCAAACAACTCTAATTTGAGATTGAACCCACATAAGAACGCAATAGGCAAGGACAAGACGTAGTAGCAGAACAAGTTTAGCCATCCGCCAATGTACTGTCTTCCCTGGCCTCTCAAGACACCACCGGTGACACAACTCACGGAATCACCAATCTGGTAAAAAGCACCAATGGTCAGCACTTTAATTGAGAGTGAGATCACTTCGGGGTCAGTGGAAAACCACGATGTCACTGTATCTCTGAATATGTAAAGCAGTGAGCCCATCAATGATCCTGAACAGAGAGACATCAATAGTGCTGCCTGAGCTGATTTCCAAGCGGCTTGTTTGGAAGCTGATCCGACAAACCATGCGATTCTGGTTGATGCAGCCACTGCAATGGCGAATGAAAACTGGTATGTTGTGACACAGGCCGTGGAGACGATGGATTGGGCCGCTAGTGAATCAGTGCCGAATCTGGATGCTGCAAAAGTGATGATTTCAAACGCTAGCCATTCGGCTTCGATCATTAACACACCTGGGCCAGCTAATGACAGTGTTCTCCCCCAGTTGGTGAACACTTTCGGTGTGAATCCGCACCAGCATTCTTTTCCCTTGATGAAGATGATGTATAGGAGCAGTAGTGTGGCCATGACCCAGTTTGTGATGGCCACTGCCGTTGGTGCTCCAATGAATCCTAGACCGATTTTCTTGTCCCAGACTAATGTGAAGTTGAGGATCACGTTAAGTGGAGCACAGATCACAAGGACGTAGGTTGATGCTTGGAAGATACCTTGGGCTTGTAAGAATTGTTTAAAGATTTCGAACAGAATGAACCCTGGGACACCTAAGAGGATTCTTCTCAGGTAGTTTGTCGCTAGTTGGCATAGGTATAAGTCATCCATGATTGAGGATAGGAAAGAGTATGTTTCGAAATATAATATGATGGAAATTGGAATGAACACCGCAAATAACAGCACCGAGCAACGGAGACAATGTAGTCCCACTGCAGTGTATTCTTTTCTACCATATGCCTGAGGACACAAAGTAGATAACGAAGAGGCTATACCTTGAATGATACCATAGCAGATAATATTAATCAATAAATTTGCCAACGAAACGGCAGCTAACTCAGTAGACCCCAATTTTCCAACACTGAACACTGAAGCGACAGTCAAAGAGTACTGTAACATGAACGTCAAAATCAAAGGAATGGAACTCTTCAACAACATCCAAGCTTCTTGTCTGACACTAGTTTCAACTTCCAAGATCCGGCCATCGTTACTGACATGGCTCAACACAGGAGCCAAATGAGCCATCGACAACTTTCTGGTCTTTGCCATAGAAGCTCTTCTAATTTGGATAAATTCATCTTGTTCTGTTGACCCATACTGATGAAATGATTCATACTGTAACATGCTCTGTGACTGTTGTTGAGAATCTCCGTCGTCATTGCTGTCTCTGAACAGTTTTGGTGGAGGTAGTGCCATTTGTGTTATTGAGCCTCTTCTTTGACCGGAGTTTTGAGAGGACATTAATGCTGCTGATTCTGTGAGGTCAGGTGGTTGAAGGTGACTCGCTTTAGACTTGTAGTGTTGCTGTTGAAGCTGTGAGTGGAGCGGTGATTGGGGTTGAGGTTGTGACTGTGACTGTGACTGTGACTGGCTGTTGCCTTTAGTAGAAGCCTTGTTCTTGGGGGTGGTGGTGTTGGGCATAGTTGAAGTGTTTCTGGTATCTGGATAGTTGGATAAGCTGTTGTCCGCCGTGTAAAGGTAGGTTGCCTCAAGTAAAGTTTAAAAATTCCGTCTCGCAACTTGTAAGAGGCAGAGAAGAGTTTGTTAATTTTGAATCGGTGAGTTTTTGATTATCTATCAGATATCTCTCGTGATAAGAAAGTGAGAGGTTTCAAAAGAAAGTACCAATAGTCAATACTCAAGACTCAAGACTCAAGACGGCTTGGAATTCGAAGAGAAACAAGTGTTGCAAAGTTGGTTTTACCGACAATTACACAATTTGCAAATTTGCCAAAAATGTGGAGTCATCCGGTGCGCACGTGACTTTGGCTGCAAATGTGGCAGGTGGCGGTGCAGTGGCTAGTGG
The DNA here is from genome assembly GCA_001599995.1 of Ambrosiozyma monospora. Taxonomy (NCBI): domain Eukaryota; kingdom Fungi; phylum Ascomycota; class Pichiomycetes; order Pichiales; family Pichiaceae; genus Ambrosiozyma; species Ambrosiozyma monospora. The sequence goes on from BCIP01000010.1 coordinate 613,391, forward strand.
GTAGTGGCGGTACAGTGGCTGGGTAAAGGACAGTCTCGAAGTGATTGATGGCCAATTAAATGTTTGAAAACTGATTCTTCAAAAACGAGTGCAACCCCAGAACTCCAGCCAACTAACTAGCTAACACCAGCTTGACCAATTCCAAGTTATGGAATGTATGATAGTGTCCATGCTCTTGTCTTTTTGACTAGTTGACCTGCAAATTGACAATTGCCCTCAACAATTTTGTGATGTTCATTGTTCAATGGCCACCGGTGGTCTCTCCTAAAACAGCAACAATTCCTATATATCATCTCTAGCACACCATTTTCACAGAGTACGAAATTTTTTTTTCTTGTCGTTGAGCCTCTTGATTTGTTTGCTGTTTGTCTGTTTTGTATATTTTCGAAGTCAATTCTGCTTTCCTTCCGCAAGTGGATTATTGTTAAATGCTAGACGTTTTCGGAATAACCCACTTAATCACTTTCCTGAAAGATGTGCAATCAATTGTGCTTTTCTTCCCCAAATGGGTTGTTAAATGGGAAAGGTTTTCCAAATGAATTGCTAAATGCTAAATGGTTTCCAAATGACTCACAAACACTTTCCAGAATTAGAATTTTTGTAGTCTTCAACTAAAGCACATGAGTCCAAAGATGTTATGGTTGATGGGTATCTACCTCATGCAAGCAGTATATCTTTTTTTCTTTTTTTTTGTTGTGTTATACATTTGTGATATAGATTCTAGATACTTAATTCATATGTTTGTGCACAAGGGAAATACCCCATGTCGTCTAGTAAAAATGAGAAAGATGAAGATAGAATTCGTCCTCGGTTGAGCTCGGTCAGGGTGTTATCACAGATTTATCACAGATTTATCAGAGATTTGAAGCGCGGCGGAAACGTTAAAAATTAAACGGGGGAGAAAACAGTGATCGGCGAAGAAGATTTAAAAATGCCCAGAACGAGAATTCGAGAAATGTAAACAGCGATGATGAGAGTGAGAGAGAGAGAGTGACTTGTGTGTGAGTGACTTGTGTGTGTGAGAGCAGTCATCAATGTTGAAAAATTGGTACACACAAACACAACACACAAAATCACTCATCTTCTTCCTATTCAATCATCTCTCTATTCATCTTCCGGATTCCACACTGAAGCTTGAATCCATCCAAAGATGAACATCGACAACTCCTTCACAGAAACTTCTGGTCTTATCACAAACACTCCAAGACTAGGACCCCAACAACAACAACAAAGCCATCAACCTCACCATGTTCCATCTTTCAACTATGCTACAATTCCACAAGGTGCTTCAACAAGATACAGATCAAACTCGTCTGTATCTGAAGCATTTTCACTAACTTCTGACTCTTTCCAAAGATACAACTCGGCATTGCAAGAAAACTATGTTCAATCAAGAAGAAGAACTTCCATGTTATCAAGCAAACTCTCTGCTTTACACTTAGCTCCAACCAAAACAGCACAGGATGATACTATTTTAGAAGCTGAAACAACACTATTGATTGAATTCCAAATGCTCACAAAGACATCTATCCCATTAATTTTAACTTTTCTACTCCAATACTCACTTACCGTGGCCTCAGTTTTCAGTGTCGGTAACTTAGGATCTCAAGAACTAGCAGCTGTCTCATTAGCCAACTTATTAGTGAACATCACAAGTTACGGTATCATTCAAGGTATAGCCTCTTCTCTATCCACACTATGTCCACAAGCGTACGGTCGTCATGATTATCAAGCCGTTGGACTCCAAGCTCTCCGTTGCACCATTCTCTTATTCGTCGCATTCATCCCGATCTTCATCTTCTTATACTACGGCTCCTACCCATTCCTAAAGTCCTTGGTGCCTGACGCAGAACTATGTTTCTTGGCCTCCAAATACTTACAAAGACTAGTGTTTGGAGTTCCAGCATTTATCCTCTTTGAAGTGTTGAAACAGTATTTGCAAGCGCAAGGTATCTTCCATGCCTCAACTTACGTGCTTACTCTATGTGCCCCGTTGAACATCTACCTCAACTACTTCTTCGTCTGGGACTCTACCTACGGCTGGGGTTTCATGGGTGCCCCAACTGCAGTGCTTGTGGTTAACTGGCTCATGGCTCTGTTACTGTCACTCTACACCATTTTCATCTCAGGATACCAGTGTTTCCCAGTCATTTCCACTCCTGGTCCAGGTGGGTTAAGATCAGGGCTTGCGGAATTGATATCTCTGGTGTTCAAAGACTGGTCACGTATCCTAAAATTAGCCGGTCCAGGTGTGTTAATGATCGAAGCCGAATGGCTAGCTTATGAAATCATCACTTTTGCAGCCTCGAGATTCGGTACAGAGGCACTAGCTGCCCAATCCATTGTTTCTACAACTTGTATCATGATGTTCCAAATCCCTTATGCTATCTCAGTGGCATCATCAACGAGAATCGCCTGGTTTATCGGCTCAGCGTCCAAGACAGCATCAATCACATCAACGAACTCCGCGATCCTATTGGCGTTCATCGTTGGGTCCATCAACTGTATCTTCATGTTCACTTTCAAACGCAACATCACACAGCTTTTCTCCAGTGACTCCAAAGTGATCGACCTTGCGTCCCACGTGTTGATCCTAAGTGCCGGAAACCAAGTACTAGACGTCGTCGCCTGTGTCTGTGGTGGTATTCTAAGAGGCCAGGGAAGACAACACGTTGGCGGATGGCTCAATTTGCTGACTTACTACGTGTTGGCATTACCCGCTGCGTTTTTCTGTGGGTTTAATTTAAACTTGGGTCTATTTGGTCTCTGGATCGGTATGGTTGTCGCCATCACCACCATAGCGTTGGGTGAGTTATGGTTTGTCATGAGATGCGATTGGGATTTTGTGATCCAGTGCTCGATTCAAGATGGATTGGATCAACAATTACATCAACAGCAGGAGTTGCAGGCTTCGGTGTATAGTGGGGATGGTGATGTTAGTGATTTCGGATTCGATGATGATGCGTTGGATGTCGATGGTGGTGCGTTGGTTCCTGTGGTTAGTACCTTGAGTAGTGTCAATGAACATAGTTTTATGATGCCTGCTGTTGTTGGTGTTGGTGGACTCGGTTTTGGTGGTAGAGATGCTGGTGTGAGAGATGCTGCTGATTTCAGTTGATTTAACTTAACAATGAAGGGTGTTTCGATGGTATACCCTGTTTTGATTTCATATTGGGTTTATGAAGGTCCTAGGAATCATTTCTTAGATCTTTTCTGTCTCTTTCTTTAGAGTGTCATATATTCATTGCGTGTACTTCAGTCATACTCAATACAATTATTCCATTCAGTTCTTTATATACCACATCATGAATTTATTTTGTTCATTAATATAATCTAGATTAATTTACGTTATTTATATAAACTGAAGAACCTGTTTTAACTTAGCTCTATAGGAAAAGAGATGTTTGACACACTTATACCCCTCGGGCAATTCGGAAGGGGGCACCAGTAGCCAGGGTCCAGCGACCAGCTCCTAGCGCCTAGCTCTGGCCTTAAGCTCTGTAATGCCGGCCGGGGAATTTTTGGTAGGCAGTCGCCGGTTCACGTGATCACCGTGCTGTCAAAGAAATCAAGGCTTGTCGTAGCGGCTGCGGCCTGCGCAGTTGGTCCGCGGACCCGTGGCCGACTTAAGAAAAAAGTCAGAGAGATGATGAATAATACTAACAACATGGAAGGGTGTTGAATAGGTTTTCACACACAAACATTCATTCCTTAAAACAACAGTCAACAAACATCATCTATTGAATCTAATTAAATACAGATCTAGCAACCAATAGCGATTGAAAGTGAACAATTTTTGTGTCAGTTTGAGTGCAAAGAACAAGTTATTCCGGTTAATTTGAACTTGACATTACTAAGAGACACTTGTTGATCTTGATGGATCAATATCTATACTACTGAGATCGGAATTTGAGAGACTTTGAAAAATACGGATAAGTTTTATCAGTTATTCATTTGGTTATCAGGATTTGAATTTTATCAAACGACGTTGAAAGATTATCGATCAAAGAGAGTTCGGTGAGTTCGGTGCTATAGATTATTCACTGAATTTGTTGTTTCTAGATACCCTTTCTGTTCCAAAAAAAAACGACCATATATTGGAGTTGAAAGACTGGAGATTAACAAATATTGGTTTAGAAAGACTATTCAGGAACACAAAAACTCGGCTGGTGGAACAGAAGACCAGAAGGCCCTTCAGAACCGTTATCAACGATCTTTAACAACATGAACTCAAACATGAACAATAATTTCCTCAACAATGGGTCTAATGGTTTTATGGTCAATAATAATACAAGTCAGCACCCTAATATGAGTTTCAATTTGAATAATGACAACAATAATTTGACCCAGGGCCCAATATCAAACCCAAACAGATCATCAACTACAGAAACACGGCAATCGGTGTCATCGCAAACTTCACAAACCTCATCCACCCAACAACAACAATCTCAATCGCAAAACAAAACCCAACAACAAGCAAATCAAACCCAAAATCCAAACAGACCCAAAAACAAAAGACCAAGAGTCTCATCAGCCTGTACGATATGCCGTAAGAGAAAAGTCAAATGTGATAAGGGAAAACCATCATGTTTAGTGTGTATCAAACACAATGTCCCTCATCTATGTGAATACATCGAACCAAATTGGGCCAATAAACAACCCCGTACGACTTCAATGTCACCTCAGCCGATACAACAAACACAAAGCCAGGTGCAGACTCAAATCCAGGCTCAACCTCAACCTCAGTCATTGCCTATTAATTCTAGTCTGAGTCAGAATCGGAATATTCGGGCAGACGATGGTGGTTCCACGATTGGTCTACGGCGTGGTGTTAATTCAACGGTTTCGGTTTCTACTGTCACTAATGGTTCAACTCCTCCTGCGAATGGTGGTGGTTCTAATGGAGTCCTTAGTGAGGGTTTGATTCGTGCTGCTAGTGTTGCTTCAATTTCTAATGATTTAGCTCGCTCTCGTTCTGGGCTGAATTCGAATGGCGGAGAGAGAACAATGACTGGAATTCAGAGCGATGGAACAGTTAGTGTTAGTGATAGCGCTCCAAACTCAGGTCCTGGTGATAATTTAGTGAATTCTGATGAATTTTTAAGACAGCGATTAACGATAGAGAGTTTACAACAACAGGTGAAACGTCTTGAAGCTGAGCTTCGGCAATTCAAGAGTGAGAAAGTTGAAAAAGAGTACAATTCAGAAGACGAAACGATTCAATTACGACCTGAGAAGTTGAGATTCATCCCAGAATTAAACTCAATAACCACAATAAGTGTGCTATCAACTAAGATCTTTCTTCATTTAGACCCCTTGATGAAATTCATGAGAAGCACTATTCCCTGTGTTCGTCTTGAGTTGGTTCACTTGGATTTATTGAACATCAAACCCGTGGATGGTAAGGGCAAAGGAACCATGGAATTGGATTTCAGAAACAAGGTTTTGGAGTTTGTGTCGTTATTAGCTTCAAAGAAACATAAAGTGATGAAGAAATCAGATAGGGCAGGCTATGGCAAATCGCCTGCTTTCATCCCTATTTTTAACAAGGATAGGCAATCGTATGCGCAAGATTTGGAAATCATTCAGTTCATCGAAGACAAATTACCGTCCCGAAAAGCAGCATGGTTACTAATTGATCGTTTTTTCAAATATGTCTACCCCTTTTTCCCATACACCAACGAATCTGGATTCTTGAGCAAGATCACTCCTATAATTGGCGCGAGAGATGATCAAACAACGAAGTTGAAGTTGAAAGTTGAGTCCCGTATTGATTTGATTCCAGTTGCTCTGTTTTTGTTGGTTATTCATCTTGGTAGTATCACATTGTATGATTGTGCTGAAAACCCTGTTCCTGAAGTAGACACTGATCCAGATGTTCGTTATTTAATTGAAAATCCAATAAACAATAGCATGATCATGTTGGCTCGACTTGCAACTAGACCATTTATGTCACATTATGGTACCGCTTATAAGATGTTTCAAATTTATTTGTTTTTGAAAATTGCGGATCAGTATTCTCCTGGGCAGGCTGAACAATTGGAAAGTCAAGGCTCATATGCAATAGTTTTTCAAACTATGGTGAAATTGGCTCTGAATAGAGATCCTACTAGATATGTTGACTTGAAAGAAAAATCAAAGGTGATAAACTTGCTTAGAAAGACATGGCATGGGGTTCGTTGTGATGATTATTTTCCTGGCTTCACTGGAGATGATTTTTTCTGCAAATTAGTTCCATCAAATACTCAACTCCCTTGTTTTATAGGTGAATCTGCCTCTGGTGTTGCTGATTTGGAAATTGAAAAGACCACTATTTCTTGTCTTTTGCAAAGAACCAAGTTTCATGATCTTTATAGGGACTTGGCTAGTGTTGCAATGAATCTTAGAGATAACCCCTATGTCAAAGACCTATTAGAATTCTCTACCAAGTTGGAAGACCTAGTGAAACAAGAATTGGGAGACATTGATCAATTGTTGACGCTAACGACACCACAAGAGACTTTCCCACAACGAATCAAAAAAGCCACCAAGTTTGTTGAATATATCGAAGCAATGGCGATGTTGGTCTGTCTATACTATCACTTTTTCCTATTCTATGAAAAGAAATGCAAGCCAGCCTTAGCATTCAAATATTTCAAACAATCTGTCAAGATATCTGCGAAAGTGTACATGGTTGTGTCACGACTCCTAACGAATCAAAAGCTTTACTTTGGGTCGGGTTTAGATTACTACATTACTCCAAACATCTTGTACATCATAGAAAGATTTCATTTCATCTTTGTCTTTACGATGCTTCGTTACAAACATTTCTTCTGTATGACTTATATCAGTGGGAACATGACTCCAGAATTGGAGCAGTTAATTGATAACTCTTTCAAGTGTGCGGGTCGGTTCTTTAAGATGTCAGGAAAAATGTTTGTTCAAATTAATCATTACTACTACAATGCTTGGAGATACAATAAACTTGAAGCTTGGAGATATCAACTGCTTGCTAAGACCGTTAGAGGGTTGTTTGACGTTAATCAACCCATCAGTGATTCTATGCCTCAAACCTCATCAAATGTGTTTTTCAAGTGGTCGCATGAAATGCTTCAGGAGATATACGATGTCATGTCAAGTGCTGAGAACGAAAAGGGGCTAGCTGATGACTCGACATTAAATTCAACTTCAATTCCAACTACAGCACCTGTTTCAAGTTCTGTTCCAGTCTCATCTCAGAACACAACTTCAGAGTCTGCTCATGCTGATAGTACTACGACCAATATCAATAACTTTGCTGCTGCATCTTCGTTCCAAGAAAAGCCACTGGAAAAGACATCAAGTTTGAATATATATTCAGATTTTCATAGCATCAGAGATGACTATGAGTCTTTGTCGCCAAAGAACGCAATGTTGGACGATAATTGGTTCAATAAGTTGGTTGATGATAGAATGAACTCATTCATGGTGACTAATCAAGACCTTAATTTTTGGAAAAAGCCTAGAGGTGTTGGATCAACTAGTGAGATGAAAGCTGTTGATGAAAATAAGGGTGGTAAAAACAATGTCAATGGTTACGAGGGTAACAATGGTGTCTCAACTGCTCCTAATTCTAGTACCAATAATGTTAATGGACTTACCATGAACGGAATGAATAATGCTGGTTTCAACTCTGCCCCTCTTGGTAATGGTAATGACCCCAACAAAATGAATGGCAACTTCGCTGGTGATGTCCCTATTGATGGTTCGAAAGGTTTTTCGTTCCCACAAATGGATGATGGTTTTTACTTAACACCTAGTGAGAATGAAGCCCTGTGGGATGACGATATCAAATTCAATGAATTATTCCTTGACTTGAGTGATTCTTTGAAAAGTTCTTTGATCAATGAACTTCAGTTTCAATGATGGTATCCTGTCCTTGTGGCTGTGCATGGTCTTGTGGCTGGTGTATATGTGTATACGTGTATGTGTGTGGCTGTGCGAGGAACACGGTGGAATTTTTGCAAACGAAATCGAATTTCGAAATCTGATCTGGAGCTATTTTAGAGCCGAATTTTATAGAGATTTTTGTTGGAAAAAATAACTTTTTTATACGAAACACCCCCTTTTATATCTCCTGTATAAAATCACATTAATTCCTTGTTTTTCACGGACATTTCATTCACATAAAAAGCAAACGCTAATTCAATTTCAATAGTCATCAACTAGACATTGCTGGCCTTTGACGAACATTAAACATTGACCATCATCCCCCACTGAACGAGCATTGACACATGACACGTCTTCATCACAACTCCATCACCGCATTAACTCTGCTTTTGATCACAACAGCATTAGCAAACTCATATCCAATCGTTCCTGAAAAAGACGTGATCTGTCCAGATTCTGATCCACTAAATTGTTATCCAAAGTTATTCCAAGCTACATCAGAGTGGAAAGTCATCAAAGAAGGTCAAATAATACCTGCTGGTTTAGAAATTCAAATGGATTTTGAAACTAACGTGAAACAGGCAAGACTGGATCCAGATGCCAAGGTGAATAAAAAGAAGGGGTTGTCCGTCTTGGATTCACAACCTCTTTTAGATGGAATTTCAGGTTTAGGTTCAGGTTCAGGATCCCAGAACGGTGGCGTTGATGTTGGTCAAGTGAACTTGGGTTCTAATGTCGGTTCAGGGTCAGACCACCACAACAACAAAAACAATGAACATAACAAGAATGTTATCAATCATGGTCCAGGAGAGTTATTGATACAAAACGATCAAAAGAAAGATTTATCTAATCCTTACCAAGGTGTCCCAACAAAAAACAGTCGTCATCCTAAGATCAACTACAATTCTGGATCTAGAGCGAACAACGGCAATTCGAATCCGAACAAGAACGATGCCAATTCCATCAAGAAAACCAACGATTACTATGACAACGACAACAGTTTCCAGTCTTCCATGAACTACGTGATCCAGTTTGTCGAATCACCATCCAGTGGCCACTACAATGATTTGATGTCCTCATTGGAACACTTGTCGGACTTAAGTTCTGATTCTGACTTTGGTGTTTCCTTCGTGACACAGATTCAATCTGTTTTGAAGTTGACTGGGTTATATGATTCGAATATGGTTAATTTCGGTAAAGAATTTGGATTGAATCATGTCCAATATGACAAAGTTAAAGAGTTGACCACCAGATGTCTAAGTTCAGCAGTGAGAAACAATATCGCTGCACAAAAAACCTTGGGAAATTATTTTTCAGATAAGTCAGATTTCATGACTAGACTTATGGCATATGACTTGAGTTCAGATGCTGAAGATGTGTTGTTGTTGAAAAGAAGATTGAGTGTCTTGGGTGCTCTAATCACAACTCCTGGCTCCGAGTATTCCAAGGTGTTTAATCAAGGTGGATTGAAAGGTAAGCTATTGGATTTGTTCTATGATGTCTCCGATAGTTCAGTGAAGCAACGTATCACTGATATCTTGGAAGACTTGAAGTTGCATGGTGTTCAAAATATGAAGAGAGACGAGGTGCCTGCTCAAGATACCGATTTGTCCAAATTAGCCAAATATACAGAAGAATATTTGATTGAAACTAGGGATCAACCTTTACAGGATGACAGATTGAAACATTTGAAACGTTTACAAGCTATTAAAGAATCAGATAGTGGTTCGTTCCGTGCATCTGCTGACTTCTTGAATTGGTTAAGTGATGAAATTCATTTTGAAAGAGAAAGAGTTGGTAAGAGAGATTTAGAAAAAGTTGGCGGTGATGATCATGTTGATTATTTGGTTAGATTGAGACATGAGGTTTTTGGAAATAGATTGGCTTCAAGAAAAGCATATGTTGATGAATTATAAGAGAGTTTAGTGGTCACTGGTTCATAATTATGGCTTTGTGATATTCTGTTTATGTTTGTTTTCTTTTTTTTTCTTTGTTTTGGGTTATCAGTGTTGATAAAAATTATTTTGTGAATTGGTTTCATGTCCTCTCCCTTCATTCTTTTCTTTCAAAGTCGCATATCATTGTATTATGATGCAGTTCAGGATCCTTCAATATAACTACCTTTTTTTTCTATTTTATGTTTACAGTGTATCTTTTTCTAGTTCAAACTACAAACGTGCAATTTACAGTGGTAATTGTTTTCATATTTCGAAGAAGCGAAGTTCAAACTATCATTTCCCCAATTTGCTGATTCTTTTCTGTTATTTGACATTTTGCACCTACAGGTTACAACTATGCACATCTTCTGAATCAATCCACCAGTGACCAGGCGATTACTGTCCCGGATGAAAGATTCAATTTATCAGCTATTATTAAGTACAAATGGATTTTGAAAATACAAAGTGTATATATCGATCGATACTTCTTGCAATCATCCAGACATCTGAGTTTTGTCAATTTATTGATTAAAGTTTTCATAAACTTCCCAATTGAGGGAACCTAGGTCACATAGCCTGTGGTACACCGAAATCTTGTCCTTGATAGACTCAAGGCATGATCCTTTTCCTTCATCAACCTGTATTGTGGTGGTATGTCCCCTTGGTGAGTATACACTGGTGTTCAAAATGAAGTATATCAAAGAATCAGGAAGGAAATCAAATATAATAACAGAGGGTTGAATCCAAAAGGTTAGCTCAACTGAACATAAACGGTGTGGAAACTTCAAAGATCTCAAATCTAATTTTCTGATCTCATCCCAAGTGAAACTAAGACTAAGGTTAACTAAATTTTTCATAGGAACAATCAATTGTGTCCAAAGTTTTGCAAGTGAACGTTCATCCTCTGGAAGACTCAAACTGTAAATTTTGAGATGTCTCACACTGGATGGAAAGTTACCGATGATAGATGCAGGTACATTTCCAAGATTCAATATTTGTACCGGGGGCAATGATGAAACATTAAAGGTGGTGTAGCTAGGGCTGAGTTCAATTGTAAGTTTCTGTAGGTTCTTAAAATGGTTGTGAGAAGAATTGCCATCGACAAAAACATCTTCATGGTCATAGGATACAGTATGAGAACACAATAAGGTAAATGAGGTATGAAATTCAGGTAATTGTGAAAAGAACGGCTGAAGGTGTGTACCATAAGTGGCAGATATAATAAAAAATACCTCAATGTTAGTTAAATGTACCAACTGATCGATATTGTTGATCTGTAGAACACTGAATAGTTTAGATTCACCCATTAATTTCAAAATACGTAAACTTGTAGGTAAGCTTATTGAGTGAGAGGAAAGGTTTGCCAAATCATTAATGTGGAGCTCTGTGATTGAATTTGGAATCGATTTAAAAAAATCAGGTGTCAAAGCGCATCCTGTAAGTTCCAAGACTTTCAAAGAATGACAATTGATAAAAGATATAGCATGATGTGGTGTAAACCCATTCCAGCATATCCATGAAAATCTCTTAAGGGATGCACTTTCGATAAAAGCTGGGTTATGGTTATGGTTATGAGGATCAGATGATAGGTCGTCATTGCATGAGAATTCAAGCTTATGGAAAAGATTCTGTCTAATCCATTTTGACAATTGGGGCACCTCTGGAAGCGATACACAAAGGGAAATGGACATTGGAATGGACGTGTTGGAACACATAAATTCGTCAATGTTTTGAGATAAAGGATACTTAAGCTCATTGAAAAAGAGATCGAGACGAAGCTCAATATTAAGATCACTTGCTTTTGGAAGAAATGATGACAATCCAAGAAAAAATTGTGTATAGCTCTCATCATCATCGTTATCTTCCTCTTCGTATTTCTCTGTAAGAACAACATAAAGGGAAATTTTGATGTTGCTGACATTGCGGGAAGACTTATTCCAGTTTCTCAAATCAGTTGTTATGCTTTCTAAAAATCTAGCATCGGATGCATCTCTTATGTATAGACGCAAATGCGTCAGCTTTGTTAACTGTAGGTACAATTTTTCTTTGGTGAACAACGTTTTCAATCTTTCAATGGGTATATTGTAAACCGTTGATGAGATAGATTTCAAATAAAATAAATTTGAAGAAAACCCTTCAATGAATGGAAACTCTTTGATGACCACTTCCTGACAACCATACTGTATCAACTCTTTGGACATTGGATATTCTAAAAAGTTAGCCTCCTTATCTTCATATTCATCTTCATATTCATCATCAGAAACAGCATTTTCATCATCTTCTTGGACTTCAACATCCGCATAAACCTTCAGAAATAGTTTCTTGATCTTGATTGATTTGTCACAAATGAAATTGACAAGCTTTGGAAGATGTTGACAACTAACATGATCTGAACGAAGTTTCATCTCCTTCACAACTGAACAAAGTATCAAATCATCAAAAACAGTATCGTGGCCCATCAGCTCAACAACTTTGACTTGCATAACCTTATCCCAATACGGGAGAATAACTCTCGATGAAATGGAATCAATAAGAGCATCTGTGATAATGAGACATTGAAGATCAGACGGTAGTTGTTGTAGTATTTGAAAGAAGATGTCTGACATTTATGAATCGATATGTGAGTGTAGATGCCAGTGACAAGCTGTTGTATCTTAAGTCTTGAATCTTGTACTTTGGTGTAGTCTTTGCCTTTCTTGGTGGACAGGTGGCAAAAATCAGAACATCATGAGCTTGATTCATGGACCTTGATCACTAGTTTGAGTTTGAACTCAGTAAATTATAAAAAGCGGGAATGTATCACGGTCTGGTGGAGTCACTCTGGAGTCTGAGACTTGAGTCTGAGTCTGAGTCTGAGTCTGCGCCCTTATACAAAATATCGGCCGGTTTTCATTGCTCATTTTTTACTGTACAGGCCGCATGAATTTCGTCAGGTTTTGATTTGCATTGAAAGAAACAATTCAGAGCTTTGATTTTAAGTTGTACATGCTTAGTGCATTGAAAATTTAGGAGGATTTATATATGTCAATATATATAGTTAAAAAAAATAGTTAAGACTCTTTAATGACTACAGATAAGAAGAAATACATATAATATGTGTGCACTATATAAGGATTGTTGATCGTATTGCCACGGTACTCTTTTTAATAGAAGAGGAAGTGTTTGGAGATTGAGCTTATAGGGATGAGTTAAAATACTGAACATCCCGTTCAACTGAAATATAGTTTTGGATACATTTTATAAGCATATTCACCTTCATGTGCCTCTAATAGGCTGGTGTCCAGAGAGTATAGCTCTGGCTTAATTTTCTGAAATTAATGTTTTTGGTCATTCAAATTTTTAATTGGCATTTGAACATTGCCTCCATCTAGATTAATCAACTACCTGATATTGAAAAATAGATAAGATTTATCAAGCTTTATATATGTGGACAAGTTCTGATCTTTTAGATGTCGGCACAGTACGATTTGTGAGCTATCGGTAGTGGGCACAGTAACAGAATGGCGAAGTGCATACGGCCTAGGCTGTACTCTGAGCAGCTTGACCTAGCTTGCATGTGACAAGATTGTAAGTTCTAGCTAGATCCTAATTGAAAGCTTCTCATAAGCATGCAGCTTTATATCTATCAAATTCAAACATATATAAGCAATTTATTAAATTAGCAAACAAATTATGAGCAAAATGTGAAACAGCTGTCGGGCTTGTTGCGGTGATTCATCCCGTATAGCCCGCGCGATACAAGCTGACACCTAATATAAATTAAGCTTATATTTTTATTGGATCGAAACTCATATATATAAACATACAAAAAAACAAAAATTTATATCGGCCAATGTTTCGATCAATAGGCTTATGATTAAGCTATATGGGATTTCAAACAGAACATATATGTGTGTTTATACAAGCTTTATATCGAATTCTTTATGCAATAGCTCCTAAAAAAATTTCCCTATATATGCATCGTTAAGTGAATTAAATTATTCTATATTAACATATACCTAGGTGTTTCAAAACTCAATTAGTCAATATTGACAAATTGAGGCTAAAACTTAAAACGTACATATCACAAGAGTCCTGCATGCAAGCTATTTATACTGGAATAGCTAGATTTTTCTAAGCTTTTTAGTTCCAAGTTTGGTAAATCCCTAGCTCTAGCTATATAATACTAAAAAATGAACCAATCACGATTCTCATAATAGCTACTATAAATAAATCAATAATTATATATGAAATTATTTAGAAATTATATTGACTTGATTGAAGTAGGCGTTTATATGAATAGAAAATGTTTTTTTTTTTGCTTGCCGGAGCTCGCGATAACAAGCTCAGAGCTAATTTTATTTTAACTTAAATTTAATTTTAATTAAAAAAACAATCTATCTATAATATATGACATTTCATTGACAGTATATATACAACTCAGCTATAATTTCTTAAAAGTTGGTCAAAATATTTTAAAGATTTTTTTTTTCAAAGATATGACATCGACTATATAAGACAATCGATCGAATATATTAATTTCAAAGAAAAATAATTTGGTATAGGCCGTATAATAAGAATAATATACTAATATTTATATGTTGCTTTTTAGAAAAGCTGGTGGTTTCTATAAAAGTTAGAACTAAAAAATTTAACGTTTATATTTTTCTAATTTCCCTGTATTTTAAAGTAATTATTTTAATTAATATGCCTGTCTTGAAAACATTTATTAAGCATAAAAATTCCTTCCTATGTTTACCCTAATAAAATATATACTCTTTAATTTCTTTAAAATTACGATTAACAAAAAATCACAAATTTTTGAAATTGGTTTTTTTTTTTGCTAACCTGAAATATTTAAATTTATTAAATATAAATCACAAACATATATTTACTTCAAATTATAAATTGTAAAAAATAAAAAAACATTTAATTTTAGGTATCATTAATAAGAAATTTTACAGAATTTACGGAATGCCTACTTACCGTGATGAATAATTCATTTTCATCAATTATAACTTTTTACAACCCTTTTTCAAATTTCTCTTTTTTTTTAACTCATATTTCAATTTTTTATTTAAACTATAAAATCAATGAATTACCATATGAAGTTGTTTGGTATTCCTATAACCTGTCCATCACAGTCAACCTTAATTTCAAAAGAACTAGGACTACGATACTCATGTTTCCCCTTCAAGAATTTGACGTTATATAGGTTAAATTAAAAAGAATAAAAAATGAGCTTACATATATAAAAATTTGGAATTTAGAGAGAAAAAAATATTTCATTAAAAGAAGAAGATTGAACTAAATTTATAAATAAAAAACAAACAAACATAATATAGAGGAAAGTCATTTATATATACTGCAATTTAATATACATATACTATAATCAATATGAATGTTTTATCCTTTAGCTGCTAGGTCAAAAAAGATAGGCATGATTTTTTTTATATTGATTCTAAGAAAGTGGTACATATAAAATATGTGATTGGAAAATGTGTATATAAATAATTTGGGGAAAAAAATTTCAAGTGTAGAAAAAAAAGTATCAATATATTTTTCAGCAATTTATTTGTTCTAATTAATTGTATAGTTAACTGATTATATATACTCTCATGAGTCATGTGTGCATGAACGTTTAATTTATTTATATTTTAAATTTAATGTATATATATTTTATACAAGCAGTCCCTACAAAAATTCATTCGTTCAAATTCTATAGCTATCGATTTATATTTTGGTTTTTTTTTTACAACTAATTAAATTGTTCAAATTTTGATATATAGCTATTAATTGATAATTAATAACCATTAAACGTTTATATACATGAAGAGAAAAAAATTTGAACAGAGCTCACATGTGCTCATGTATAACATGTACAACACATCTCTGTACGTATACGTACCTGCACCATTTTGATATAGCTCGACGAAACTATATTATTAATTTTTAAATAATTTACAAACAGCCTATGAAACACATAGCTTATTAAATATAGAACCTACACCTTTTTAGCCTGAATTAAAAATATAGTTATCTCTGAACAGTATGCACGCAAACAATCAATCGCATGCAATGGCATAAAACATATAAATCTAGCTAGCTCGAAAAAAAAAAAAAACACGTTTCAAATCGAGCTGGGGATCAGGGTCCGCGCGTCCTCCAAAATTTCCCCGCGCCTGCACTGCTCGAACCCATTTTAACATTATGAGTTGTCCTTATATTTTAATTAAACGCCAATATTAACGCTTTTAATCTAGAACCTTTTGTATATACATTGCTAGACATCCATATATGTTAATTGAATTTGTCTTCAATTTGAACAGCTGTTGTTACCATAGTGTATACGTGTGCCTATGCATGGATACGGCCGAACATACTGCATATACAGCCGATATGGCTAGGGGTCTAGCTGACTCTAGTTTACATGTCCATATTTGAATTAAGCTTGGATGTGTTGTTTATTTATATGGATTCATATATATGGACCAGTGTGACAACTAACTACATACTGAAAAAGCAGCTAAGTGTGTACACATGCGTGCAGTTTCATATCATGTTCATCTATTTTCAAAGGCCAGCTCAGTTTCTAACCATGGCTTTTGAAATCACTGAGCTCCATGAATTTTCCAAAACCCATGGGTCATAATCTATCATCCGATCAAATTCTCAACTTAGCTTCTATATACTGGGAATATAAAACTTGAAGATACTTCTTTGAATCAATCCTTCTATCAGAACATTTATAATTTGATCACTCGATATGATAGGTACATCACATACATCCAATGACGTGGTCACTGGCTTGAAAATGAGGTAATGCAAGATTCAACGGTCATTATGATGATGACATGGACATTTGAATTTCAAACCGTAGGATCTCACCCATACATACAGTTATCTATCACCTACATAGCCGAGTTGTTCCCCAACATGTCAAGAGATCTGGACACCGATCGAAAAAGAAGGCTCGCTCACACCAATTAATGGGCATGCACATACAAACCCAAACCCATTTTTAAAACATTTTGCTTATAGGAGTTAGCTAGCTACAGCTGAAGCCAAGCCAATTAATTGAAAACATGTGAGCTGTTACAGTACGGTATTATGCTTATGCATGTTAATAAATTTGGTATGGTAGCATCGATGGGGGCTTGTAATTGGGCTTGTGGTTTTTTTTTAAACTTTAGCGCTATAATTGTATCGACGTTTGAGATGTGGTCAGCGCTGCAGCACACCACGTATTCGCTTAGAGAAAAGCTGTGAATCAGGTACACCTGAGTTGTCTACCCATATATCTAACACGTAGGTTGTTGAAGTTGTACGTATATATATATGATTTGTGAGTTGGCATATGGATGAATCGGTTAACTTATTTTACCCTTCAACACGTTAACATACACGTACGTACGTCGTTTGTTAGATGCAATGGATGAAATTCAAAGAGTTGAACGAACCATTTTCAAATCGCCTGAATGAAGTTTATCCGACACTCAACGTGGTTCAGTGGATACACGTGACTATAATCCAGTAAAGTGCACGTGAGCAAGAAGTAAATGATGAATGAACCTGCACTAAGTTTAGCTAAATCTAGCAAAGAATAGCCGCAAAACCAGGCCAAGTACCCCTAAGGGCTTTGAAAAATGAAAAATGAAAAATTGATACACTTCAAGTTCGAAGCATATTAAAACAATTCAGCTAGCATATTGAGCTCAACTGGACACCTTGACATTTGGCAAAATCATTTTGTTACTTTGCCTTTCCTTTCTTCTGTTCAAAACACGTATCCCAGGAATCCATGGGAACACGTTACCAGTTGATCATGTACACGTACTTTCCAACTCGTCAGAATTGATTGTACGCATTCATCCATACCTGAATACCCAATTCGTATAATCATCGATAATTTGACCAATAATAACGATCAGCTATGACGTCTTGATCTGTTATAGTGAACGTACGAACGTACACTGTGAGTGGGTGAGCAGGCCCCAGTCGGCCGCGCGCTGTTGCAGGCCTCCCAGCAGCAGTACCATACCATACCAGGGCCCCCTCGGTCCTCACCGGGAGAGCTGTTTACCTGCTGGCCTGAAAGCTGATCAAGCTTCTTGAAACGACAATCACTTAAAATTTTTAACCAACGATCATGATTTGCACGTACAAGAAATTTCCATAATTTGTGTTGGGCGTTTTAGTCATAGCCTCAGTTGCAATTTGATTGTCGTAGATACGTACAGGCATGCCTTCAAGTGCAGGAAACCCAAGACCGACAATAAAACAAGTCCCTTAAAGTGTGCCAATACTTGCAAAATCATCTGGACTTCAGCTGTTACCATGAAACTGGTGAAAGTGGTGAGCCAAAGCCAAACAACTGTGCCTGTGCCTGTGCCTGGTGGAGCTTACAAGGAAGAATCGATGCAGGAACGGCGCGGTCTTGCTTGGCTGGCGGCATGCTTGCGGCATGCTTGCGGCGGGTCCCACTGATGCGGCGATTGTGCGTGGCGCACAGCAGAGAGAAAGAAAGAGAAAAAATGCAAGATGGTGGAAAAAGGCAAATTAAGACAAAAAGACCCAAAAAGAGAGAAGACGATCCTGAATGATCAGCTTGGGAGTAATGGGAGGGAGTGGGTGTTTTGAAGATCCTGACGATTTGGATTTTCAGCAGCTTATTACTTATTACCTGACTCTTGTAAGGGAATTAGTAATTAGCTGTTGTTTTCAACTTTGCAAAACTTCAAATAATATAAAACCTCTCCATGTGCCCTTCTTCTTGCAACTGGTATGAAACCGTTTCTTGACAGCACTTATTTAATCAGAACTCCCCACACAGTTTACCGTTTACCCTACCATATTGCCATATCAGAATCTGAAACACCACAGTTTATCTTAAGTCAATTTCAGCTTCCACCACTTTGAAACAAATCCTAAGAATTTTAGCCTGACCTATTAAAAGTTCAAACTCCCACTCTTTCCAAGTTATCAAACAATCAAAAAATTATTTTATCAAATTCACACATAATGACAGGATATTTCGCCAACATGCATCAAGTGACCTCCATCGAGGCAATCGTCTCAGATGTTTCATCATCAGCACCAGCAGCTATCTCTACATCCATCCTAGAATCAGCATCTTCATTACAAGCAGAACCACTCTCATCAACAACAGCCCAAGCTAGCTCTTCATCACTCAATGATTTATTAGCACAAGCTGCCACAGAAGTGATTAGTGCACCATCAGTGAGTCCATCCAAGGGAAGTTTAATGGTCACAAAGGATTCCAGTAATGCTGCTGTTTCTTCATCTGTTTCTCCAAGCGCTGAATACACTGGTCTTGCCAATGTTTCAATTGTTTCATCAGGTTCTCAAAGTTCCGCTGTTCATCCTTCTTCAGCTAGCCATTCCGTTGAAACTTCAGGTGCTGCTTCTCAGCCTGTCCATTACATTGGTTCTCCAAAAAACATCAAAATGAAAGTGCTCGTCCTTGGTTTATTGGGTAGTACGCTCTTGGCTTTCGGATTATAATTTCACCTCACTGTCATTCATATCTTCAAGCTATATCACAAACAACATCATATCATACTTTCTATAAGCTGATATCCCGTTTACAACGTACTACAAATGTAAGCCAAAGAACTCCTCAGTGCTGAAACAACGCCTGTATGTTCCCATAATCTTGCTCCATTAATCCATCTTTTTTTTTCCATCTGGTATCTTGTAACATCACATATCACACACATTACACAATCACATACATCATCAATCATCTTTTTATTTGCTTTAAAACAATACATACTGCCACCTACATTTGTTTTCTTTTATGTCTATCTTTCATGTCCGTTATATCACATCTCATATCACATCATTCTTCATTAGCATTCCAGCTATACGTTTCCAACTCCTGTCATCAATATCGTTATACACTCATCTGCCATGGTATCGTGCTCTGGTACGGTATCTGATTTCCTTATGGGTGTTGTCTTCCTCAATCATTTAACCATCTTTCCAAGTCACCAGAACTATAGTTTACTGCCACATACATACAGCCATGTATCGCAGCTATGTTTTTCCACTAGTGCTAACACCATCATCTTTCCATTCCATTAGCTATATATGCGAACTCATTGTGTTTCAAATTTTGTTAAATCTGCTTTTTCATATACTCAAAATCTTGCTTTTTTTTTCTTTTGTAGTATTCGTTTTTTGTTTCTTAATTCGTGTATCTTTTTTTTTCTTCCCCACTTTTTTAATCTTTCGTTCTCATGGTCATACAGTTTCAGCTAGCTTTTTCTTTTATGTTTTGCTTTCTTTTGCTTTTGTTGATACTATATTAAGTTTATAACTGGTTTATTTATTTCTTGTCTTCTAATTAAATGTGTGGGCTTCAAATGCCCATGCATGTTTGTAAAATGTCTCATTTTGTACGTATACTTGATAAGCTTGAAGATACACCTTATACCATAATATCAGGAAAGCACGTCCCTGTTACAGCAAATCAAGGGTTGCAAAACATCTGCATGGATAAACGAAAACATATAAGCCCTCGAATCTCGATCAGCTCGCCGAGAATCGCCCCTTTCTGGGTTAAGTGAGCCACCCTCTTATATACAAGTCTGTCTCCAAAAACCCATTAATCATTTCATCCTTCATGATGCCATATCACATTCATTCCTGGATCACCGAACCGTACGTATGTAGTTAAATAACTCTCTATTTCGTGTGCATGATCGAATAAGATGTATATTTTAAAGTATTAAAAGTACTACAGATCCGTAAATACAATTTGTCTCGAACGTTGTGTACGTCATAGTAACGATGGTAAAACATGAACATACCGACCGACTGGCAAGCTGATGTATAAGTCTATGACTCCCAGTTTCTCAGGTACATACCGTCTTTAACATATATTATGGGATCGATCAGGAGATAAGAGTTTTTAAGAGGAAGAAGCTTTATACAATCGAATATGTTCATGTTCATGCAACTGAACCGGTTGAGGTTGGTACAATTAATATTCCATCTCATGATGTCGTAGTTGAGGCTGAAAGTTCAGAGATCACGGTATGTATATGTTAAAACATTCACAATTCACACATGGGAAATTGGCCGGAGAGAAGTCATGAAGTTGCATATCCAATTAGATTCCAACATTTGTTGAATTCATATTGACCAACATGACTGACTACATCACCATATTATTGAATGGACGCGTTGTAACTAACTTGTCACGCGCACCAGCTTGACCACTGACCACCCACTAGAGCTCGTATTTCTGTGTACGTTGATCAATCATGTGAACAGAACAGTGTGAACAGAACACCATGATTGGCCATTAATTTCTTCTTATTCCCCTTAACCCATTGAAAATGGTTATAACTATAACAATACTGATCATAGGCCTTTTTCTCTCTCCTCTTGATCTATGTAGTTGCAGTTATACGGTTGTTGGATCTCTTGCTCATGTATGTAGGCTGTAACCGATCGTCGTTAAAAGTTTCAATATTAACGTTTTAAGTAAAGAAGACTAACTCAAAGGGAATGATATTCATACGAAGAAGTTCTGTTTACCTCATACTTAAGGAATCATTTGGGCTGTGTGCCTAAGTGTGCCTGTGCCTGAATTCAAATTGTGTTCTCTGGTGGTGGTGGTGGGTGGCCTGGTTTTGTTGCTGGAATATGTAGCTGATCATGGAGCGGATCAAACATGAATCATCGTTATTCATTCGATTTGAGTTTTGGAAATCCACCTCAACTTCAAGGCTCAGTTATATGGTTTGAAAGTATACTGTTCACCATTGCAATGAACGAACGTATCTGTTCAATGTGTTCAATGAATCTGAAAATCTTGAAAATGGAGGATATGCATGCATTTTTTTATTTTCATCGATGCTATTTCCTTAGTTCTTTGTTTCCATGTCGACATAGATGGATAGTTTGCATTCTTTTGAACCATATCCCTGCCCTGATGTACAGAACGTTCTCATTGAGTAGACAGTGGGGGGGGGGGGGGGGCGGACCCGGTGGAATAATGGCTCTAAGGCGTACTCGCACATCTGTGCACCACATATCTCTAGGTCACGTGCAAATAAAAAGGGTTACCAGCCCTCAGTAACAATCAATTTTTTTTTGGGATAGCGCGCACGACCTTTCTCGCATCTCCAATTTTTCAGAAGCCATATTTGAGCTGGATTTATTTCAACTTTTGAATCTTTCCAACTTGACCATTTTTATTTTATTGATTCCTCCATCAAGCATCTAACAAATACTCATCAACTTACAAAAATGGCTCCAATTGTATGTTATCATTACTAATTCCAGTGTTGCAGACATATGTTTGATCTTTGAATCATTCTGAGTCATTTTCATTTTAGGTCAAGTTGTCTTTTCAACAACTGCAAAGGTTCAAACCTTTTTGAGAAGTGATTGTGTTATAGTGAAATTCCTCCATTAAGTGGGGTAGTCATATTTAACCTTACTTTTCTATCTAAATGGAAGCATCTTGTTTATTAGTTTATACTGGTGGACTTATATGTTTCATTGAATAGAATATGTGGGAGTAATATCGACTGTAAAAATTTCATCTGTACATTTTCTTTAATCTTATATTGGTTATAGCCTTGTATGCTATTGATCCTATCTTGATCTTGATTGTCTGCGATTGCACCTCCAAAAAAATTACATTTTCTAACATCTGTTTCATTTTTATTATAGACCAAGAAATCTACCAAGAACACCAAGAAGTTCACTGTTGACTGTTCCGCTCCAACTGAAAACGGTGTCTTTGACCCAGCTGCTTACGTTAAGTACTTGGTTGAGCACATCAAGGTTGAAGGTGCCACCGGTAACTTGGGTAACGACATCACTGTCTCTCAAGAAGGTGCTTCCAAGGTTGTTGTTGTTTCTTCAACCAAGTTCTCCGGTAAGTACTTGAAGTACTTATCCAAGAGATACTTGAAGAAGAACCAAATCAGAGATTGGATCAGATTTGTTTCCGTTAAGAAGAACGAATACCAATTGCAATTCTACTCTGTTACTGGTGATGACGAAGATGAAGAAGATGACGAATAGATGTGTGGTTCTAGCTTGATTGTTTAATTTAACCAAAATTGGAAGTTTGCCATGTTTGTGCTTTGTTGCTCGCTTGTTTTTTTAAGGCTTTCTCATCGCCTTTGATAACCTTTAAGAGTGCTTTGTTTTGGCTTTGCATGGGCTAAGTTTTTGTGTGGTACCTTATACAATTTTGATGTTTTAATAAGAATTCTAATTCCATTTCTATCTTCTAATTCATTTCAATTTTTTCATACATGATATCATGATGTACCGTACCGTATGGTCGGTGCTGCTGTATGATCTTTCTTACTATTTTCTTCTTTGTAATTTAATTATTTCTGGGTTTCTGGGTTACGTTATTAATATTGATTCAAAGCTTGTGTAGTGACATGTATGGCGTAATGATTTTGGTGGTAAACTTGAAGTGATCATCGTTTAAACATGCGCAACTGCAACAGCAGGGTTAACGAGATATGACCCACGTATACGTACAATTTATCCATACGAAATGATACAAAATTATTCCTTATATAGCTTGTCACATGTGGTGATTCGTCAGGACAAATTAGTCAAATCAAAATACATATATGGTAACTGATTAACCTGAATCCTGAATTCATATCAAATGTAAATACAAATAAGGCCTTAATGGGATAAACTGTAACCCGGATTAACCAACCAGTTAGAATACAAGAAACCCTCCCAAACTCTGCTATAGAATAAACGCCCCGAGGCCGAGGAGGGTAGCAATCCTTCGTTAGCTGGTGCACGGGTTCCAGACGTAGGTGCCAGTGCAGCGGCTTGCACAATGGAATTTCTACAAATGACAGGCCTGCTTAGCTAAGCTGCGTTTTCAGAGGTGGACACAACGAGAATTCAGAGAATTAAGAGAATTCAGAGCTGGGCCTCTCTCTCTTATAGTGGAGTGGAGCGTATTGCGAAAAGGGAACAGGAAACGTAAATAGAACTAAACCACCAGACTCCCGTAGTAGCCCCATCCTGCCTGTTTGCCCTGTTTGCGTGTCGTGTTTGCCCTGTTCCCTTTTCTGTTCCCTTTCTGACTTCTCTTCATTTCATCTCGGTTTTCTCTCTTGAACTCACAGGAAACACACAGCAATCACATACATTTTAAAACACCACATTCTCCATCATGAGGCCTGCTATTAAAAGAGACTCCTTTCTCAAAAATGATCGCAGAACTCCAATCAACAACCAACTTCCCACAACAATAGACATACCCAATGCCAAAGCTCTCAGTATAGATGATTTGACGAAGATGGAAGAGTCATTTATGAAAGAAGAAGGACTGGATGACATTATGGAGTATCATATAGACACGTCACGATATTCAAAGAAAGAGACCGTTACAATGGTTTCTCATGATTTCAATCAAGTTGAAGCATCAGCATCAGCATCTGCTCCTAATTCCAACTCTGCTCAAGTTACTCAACATGTTCCTCATTCAGAATCAACAACTTCAGCCAGCTCAAATAAGGAAACATTGGTTGGTCAAGATACAACAACTTCAACTGCCAACAGTTCGGTTGCTTCAGATTCTGACTCTGATGATGACGAAGATTGGAAGGATATGAATACTCAAGTAGATCTCCCGCATATTTATAACTTGAAAGGTGATAAAGTTGATTCTTTTATCTACAACAAACCAGAACCAGGATCTGGTTTGAGTGCACCAGGAAGTGTTGGTTCCGACAGTACGACTCCTACCCCTACAGAACATAAGAGTGGCGTTTTCAATAAAATGTTATTCAATAGAAAATCAACATCATCCAAAGGCAAGAAACCACAACAGCAACAACGCCTTCGGTCAGCTGCAACACAAGAATCAGAAAGTGGTTATACAAGAATAGCTGGCGAGGCTCAAGCCACCAAGTATCAAGAAATGGACTCGCAGTTCGATTATCTATTTAAATCAGAACATTCCAATTTAAGAAAGTTACAAGATTTGAATTCAACTGCCTCCTTCGGCTCATCAACATCCCTCAATAATCCACAGAAGCTTGATCAAAGACGCCAGTCTTCGGCAACAATTATATCATACGATAGTGAAGATGATGCTGCTTTGAACCCATCCAATCAAATGGCCACTACAAAATCATTGCTTACAGACTCTCAAAAAATTGCTTATGCTGCTTTAGTGAAGTTAATTATAGTGAGAATGCACGAAGAGCTGAACAAGATTAGAGGTACTGGATCTGTGCAGATCATGGAAAAGCTAGCCAAGGCTCAGAAGTCATTCACTAATTGGTCTATGCGTGTTATGGATTTGCTTTATGATCATTTAGGTATCCAAGAGGCCAAAGAACGTGAAATGATTGAACTTTTAAGTTGTCATGGTGTCGAAGTTGATGATTTGACTACTTGGATGGACTCTCATTTGACTGTTAATAACAATTTTAAGAACCTGGATAGTATCAAGGCTGATGTAAAGATGATTGATTTCCATAAAGATAAAGAGACAGAAAATATTGAAGTTGATGTGAGATGGACCTTGATCTGTGATTTATTTTTGATTTTGTTGGAGTCTTCAGTGTACGACTCGAGATCAAGAACCTTGCTTTTGAATTTTGGTGACTCCATCGCTATCAAGAACTTGGAAATCTATAATTTTGAAAGAAGAATCACCGATTCTTTGGAAGTCGATGAGACTCTGGATATGGTCTACAATGAACAACAATTAGACGAATCAGGTATCCTTAAGGAACACAAAAAGAGAGCCAAGACTAAGAAGCTGGTTAAGATCGGTTTAGCTACAGCAGCCGGTGGTTTAGTCATTGGTTTATCTGCGGGTCTATTGGCCCCAGTCATTGGTGCTGGTGTCGCTGCAGGTTTGACTACAATCGGTATCTCAGGTACAAGTGGATTTCTTGCCGGTACTGGTGGTTCAGCTATCATCGCCACCGGTGGTGTTCTGACAGGTATGAAAATTGGTGCTGAAGGTATGGCCCATAGAGCTGGTTCAGTGAACACTTTTGAATTTCAACCTTTGCATAACAATGGACGTGTTAACTTGATCTTGACTGTGTCTGGTTGGATGAGTGGTACTAAGGATGATATCAGATTGCCTTTTAGTACAGTTGATCCAGTTATGGGTGACTTGTATTCTATCTTGTGGGAACCTGAGATGTTGACCTCTATGGGTCAAACCATTGGTATCATTGCCAATGAAGTGTTGACACAATCCATTCAACAAATTTTAGGTAGTACCATTTTGATTGCTTTGATGTCCGCCATTCAATTGCCTATGATGTTGTCGAAGTTATCTTATCTCTTGGATAATCCTTGGAATGTTTCCTTGGATAGAGCCTGGAGTGCTGGTTTGGTGTTGGCTGATACATTAAGAAGAAAGAGACTAGGTGTTAGACCAATTACTTTGGTTGGTTTTAGTTTGGGTGCTAGATTGATTTACAGTTGTTTACTGGATTTGGCTAAGACTGGTGATTACGGTTTAGTGCAAAATGTGTATATGTTTGGTGCTCCTTGCGTCGTTAAGGATGATCAAATCGCATTGGCTAGATCTGTTATCAGTGGACGTTTCGTTAATGGTTACTCTAAGAAGGATTGGATCTTGGGTTATTTGTTCAGAGCTACCGCTGGTGGTTTGAGTACAGTTGCTGGTTTATCTCCAATTAATCAAGTTGAAAACTTCAACTGTTCAGAATATGTTCAAGGTCATATGGAGTACAGAACTATGATGCCTAAGTTGCTGAAGATGTTGGATTGGGAAGTGCTAAGTGAAGAATTCGTTGAGATTACTGAACCTGATCCTGAGCAAATTGAAAGAGAGAGAAAATTGATCAGTGAATTTGAAGAAGCTGCTGCCCAGGATAAGCTTAGACAAGAGAAGGCCCAGAAGAAGAGAAAGTCTTGGATTCCTCCACTTGGTGGATGGTTTGGTAAATCCAAAAACAAGGAGTGGTGGGAAATGTATGAAGAAGCACAAGTTGAAGAAACAAAAGCTGGTGCAAAGGCAGAATCAGATACTAGCAGCGTCAAGTCTGGAACCTCAACTAAAGAATCTCTGAAAGGTTTCAAATTGAAAAGCCGTGAACCAAGCCGGACCGCTACCCCAACCACTCCTCATTTCCAAACCAATGAAGACCAATACGCATATGATTTGAAGACTGAATCAACGGATTCACTGCCACCACTGGTGCTGGGTCAATCACCACGCACTACACCACGTCATTCACCAATGCCTTCCAGAAATCCATCAAGAGCTGGCTCTATTGCATCATCGGGAGGATCTAGTCACAGTGCTCATAGTCTTACTAGCAGAAAGGGTCTTGGCGGCCTTGATTTTCATGTTGTTGGAAGTCCTCCTCCACCTGAAGGCATGAAACCTTTCAGACTTGCCAGTTTGACTGGCTCGGGATCAGCATCTGGTATGAATAATAAGAAAGGATCTCCAACACCAAGTCCAAGAACCCCATCTTTCAAGATCAATATTATGAAGGGCATGTCTGCTGGTTCAAACTCCAATGATGATGATAGTAAGAGCAGTGGTACTAGTTCCATTGGTTCTTCAATGGGTTCTGTCCATTCTACTCCAAGAAGAGACGGTACTAAGATTGTTAACACTGCATTGGTTGATAACCCAAGTCCATTATCCAGAAACATAACTATGGCTATCAACGAAGCTGAAAGAAAATCTTCCTCATCTTCTACTATTCATCACCCATCACTTGCTGATCATCCAACACCTGTTATTCATCGTGCTGAAACCGATCCATATGGTGCTTATGATATTCCAAAGACCGAAAACATTAAGATGAGCTATGATGATGATTTCGATCTTGATTTTTATGATCAATCTAACACAACATCTGATTCTGTAAAGAAGACCTCACCAAACTCCAAGAATAACAACAGCAAAAACAACAAAAGTAAGGATAGCTTTATAGATTACGGTGATGACGATGAATTCCCTACTGATGAGAGACACATGACGATTTCCATTTCTTAGTTTTTTTTCTCTTTGATTCCTTTTACTTTGAAATTGCTTTACTGCTTTATTTTTCATTTTAATTTTTTTATTATTCTTTCCATTACACTTCATGGCTTTTTGTTGAAAATGTGCATAAAGTGTCCAATCATGATGTCTTTGGCAATATCCCATTTTCTCTTTTTTTTGGTGGTTACTACTAAAGGTTGCAATTCACGTAGTATCAAATTAATTTAGTTCTTGTTTAGTTTTTTTTTCTTTATAAACGGTTTTATAATTCTCAACCTTTTTGCATAATTCTCAGATCTGTTTGTCTTTTGTTTGTGTTTATTTTGCTACTCTATTTTTATCAATATTTCAGTGTACTTTAATTTTATTTCACTCTTTTCACTTTCCATTCCTTGATTCCTGATATATAGCTGACATGTGTATAAATTTTTTTTTCATCTCGAATTTTTGTTTCCTATTCATAATTCAACTCTATACTTAATGATATATCTGAAGTTTGTATGTATGGTAACAACTCTAGATTAAAGTATACTAAACAAAAGGGGATATATATCGTATAGACAAAATTAATAAAGAAAAAGCATGTACTGAAACAAAAAGGACTGTTGATCAACTAAGAAAGGGAGAGAGTGATTAGTCGCAAGCAGCAGAAGGTCTAACTAACTTACAAGAAAACTTCAGCATTGATCTCAACAACGGAAACAGCGAAAGTCAAATCAAACTTAGTGACAACTTCAGGATGCAAGACACCAATGTAACCAACTTCTTGTTCCTTTTCACCCTTCTTGGCTCTGTACAAGACTCTAGCACCTCTTCCAGGGAAGAACATCTTTCTAGAATCATCTTGTTCGATCCAGTAACCCTTTTCACCATTCTTTGGCTCAGCCAACCATGGGGTTCTGAAAGTTTGCATGATCTTACCTAACAAACCTTGCACCAATTCAAAACCAGAAGTCTTACCAGCATAAGCAGCACACCAGTTTCTTTGATTTGAAGCACCTCTCTCAGAATCATCCTTATAGACAATATCACCAGTTTCGAAAACCTTAATTGGCAAAGCATGGTTTTTGTTTTCTTTGATTGTCTTCAAAATACCAGGAATCAAAGTAGTTCTAACAACTTGGTATTCAACGGTTTTAGGGTTGGCCAATTTGACAGCTAGTGAATCATCTGGGTTCTTCAAGTTGGCAAAGTTTTCATCATGGGAACATAATGTCAATGGCATCACTTCAGACCAACCGGATTGAGCAGAGGCGTTTCTGAAAATATCACCAACCTTGTTGATTGGTAATGGTTGACCCACAGTAGCTGCGGTTCTAGGAAGTGTCTTGACCAAGTTATCGAAACCGTATGCTATACCGACATCTTCCATGATATCACATTGATGTAGGACATCTGGTCTAGTGATTGGGATGGTGACATCGATCAAGTTGTCATCGGTCTTGGATGGGACAGCGGCCAAAGCCATCTTCTTCAATAGTTTGCACATCTCTTCTCTTGAAAGCTTCAAGGCCAAACAGGAGTTGATGTAGGATGCTTCAGCGGATAACACTCTTGGTTTCAAGTTTGGACAGATTCTGGTTTGTTCATTGTGTTCAGAGATGATTTGAACTGGTTCCACAGTGAATGGTTCATCACAGTATTGAGAGAACATGGCAACTAATTGGTTAACGACAATTTCAGCCTTGGTTTTGTCAGTGGCAGTGATATCCAAAAAGACATTTCTTGTTTCCAAAGTGATCTTGGAGTGGTTACTGTTGATGATTGGAGGCATAGAAGCAACGGTTCTTTCGGAATCCAAAATGACAGGGTAAACTGGAGAATCTTTAATGATGTGCAAGTATCTTCCCAAGTTCTTATCGTTTTCGTAAAATTCCATGATTTCATTAGCATCCATAACCTTGGTTTGGTTTAATGGAGCAAACTTGATTTCAGATGGTGGAAGCGCCTCATAAGTGAATGGAGGTTTCAAAGTATCCAAATCATGGGTACCCATAGCCACCAAAGTTCTGTTTCTACACAAGTTTGTATGAAGTTTGTCTTGCAATGCGATGAAAGAGTCATATGATCTTTGAGTGAACTTGATGTTTCTTAAAATGGCAGCACAGGCATAAGGTCTAATTGGAATGGTTGACTGTTTGATGGTCAATGAAGTTTGTGGTTTAGCTGGTGAGTATTTGAAAGTTGGGGGCTGAACATTACCCAAGTATTCATTAAGAGCTTGAGCGATACCTTCGATACACAACATATCATATCTGTTAGCGGCGATTTCAATCTTCAACTGTGGTCTTTCATCAGTTCCTTTCACTTCTTCAGTTGTATCCTCATCGACTTCGATACCGAATTGGAAACAAAGTTGATCGAATTCATCGTTGGTGTATTTTTTTCCTAGTAAGTTGAACAAGTCTTCTTTATCAACGGCAATGGTAGGCATGATGGGATATAGGTTGTTGTGATTTGATGGTGTTTGGGTATTGTCTGTGGTAACTCCGTACAATTGTTCACGTTGATGGTGACTGATTTCGATTTGTTGTCCACGATATCGATATTTGCCTGAAAAATTACTTACAAACTTCAAAGAATTACTTATAAGTTATTGAGTGCCCTGTGCTTACGCTGTTGCTGACGTCAGCGGAACAGGCAGGTTTACCCGGCTTTGAAATCACGTGACCTCGAGAGGCCAGAATGAGCGGAGGTGCACCAGCCACAGTACCGTACTCACCATGCGCCACAGACAGCAGACCATCTCCCGCGCCACACGCTGTAACGTGTCCGCAGGCCAAAATCCAAATCGTTTGTGAATTGTGTGTACTGTTAATTTGAATTTTGAAGAGATTCCACTACTCATTGATCATTTGGCATTCCTGTTGGCAAACAAAACATCTTCCAAGACCCTGTTCCCTCTCACAATCTGCTCTGCACCCACCCAAACATTCATCCTCAACACATCACTGTGATCCAGACCCTCTATCATCACAAACACTACCCGTCAAACACATATCCGCCTTACTACCTTATCGATCGTGATCCCGCCATCAGATACCATATACAGAACCTCTGATTTGATCCTCTTTCCCCTTCTCAAAACCACATAAATATCCACTCTACAATGTCCGCAAACAGACCTAAGAACTTTGATAAGACTTTGAAATTACTTCTTGTTGGTGATTCAGGTGTCGGTAAATCCTGTCTCTTGCTTAGATTCGTTGATGATAAGTTCAACCCTTCCTTTATAACCACCATTGGTATTGATTTCAAGATTAAAACCATTGAAATAAATGGTCTGAAGATCAAATTACAAGTTTGGGATACTGCCGGTCAAGAAAGATTCAGAACCATTACTACTGCCTACTACAGAGGTGCCACTGGTATCATTATCGTTTTCGATGTCTGTGATGAGAACTCTTTTGAATCCGTCAAGAAGTGGTTCCAAACCGTTCAACAACACGCCAAGGATGACGCTCAATTGTTCTTAGTCGGTAACAAGTGTGATGATAGTGAATCTAGACAAGTCTCTACAAAGCAAGGTGAATTGTTAGCTCAAGAATTGGGTTTGCCATTCCTAGAATCAAGTGCTAAATCCGGTATCAATGTTAACGAAGTGTTTTACAAGTTGACCGAACTGATCTTAGAAAGAGGTGGTGATGACTTACAAGCTCCTGGTGTTAACGATAAAGTGAATGTTGCTGCCAACAACGCCAATGCCAATGCTGGTGGTTGTTGTTAAACGTGTTTGAACGAATCAACCGTTTTTTGTCGTTTTCTTCCTTCGTATATCTCATCCATCCCATCCCTTTCCACTTCCCCCTGATTCATCCATCATCTACTCCTGAATTTCAGTTCAAGATCCCTTTAATTTCTTATTTCGGAATTCTTTGATCTGCCTTTCTATCATATCTTCTTTCCATATACATCCTTTTTCTTCCACCGCGTTGCCATTTTTATGTTTATTTTTTGCCTCTTATAGTTGTTTTCTTTTCTTCTTTCGAGTCTTTCATTACTTTCTTTTCAGTTGTTTTTATCAGATCTTTTATGCAATTAAATGTATAGGTTCCCATGAATAAATCTCATTTAAATGAAACCTTGAATGTAAGTGAATTAAACGAATCCATGTCACAAGACGTACGTACAAATGTATCGATCTATTGTTCGACAAGTACTAGTACCATCTTGGTGAAATAATAGACATGCGTACATGAACACGAGAAGAAAGGAAAGGAGTTATTTAAGCGAATCTCATTTGAGAACAATTGACAGCTGACGACAATTTCAGGTGGAGTTTCAGTACAGCTGAACACGTTACACGTCAATATCATAATGACTATACAAATACCTTGAACTTCAATCTACAATCTAGAGATAAACAAAAACTAACAAAAACTAACAAAAACAAAAAAAGAATCAAGATGTATGCAGTATGGTTGTTTCCCAAACGATAACTGCCCACTAGGAGCTTCGCAGAGATTAGGAATATACCGCCATGAACCCACTCAAACCCAACCCAGAACAAACTCAATCCAGAAGACCACAAGACAAACTCACCCGAAAGCAAGAAAACCTCACAATCAACTAGAGAATTCAGAACCAAGCCTTGCTCTCCCATCACCGAAATGACAGAAAAAACAATAAGAATCCAAATAGGTCCAATCAATTTTCAATCCCTCGACTGAGCAACCCCTGTGTCAACGTGCCTGCAACAGACACAAGTTTCAACCTAGTCACCGAATCATCCCATCAATACACCTCGTGAAAAGTGGACAGGTCCATTCATTGGTAGTCAGGTTGAAGGACACTAGCTTCTAAACCATCTGAAAATAGTCGTCGACATGCAATCATGCCTGATGAAACTGTAGCCTCTTGAAAAGAAACACGAACTAGCTCAATACCAACGAGGGCAAAGAGTAGCCAGCCATCGGTGGCAAGTTGAAGATTGGTTGGGTTCTTCAAAAGGAACTTTGAACAAGAAGAAGAGTTACTTAGAATGTGGGACATCGGGCTGGTTTTATACTCCTCACAGATTCTCAGCTCACTGAAAAAAAAAAAAAAAATTGCTCCTTCGAGCGGCTTTTTTTAGGCTTTAATTCTCGAATTTTCAGCTAGGGTTTTGTTTACGTTTTGGGATGGGATTGGTTATTGTCACGTACGTGTACCCTACGTTTCATTAAGTCATTTTTGACACCAAAATCGGCAACTGAATGCCTGAAAAATCAAAATTAATAAAAATCCCTAGTAGCGAAGAGATAGCAAAGACCGATATTATACAATTGGTAGCAATAACCAAAAAAAAAAAAAAAGGAAGTTAAAAAAAAGTAAAAAAACTTGTGGAAGAAATTAAAAAAAAACTAAGATGCTTTAGGTGTCTCATCTGAGCTTGGAGAAAGAAGTAATTCATCCTGAGAATCAGACATACCATCATCATCGAAGATGTCAGCATCAACAGTATCCGCAACTAATTCATCACTGAGTGTATCGATAGCCAATTCATCACTGGCAGTTTCAGTATCCAATTGAAGGTCGACAGTAGGAGAGGCATCAGTAACATCAATAATTGGAGCATCCGAGTCTTGTTTCTTTTCTGGATTGTCCTGTTTTGGGGAATCTACAACAGGGGCCTTAGAATCAAATTGTGTAGCAGTTTGAGCTCCCCTTTCAGTAATTTCAGCGAGATCAATAAAAGGCTTGTGAGTTTGATCGAAGAAGTATTTCAATGCTTCTTCAGCACTACCCATTTGAACATTAGGCATGATTTCGAAAAGTTGCTTCATCTCAGGTTTCTTCTTCTTCTTTTTCTTTTCTTTCTCCTTCTTACCATCCTTGTCTTCAGCATCATCAGTTTTCTTGATCTTATCTTTATCATCACCTTCTCTCAATGGTTCAAAGTTGAAGTCATCGGAGTCTTCATCGAAAAGACCAGCTTTCTTGGCTTCTTGTCTGGCCTTCTTCTCTTTCTGCTTAGCTTCCTTTTCTTTGGCAGTTGGCTTACGTTCAGTTTCCTTCATAAGTGAGTTCCATTCATCCAATCTCTTAATCATTCTAACTTGTGGATCAGCTAATTGTAAAGCAAGCAACAAAGTATAATAACAATCATTACCGGCATTGTGCATATGTGAATGTGGCATATCCATATATCTCAAAATTCTGGAAAGTGAACATCCATATTTACCATGAGACAAATGCCAGAACTTTTGGGTATCCAACAATTGAGCTCCTGTTGGTAACTTAACACCCATGATACTGAACCATTTCAAGTCACCTGATGGACCATGTCCAACAAAAATACAACCATCAAGATTTGGAACAAGAGAAGGCAACTCGTAGTAGTAGTAATTGATCAACTGTTGTAGGAATTTGGTACATTCAAGAGCATTCATAACTAAACTTCTACCACCTAAAAAGTTATTCTTGTTATCTGGTAAGAACTTGTGGTTAACCTTCTCGGTGAATTCATTAACAATGATATGAACTTGCTTGATGTAAGGCAAAGATGACATGCTTTGGTTGCTTGGATCGTAAATGGACAATGCAACTTCTGTGATGTAACGATTATCAAATTCATAAGCCTCAATATCAAATGAAATGACAATATGTCTTCTCATGTAGACATAATCAATGGCTCTTTCTAAACCTTTAAATTGGAAGTCTTGTGAAAGGTAAGGATGCTTCTTTGGTGAAGAATTTAATTGATTTTTCAAATTGTGCAAATAGTCAGTAACCAGCTGTTTTCTTAAATTATACTGCATATTATCATAGGCAGAGTTGAAATTCTGGATTTTAGATCTGTAGTTGAAAATATCAGGAACATGTTTCTGCAAGGAATCATATCTGACAGGAGGTGGAATATAACCAGTGGCAAATCCATCAGTGTTGACTCTCCAAACAGAGGTTGGATCAAACTTGGGAGGTTCATTGGCTTTCTTTTCTTCGAGCTTCTTCTGTTCAGCTTCCTTTTCCTTATCCTCCTGATCACCCTTCTTACCCTTCTTGTTATCTTTCTTTTTGCCATTCTTAGCATCGAACTCTTCACCAGGTTTAGGAGGTTTCATTGGGTAAATTGTGGTAATAATAGAAGCATTACGCTCTTTTCTCTTGATAGCCTCTTCCAAAATAGCTTGTTTCTTACGTTGAGCAGGTGTCAAAGTCTTAGGACCAGTGTAAAACCACTCATCCTCTTCAATATGTCTTTGGAGAACAACGCCACCTTTCTGTTGTTTCTTGCCCTTGTTTATTTGTGAGTTTGAAGATTGGTACTGTTGTTGAGACTGTTGTTCAGGTGGATTGTACTGGGCTTGGAAACCGGAATAGTAGTCATCACTTCCTCCATAGCCATAATCATTGTAACGACTGGGCGTGATGAACTGGATTGAATTAGCAGCTCTGTTACCATATCCGGTATATGGGTGCTTGTTTTGATATTCATTCTCATCAAAGTTGTCATTGGCAGCATAATCTTGTCTCTCATTTGATTCAGTTCCGGCAGAAGTGGATTGGACAGAGAAAGTGGAAGTGGATCTCGTCATTGGGGACTCGGAGCGTTCTTTGATTTTAACCTTGAACTGTTCTTTAACTTTGAGATGGTCAACAGCACTTTTAGCAGAGGAATCGAGAACAATTGCATCCTCAGACCCATCAGTATCTTTGTCACGGTCAACAGATTCAAAAGTGGACTTCTCGGATTCACCACTGATGGTAGTTTCAAGAGACTCAGATTCAGAATACTTCTCAACAACAGGAACAGGATTTGAATTCAAAGGTTCAGATTCGGCGACGGTATCAGGATCTTCCTGAGTTAGTTCATCAACCTCACCAGCAGCAGCATCTTGTTGAGCAGCCATTCTAGCTTCCCATGCTTTCTTACGTTCCTCCTTCTTCTTAGCTTGCTTCTCAGCATGTAGCTTAAGCTTCAACTCTTTCTTGGCCTTTCTCTCAAGCACTTTCTGTTCTCTTTCCTTAGCCTTAGCAGCTTCTCTTTCCTTCTTCTTTTGCAATTTCCGTTCTTGTTTGATCTTAATCTTAGCCTTCTTCACAGCTAGTTTCCAAGAATCTCTATCTTCATAGTATAACGATGCAGGCACTCCGTATAATTCATATTTGGAAATATCAGAGGTGGCTTCACTAACAACTGACACATTGGCAGATTGATCATCAAAAGTTTCATTACCATCAACGAATGACTCGGAAGCAGTACCAGCAGCTTCATTAGCCTGTTGACGCAATTTCTTTTCGGCGTCTCTTTCACGTTTACTCTTTCTCATCTTCTTTTTTTTTGACTTAGTAATTGTTGTTCCACTGTTGTTGTTACTCTTGTTGCTCATGTAGACACAGTCATAATCAGGAGTCTGATGATCAGGCGACTCAGTGGTAGGCTTCTCAACAGGTTCATTGGAGGAATTTTCAATAGGGGTATCATAATCAGCATAGCTAGAAGGTTCATCATTATAGTGGTCTGTAGGAGAAACAGAATTAAAATCATAAGAGTAAGTCTCAGCAGCAGGAACTGGGTCTTGGTAGTTTGAAGTGGTGGTGGAATCGGTAGGATCAACCTTAATGGAAGGAACAGAATGATCACCAGTAATTTCAACGGTCTTCTTTTCAACATCAGCAGCACGATCACCTCCCATTTCACCCAACTTTGCTTCTTCTTCATTCTCATAATAGACAACCTCACCATCACCAACCTTGACATCATTACTGTAACCACTGGTATCCAAATTTCTGTTCTTAAAAATATCACGTTTCTTACCCAATGGCAAACTGTTTACACTGGTACCGATACCACCACAGGTATCTTCATCGTAATCACCATAGACTTCTTCAACGTAACTTGGAGGAGGTTGTAAAGGAGCTTCACGGGATTTTCCCTTTTTGTTGCGACCAGGAGAGTTGTTTCTGGTGGAGAAAGACGAAGAGTGGGGGCTATTGCGAAACGATGAGTTTCCTGAACGACCTCTAGCATGACCATAACCATTATTACCATTACCATCACCATAACTTTTCTTTGAGCCAGATCTCTTTGAATAAGAAGAGGATTCATAGCTTTCATCTTCATCATATCCCTTTCCATAACGGCGATAACTGTTTTGACGGCCATTAAAATGATTGTAATTGTCACCATCATAGTAATTGTCATCTTGACCATAGTAATTGTTGTCTTGACCATAGCCATTACCATACCCATCATCGCCACCAGCACCATCATACTCATACCCATCATCGTTGTACCCACCACCATAGCCATAATTGTTATCAACATAATCGTATCCGTAATCATCACGATTGCCATAGTTGTTGTTGTTGTTTCGATTCTGGTTTCTGGTATTGCGTCTGTTCTCTCTGGTGTTGTCGGTGTCCCTTTCCCATTTGTTGTTATTCTCATTGTTGCTGTTGGAACCACCCACATCATTTTTCCAACTTCCATCATCAACTAACCCATACTCGTCTTCTTCAGCAATGAATGTAGGAGGAGGTTGAATCTTGGATGGATCTCTTGGACGACGATAGTTATCATAACCACCTTGCCTATTCCCAATCCCATTACCACCACCTCCTTTAAATCTTCTTCCCCTTCCTCTGTTTCTTGATCTAGTTGTGCTCATTTCAAAAAAATAAAACTCGTCTTCTGAAGCACAAAATTTTCAGTATGGTTGTAACTTATTGAGTATTTGCTGTTTTTTCCTTGATTGTGTTGTGAATCTGTATGTGTTTGTTGAATTGCAATGCTTGTGTTTGGGGTAATTTGACATCGAATGGTTTCTTCATTCATATTCATTTCTTTTGATCGAGCGTCGAGTTGAAACTTGCCAGGTGAAGCGTGGGTGGGCGCGGCTATTATGACACCAGATGGGCTCTGCCGTATAATGTGCCATGTCTTGACATAATTTGATGTCTTGAAGCTTGAAGCTAGCCATTTCATCTCATCGATCATCATCACACCGGGCTGGGTTGATGTCCTGCCGCATTGGGATGAAACTAATCCAACTACGGAACAACTGAAAGTAACTATACAACAGATACAAGATATTTACAGAAGCAGTTATAAATTTAGAAATTATATTAAATCTAACCTAGACGTTAATCGCAGGCAGTAACTAGTACTATACAGAAAAGAAAAAGATAGTGAAGAAAGAAGAACTGAAGAACCGAAATTGAAAACGCAAATTAAAACAAGACAAATGAAATGGAAAAGCAGAATGAATGCAACATAAAATAAAATAGAAAAAAGAAGAGTGAGTTAAAAAACATGTCAACAATACACCAAAAGCTCAAAAGGTAGTATTGCTGGTGGATAGAACGGATTGATCATGAATTGAAATTTGAAATGGAAAAGAAGCTAAGGCTAGCCGGCCGCCAGTATCAGTCTCGAATGAAATCAGTAGAGATGCGATGGACATGGGAACGAATATGATAATGAAATGCTAGTAAAAGAAGATGCTAAAAATATATTTTTTTTTTTTTTTGAACATTTTTGGACTTTTTTTTTGGAGGTGTTTTTTTGGAATGATTAATGTACAATGAGTCAACAGTTTATCTGATCTAAAGACCGAACAAACTCAAACCCATCAAACCAGCAATAGCAGCCTTAATCATCCAAGATCCGTTATCGACAAGTTGGACCTTAGCATTAGCGGCGTTTTTAGAAGCGGATGTCACGTAAGTGGAAACACCCTTAGCAATGGCAGAAGTCTTTTCAGTGACAATGACACTTTGGTAAGTGGAACCGTTATCAGAAACCAAGGTGGTGATGGTAGCTTGCAAAGTGGTGTAGTCGTAAAGAGTGGAAACAACAGTAGTCAATTTACCGTTACCGTTGTTTTGAACAGTGGTACCAGAGTTAGAACCAGCAACGACAGTAGTGGCCGTAGCTAAAGAGTTAGCGACAACAGTGGTAGTTTGACCGTTGATAACAGCGACAGTAGAAGCACCATTGATAGTAGTAGTTTGACCGTTAACGACAACAATACCGTAAGTGATGACAGATTCAGAACCAGAGCCGGAACCAGAGCCAGAGCCAGCATTAGCACCATTTGAGTCAGTTTGGATAGTGTTCATGGTAGTAGTTGGAACACATCTAGCCCAGTAACTGTTGTAAGATTGACATTCCATGTTAGCACTACAACAAGTGGCACCAGTCCATTCCAAACCACCACATTGTTCCCAAGCAGCACCACATTGGTCTGAGTCTCTGGTACTGGCAGCAGCAGCAAAGGCAACAGTGGTTGTAATTAGGGAAACAGTGGAGAGACCTTTAGCATTGGTAACGGATGGAGTAATGGTAGTTGTAACAATTTGCAAATCACTTTCTTGAGCAGAAGAACCACTAAGAACTTCAGTAACGGTTTCTTGTTGAACAGCAGAAGAAGAGGCATCGGAGTCATCAGAATCAGAATCGTCATCACCACCCAAGATGTAGACCGTAGTGGTCAAAGCCTTAGCGGAAGCAGTCTTGGTGACAACATCGGCACCAGCAATGACAGTCAAAGTGGTAGTAGCGGCAGCAGCTTGAGCGGCAACTTTAGAAGATGAAGATAATTGAGCCTTGTTAGAGACAGTGGCAGTGACAGTTTGAACCAAGTTGGCAGTGATGGTGACAGTTCCGGCAGATTGAGAGTTATCAGAATCAGAAGCATCAGCAGTGGCAATGACAGTGACGGTCTTACCATTACCTGAATCACCACTAGCGGCAGCAACAGTAGAAGCGGAATCATCATCAGAATCAGTGACGGTGGCGGAATCATCAGAATCGCTGGCACTGGTGGTACCACGACCCTTGATTGTTTGAACAGCTTGTGTAGTTG
The DNA here is from genome assembly GCA_001599995.1 of Ambrosiozyma monospora. Lineage (NCBI taxonomy): Eukaryota > Fungi > Ascomycota > Pichiomycetes > Pichiales > Pichiaceae > Ambrosiozyma > Ambrosiozyma monospora. The sequence goes on from BCIP01000010.1 coordinate 653,029, forward strand.
AATCATTTGAGTCATCGGCAGTTGTGTTATTGTTATCATCATCATTTGAATCAGTGGTGCTCTTATCACTGCTATCATCTTTGCTGGAAGCAGTATAGTATGAATCTAAACCACCTTGTGGGTTTTCATATGGAGTTGCAGCAGCAGCCAAAGCTTGGGGTTGGGCAAGACCTTCAGCCAATGTGAAAGAGGTCAAATATGAGAGTGATAGAAGTATGGAGACTGTGTTAAGTTTAGACAAGTAAGGCAACATTGTGAATGTGTATGTGGATGTGTTGTATGTTGTTGTTGTTGATGGTATAGAGTTAGGAACTTTAAGGTGAAAGTGAAAGTAAAAGGAAAAGAGAGGAGAAGTTGCCTGTTGTTAAAAGTGTCTTGATCTTTGATGATATGAGCAAAAGAGGATGTCTTTATATGGCTGATGATGGTAAGAACAACTCAAATTGGAAATGGCCAGCAGAAGAACACCTGAAAAGAGAGCAGAAGGGGTAGTTTATAAGTGAAGGTTTCAAGGAGGGCAAATACGTCTTGGATCGAGTACTGGATGATGACACATGGTGGCAACGGTGGATTGGCATGGCATCCTTGGGGTTTGTTTGCAGTGTTGTGGTTGCCATCACATCACATCAGTGACATTCTGGTCATTCTCGTAGTGTTACTATTCCATTCTAACTGATTGCAAGGCCGTCTCCAACCAGCCATCTCGAAAAAAAGTTCGTGTTTCTTCGAAGCTCGCGCTAACGTAGTTTTAGCACGCTTTTTTTGGTTTTGCCGCTGCCCACGATTCCCACCACGACACCGAGTCCCGATTCCAGCCGTTTTCATGGTACAGCTGATCTCTTCAAATCCATGGCTATAGTAGTTTCATGTGCAAGAAAATACGTGAACATTGGATCAGGTATTCAGTTTCATATTTCAGGTGTATCAAACATGATTGAAACTTGCATGGATCAGTCTTGATTATTGAACCTGTTCCCAGCTGATGGTTGGCCGAAATTTTCTGCCCCTGGTGGCGCGTACTCTGAACAGCGAGAGTTAGTAGTAAGCAAGAGCTGAGCTCTGTTAACTTACGATAAAGATAGCATTCAAACAACCTTGAAAAGTTGATCACCACACAGAAATCAATGGTTGCTAGCCATTTTTAAAGCCACTAAAAAGCTAAGGTTTGTTTACCTAGAGCTGTAAGGCCGGCCAGAAAATGTGTCTCGGTATTGGAAATTAGAGAACTTAGAAAGGGATCAATAGACGTAGTTTCGATCTAACGCGTAAAGTTTGCACTGGAGAGTTGCTGGTAAAATCACTATTCACCGGTCTTCCAGACCCTGAAATATTGCTTTCAGACCTTTAGCCTTATGATGGTTGATTTGTATCAATTAATAGAACTAAAAGTCATTGATGCTAGAAATACCCGCCTCGATAGCTATAGATACCATTTGATTCATGAATGAAACGTCTAGATCATGAATTCTTATCTAAATTGACTCTCGTGTACACCGGCCGGTCTCTTGTGGTCTTGATTCTTGATCACCTTGTCTCTCAATCAGTATATAGACCTGGTAAATATCGATCGAGACTCTGACTCTAGATTTACATTTCATTTTTAGTAGTATCCATTAATAGTTATTGGCATACTGAAGAGCAATCATATGGGAATAAGTTGCAACTTCAAAACCTCCTCCCATCTTTGCAAATCCCTAGCAAGCAAATTTGGGGCGTAGTCACTCATCCACAGCAAAATCAGGGTATTCTGTGGCTGGGCAAAGTCAACTATTAGCGATCCCATGACACGGATTAAGATACTTTGACCGTTGAATATTGAACTTTGATCTGGATGATAAATCAAGCACACAACTGTTCGAAAAAAGTTTCATAAAGTCCACATAAGTTGTGAATCATAACCACTTATGGATATCAAAACAATACTGATGCAGTGAACCTAGATACTGATAGAAAATAGTTTCTTACTCATGAGCTAACATTGGAAGTTGGCAATGCTCTTCTTAATTTAATTTTTGTCAATGAGGATGAACGAATTTAGCGAAGCGAAAAACGCTGATCATACAAATTTGTATGGGAGAACGGCCAGAAAAGAGCATAGTATCCGTCATAAAATAGATACTTATGCCACCAAAGTTAAAAAACTTAGTCAGTACAGTACAGTACAGTACTATGAACCCTGGAAAGAAATCAACCCAGATCCAGATAGAAATGTAGGTACCCAGTATTACCAAGACTAGACCGAAGTAAATATAGAACAACAGTTTATTGATCTTACTCAATCATGCAGTAAATTTCAGAACAGTGATTATATATAGCATCAACCAGCCATTTGCCATAATTGAACACAATTCAGCAGATAAACACGGATGCGTGCTGTTTGCGTTGTGGGTGCACGCTCTTATTGAAGTTGATTCAGGTCTCCGCAGCAAAGTTATTGAACGGAACAAGTGGATCGCAGAAAATGGCTGGCTCCTGCGAAGGAAAGGGAAGGAGAGCCAGGCTGTGCAGCTGGGCCGAACAACTCGCGGTATCATGATCATGGTCTCCTATTGGCCCGCACTGCAGCCAGTCTGCGCAGCCCGCCATTCCCATTCCCATTCCCATTCCTATTGCCATTCCCAATGGCCGCAGTTTGAACTTTGCTGTACAGAATATTCTTTAAGTGGTGCCTGGCTGGGCTCAATTTTGACTTTTTCGTTTTAGTCTCGTGTATAAATACCTCTTGATTTCCTCCATTTCGTCTCATTCCATCAACTCCATTTATTTCTTTTTCATTCTTCATCAACAACAACTCTCAGTTTTATTACAAACTACAAACCAACAAACCAACAAACAACCAACTCTTCTTAACTCAATTCTAAAAACTACACAACTTTTCAAAAATGGCTTCTTCTTCCGCTGCTGCTTCTCTTTCTTTGGTTGGTAACTCCAACGTTGCTGCTTCTTCCGTTGCCTCTGGTTCTTCAAGTGCTGCTTCATCTTCTTCCTCCGGTGCCGCCGCCATGGTCTCTTCTCCAATCAACTACTCTGGTTCTAACGTCAAGTTGGTTACTTTGTTTGCCGGTCTCGTTGGTGTCACTGCTGTCTTGTCTGCTTTCTAAGCAATTTTAAAGAGTACCAATTTAATTGATTGCAAGATCAAGCTATCATCCATTGCATCTTTCAATTCAAAAAAAAAAATTCATTACTTCTTGTTTAATTCAACTGTATTTCTATCATCTACTTCTTTCTGATTTTTTGTTTTCTGTTGCTTTTCTAATGTTTATATATACCATTTGTTTCCGTTTATTATGGGTCAGTACTTCTTATTCTTTTTTATTTTAATATTAATATGTCACTTTAGTCTTTTTCCAACCAACGTCCTCATTCAAATCGTAATCTGTTAAGATCTGTAACTGGATCAAAATTGACCTAAGCTAGCTTTCATTCAAGCTTGCTAGAGTCAACTGACTTTAACTTTTCAAGTTTTCAAGCTTTCACGTTAATTTTCGATACCCGCAAGTTTGATCTGATGCAAACTCAACGTCAATTAAATTACATGCATTGGCATATCCTCTCCTCTCACAAGGTAGAAAACTCATCAAGAGTGACAAATTTCCCTTTCTGGAAGCAATTACAATTACAAACACACACAAGATACGATGATCCCGGTGACACGGTGACACACGGTTGCGCGTTAGTTACCTCATTGTCTGCACATTATTAAGGTGCATTGGGTGCCCGTCATTACAAAATGGCAGACCTGCAAGAAGTGTATAGGTAAAAATAGAAATTCTTGAAAAGTTGGAGGGATCAGCTGATGGTCAACAATTAAACTGTAAACTCAATCTCTTTCTGCTAGATACATTAAGACATGATTTTAAAAGATACACTCCTATAAATTTGTATTATAAACTTGGACAAAAAAAAAAATGAACTCAACGTGAAGAACTAAAAAGGTGAAAAGTGAAAAATCTGAAAAATGAAAAATGAGAATTAAGGAAAAATGTACATGCACACGGAAAAAACAACGTCAAAAATTGACGAAACGATATAAATTAAAAGCTAAAAAATGCAAAAAAACAACGAATAAGATAAAAGAAATGACAATTATGTAAAAGCAAACAGTATAACCAAGATATTTTGAGAACGAAAGTAAAACTAAAAAAAAAAAAAATAAAGATGCGTCTAATAGTAATAGAAAAAATGGCATATGCATATTTAATGTAACCGGCCTAACCTGCAACCAAGAGCAAGCAAACCCCATGTAAATGGAAACAATATCATTTTGGATTCTTCTTTTCAATAAAGGTGTCAAAATAACTCAAACTCACAAAAGAATCATTGTTACCAACAGTAGGAGCACTATCTTCAATCATCTCAAATTTCTTCAAATTAAAACGAACCATCGAATTACTCAATCCTGAACTATCAATCAAAAAATACCGTTTGTTTGATTCAGGTAATTGATCAACTAAATCAAATTGATCAAGTAAGAAATGCAACTTGTTGTTGAAATTAGGTGGACTAATATTGATCAACCCTCCTCCTGCTCCTCCTCCAATAGTTGTAGTTCTTGCTCCTGTGGCTGATCCAACACTTGGTCCGTTTGCTCCTCCTCTAGTTCCTCCAAATTGACCACTCATGTTGCCAACTCCGACAACTGTGCCTCGTCTTGATCTGTCAACAGCAGAGTTTCTGTTAACCATACTTGATCCACTGATGCTGGTGTTACGTAGGCCAGGAGTGCCTGGAACGAGGGAATTATTACGACCATCGTTGTTAAATTGTGCTTGTGTTGGTGGCATAGGTGAATTGGTAGGTGACATGAATGAAGTGTTCACTGGAGTCTTTGATAATGACATCATTTGAGGGGTATGTTGTTGTTGTTGTTGGACATTCAGTGAAGAAGACGATGATGATCCATGATGTGTCAGTGGTGGTTGCTGTAAATGTAATTGTGTTGGCTGTTGCTGTTGTTGGGGTTGTGATTGAGGTTGTTGTTGATTCATTATCGTTTCGGAAATTTGCAACTTGATTGAAACGAGAACATCATAGAGTAAATTCTTTAATTTCAAGTTCTTTTCCATGATTCTATTCTTGAATAACTTTGTCAAATTCAAAATTAACACATCTCTTTGAACATTCACTGATCTCTCCAATATTAATTCAACAAGGAAACTTTTATGGATCAGGATTATTCTCGATAGTAAAATGATGGCTGTCTCAATGGTTCTCATCGAATCTCTTTTGTTCTTCTCACGCTCAACATTAGAGCAGAAATACATCAGTTTCTCTAATGACATATTCAGAGAAAACACCAAAGCATCACTCATTGGCATCACTGCTGAATTGTAATCTTTCAATCTTGAACAACTGGAAATCATATTGATGAGAAATTTTGTCAAATTCTTACCATTTGTAATAAACTTTGGAAACTTCTCAGAACCAAGATATAAACTCTCACATGCATTCAAAAACATCAATTTGTGTGTATTGGATAACTGATCAAATAACTCACCAATCAAGTATGATTCAGAAGTTTGATCTTGACGTTGTCTTTCACTCAAATGATCTAGCAATTCAATGACAACTTCTGTCACTTTTTTGTTTCTGTTATCAAATTCATCTTCCACAGAAGGAACATTCTCCTCTATGGTATGTTTAAACAACCATTGACAGATAGGCAAGTTGAAGTATGTTAATCTTTTAACCAATGAACCAACAATAGGAGCAGGTGTAGAAACACCAGTGGAAACAGGGTTACCATTGGCATCAAAGTTATCCTGTTCAATATTCAACAACGAGTTGAAAAATTCATTGAGTTCACTAGTATATTTGTTATCAGCACTATGATAAAACTCTTCAAAAAGCTCTGGCTGAGAAGCAACCATGTTCCAAACAGAGTCCACCAATTCAGGTGATGACTTCCACTCGCCTTTAATCGTTGGTCTACCAACACCACTTTCATTCACATCACCGTCATGTTCATTCTCTGCTCCAACAACCACACCGACTCCAACGCCAACTCCAGTTGACACATTTCCTAAATCATGTAATGAGTTCATAACGTCGACGGAAACAACATCATCAACAACGCCCACCATGTCAACGCCAACGGTATGGTTATTGGAAGGTTCTTTGACAACTGAAACTTGTGTCTTTTGACTCACTAAAGAAACAATATAATAGTACTCCCTTGGGTGAGAGTACTTGAAAATACGTCTCTCATATTTAAGGGAAAATTGTTCCATTTCAGAAAGTCTAAACTTGAAACTGTTACCAAACAAAATATCACACACGAGTCTAGTATTGGACCAAGTTGAAAATTCATCTTTATTGGATGACTGAGAGTTTTTAAACAAGTTCATCACCGTTTGTAAACTGATGAAATTATCAACAATCAATTTCAGAATAAATTTCAAACTCATCTCATAATCAAGTGACAAAGTTGGTAGAACAAACTTCTTGATATTCAAAGTGACGATGTTTTCAAAATCAATCGGTTTCCAGTCTTTCAAAACAGATAAAACACCAGTCACAATAGGTTCCAAACCTGTGTTGAAACCTTTAACCACATTAGAGTATTGACTCAATGACTGATTCACATGATGAGAAAACTCAGCAGCATTTAACAATCTTTCAAATGAGGTGATACCGATGGTATTGATGTCTTGCAAAGTTAAGCCAGAACAATCCACATTGTCTTGAGTCTTTGGTGCATCTTGGGTGACTTTCGAGAGTAATGATGGGATAGATATAATCGATGCAGCTTTAAGCATATGGAATTTGCCATTGTTAATCCATGATGTTATCACAGTTGAAATCTCGGTCATCGCATTGGTTTCGGCATTACCGCATGATGTTAAGAGTGGTTCATTCAATTTGACAAGTTTCAAAAGCAACTGAGCAGTTCCAAGGTTCAAAATGGTAGGTTCAGCTTGTGAATTCTTCTGTGTGTCTAAAAATTGAATTAGTTGTTTGATGAAACGTGGGAACATTGTGAATTTATCACTGAAAATGTTATATAGGTTGATCAATGAACGGCAGGTAAGCTTAATTGGTACTGTAGTCAACCCAGCTTCGAATCTCTCAATCAACATGTTCATAAACTGGTTCTTTCTGCCAAATCCTAAAGGATCATTTCCGTTAATGATGGACCAAAAGTAGTTGAAATTTTCATTATCCATGGTGGTTTCTTCCAGTGTGTCTGTTAAAACTCTGTTCATGAAAAGAGTAACTCCTTCGTTCATATCGTCCACTTCAAATTTATCTATAAGTTGTACACCGGTTGAAGTAGATAATCTTTTCAAGATATTTTTTGAATTTGAATCGTTTAGCATAGGTAATGAATTGAGAATAAGCAAATGAATGTAACAGGTTTTATTGGCGTCGATTAAATAAATAACACCGGAAGCAATCAATCTTCTTAAGTATGTTGATACCACAAATAGTTTCATTGAGTACAGTTCTGAAATTAAAATCAAAAGCTGATCAAGACAAATGGAGTCAAATTGTGAAGGTGATGTAACGTCATACTTCTTTCTATCATAAGTTAAAATGTTGGACATATCATATATGAACTCTGTCATTTCAATTTCCAAGTCTGATCTCAACAGTCTTGATTTCTTATGCTTGAAAAGAGATATTTGATTGATTCTCATCTTCAATATACTGGAGATCAAACTTATTCTTTGTAGATTGGTCGATGAATCTCTATTTGAAGTGATGGCCCACTCCAATATGACTTTCAATGTGGTCTTCCAATTGCTATTAGGATCATCATGGTTGGTTTCAGGTAATGATTCACCAAAAATTAGTTTGAGCAACTCTTTATAATCAGATCCATTTCTAGTGAAATTATCGAACTTATTCACAACTAAAGCAGACTTATCAAAATTCTGGTCACCCGTGTATGAATCATCTATCGTCAAAGATTCATTCCTGTATGTTATCAATTTGAATTGTTCGGAAACAGCAGGGTTGCTCATATCAATGATCTTCTTGAGAAACCCTTTCAAATAAAACCAACGATTTGGGATAATGAATGCATCACTGTTATAGTAAAACAAATATTTGATGAACACTTGGAATTTTGTAGTCAATGAACTAACAAGGATATCAGTCTTAGGATTCTTTGGTAACTCTTGCAATTTTGCTATCAATAACAATAAGGATTCACTCAACTCCTTTGATAAGTAATCAATACTTATAACCTTGAACCAAAATAGTCTTAAAATCACATAGTAAATGGACAATGTCTTGAAATCAAACACGGTGACACTTTCTTTATCGACAATCTTGGAGAAATACGATACCACCCAGCTCAAAAAAGTTTCTCTAAACATCAATTCCTCAGAATAGATATTGCCCACCAACTCCACCGTATAGTTCAAGTTGAATTTCCAGATGTCCTTGTTTTCCGGTTTGAAGCAACTGTCAATCACATTTTCAACAAACATTGTCAGCTGCTCGGTCCATTCCATCACCCATTTGTTTGTGCTGTTGTTGTTATAGTTATTTCCAGGTATTCCTACCGTACTTTGCTTTCTCATCAATTGTCTCTGTTCGTTTGTTGAAACACATCTTATCAACCATAGGGTTCTCTGGATGGGCACTTGGTGTTTCATACATTGTTCCAGCAAAGTTCTATTTCTCAACCCATGGGGTATGGCTCTAGATAACTGTTTCAAAGAAACGCTGGTATCAGCCAAAGTGTGTAACCACAGTTCTCTCTTATGATCAGTCAATGTGACTCTTGGTGGGGGTTTGAAAGTTGATCTTGAAGTCACTCTATTGATTTCTCGTCTCTTGATAATCGTCTTAATCATCACGTCACTTAACATTGTCAATTTTGACTTGATTGTATTTTCTATGTTCTCTTGAGCACTCATGTTCCCCCCTGACCCATCGGGGGACGTTGAAGAAGAATTCTTATGGAACAACTGATAGATGATTTGCCTTCCTGAATGACATTCATTTGACACCATCGGAGGTTCATAATAACCCTTTTGCAAATGGTTTCTCATCAATGTATCATCCTTGGGGGTATGTTTCCAGACCCTAAAGTCCGGGTAGACCAATTCTTTGCTTGAGTGATAGTTGTTGGCTGAAAGGGAACCGCCAGTGGGACCAGCTGTCTGTGTGTCGTCTCCGTTCAAGGGGTAAACCCCTTCAGGCATGGGTATCTGGCCGTTCATTCGGTTTTGCTGAACTGGTTGTGATATGTGTACCATGGGGGGTTCGGTTTGTGTTTGTGTGTGTAGTGTTTGATGTAGCCTGTTGGTGGTGTTGAAGAAAGGTCAGTTGTGACAGGCCCCTAATCAGCCAGGATTCCTCAAACGAAGAGGGAAGGGAAGGGAAGGGAAGGGAAGGCCTGGCTCAATCAGGAAAAGGTCAGCTCGAGCCCGCGAGTCGGTTGAAGATTCAAGGAGTAGGCAGGTAGGCAGGGCGGTTTGTCTGAAGTGTGAAGTCTGATATCGGAAGAAAGCGTAACAGAGTGACACTGGGACACTGATACAACAGATCGAACTACTCATTAACAAACCACAACCAAACCACCAACACTTAGAAAAGAGATCCATCCTACAGAGGCACAATACATCAAGCAAAACAACATAAAGGAACATGTACACACACCAACCAATAACGAGAAACACTAAACCAAAGGATCCGAAACTACTAAACGCTTCATTCAACCAAGATCAGTCATGTTTTGCAATCTGTCATGAAAATGGTTTCAGAGTTTACAACACAGATCCGATGGAACTAAGGATGAAAAGAAACTTTATATCAACAAGAGACAACAACGGGATAGGATTGATTTCAATGCTTCATAGAACAAACTACGTTGCTTTAGTGGGAGGAGGTAAACAGCCAAGATTCCCAATCAACAAACTATGCATCTGGGATGATTTGAAGAAGAAACCATCAATTTTCTTAGAGTTTTTAAGTCCGGTGCTTGGTGTCATACTATCCAGAATCCGAATAATAGTGATGTTACAAAACAAAGTGTTAATTCATGCCTTCGAATCGAAGCCCAAACTACTTCACTCTTACGAGACTTTCGATAACGAAGATGGTGTGGCAGACCTATCAACAAATGAACAAGTTAGCATATTAGTTTTTCCAGGAAGGGCAATTGGACAGATACAATTAGTTGACATATCACCTTTGAACAAAGACAAGAATTTGATCTCCATTATCAAAGCACACAAATCCAAGATCAGAGCATTAAGCATATCAAACTCAGGTACAATGGTCGCCAGTGCCTCTGAGACTGGTACATTGATTAGAATCCATGACACTTTGAAATGTACATTACTGTTTGAATTCCGAAGAGGATTAGATAAAGCTGTCATTACATCAATGAAATTCTCTCCAAATGATTCCAAGTTGGCTGTCTTGAGTGATAAGAACACATTGCATGTGTACAATCTTCAGAACAACAGTGGTTCTGCCGGTGGTAATAACGCAGTAGGAGTGTCACAAAACAACGAGGATGGCAATGGTTTAGTAGGCTCAAATGGTGCTGGAAACAGTAATTGGAGTCTAAACAAATCACATTTTCTGAAGAACTTGCCTCTGTTGCCCAACTATTTCAAGTCAACTTGGTCTTTTGTTTCCAAGAATGTTGGAAGTAATGATGATTTGGTCAACGATTTCGGTGTTCTCGGTTGGTCGGACAATGATTCGATAATTATTTTGTGGAAATTCAAAGGGATATGGGAGAAATATGTTATTGTGGAAAGATACCAAGAATTGTCTTCGTCAAATAGCAGTTTGAATAGTAATAAAGCCAAATGGGAAATTGTTAGAGAGGGTTGGAGAAGTTTTGGCGATCTTGATGATTAGATCTCTTCCAGCTATGCATGTCACTGGCGTATTATTTTCTTCATTGTTCTAAGCGTATATATATTCCATAGTGTAACGTAAATTTATAAATCAGGCATCTATAATTTAAAATTTTCTATAATTTTGATTTAATCAAAATTTGATTACACACTGAAAAGTATCAAAATCAAAAAAAAAAAAATAAAAAAAGAGTCGATATACATCAATCTAATCTCTGGGAAGGAGTATATCTAATTTAACAACTCGGAATAAAAGAACTGAAAAATAATAGAAAGATCTAACAGCTATTGTAAAATTTGGTTTAGAGTGAATTGTAAAACATGGAAAGCCCATGTATAAAAAAAATATCAAGGGTCAAGAGTCAAAAATTGAGAGTCAAGAGTCAAGAAAATAAATTGCTCAAGTCTAAGTCTCAAGAGCTAAGAGTCAAGAGTCAAGAGTCAAGACCACAATATAATTGATCCGCTTGGTAAAGCATACAAGTCATAGTTGAATTGCCAAGAAAATTGAACCACAATTTGTTAATTGTAATCACCTACCCCAAAAACAAGAACATGCATGTCAACTTAATTCAATCGTGCATTCACCCTACTGGTATAGAGCCCAGTTTAGAGTCTTTAGAACATAAACGAAAACAAATTTGAAACAGTGCATGGATCAGCAAAATGCTTGATGAGCAGTACAATAGTCCATTCAACAGTTTGATGTATGTGTGGTGTAGTTCCGTTTTTATCGCTTCGGGACCTCGGGTCCCAATCGGCCAAAAAGACAACTTTGAACGTGCTATTATCCTTCAAGACACATGGATCAGTCAAGTCTGAAAGTTTAGAAAAGACCCTTGGGAATCCGAACGTGATGATCTAGTTTATCCGTGATCTATAATTTAGATTTACCCCAGCGGTTTAATCTTCTCTCATTATCGTCAACACCACCAACATGAACCTGTAAAGCAACAAGACACCCATTTTGGAAATTGAAAATCAAACAATTCTGAACAAAGTCTGCAAACCCAGCCATTTTTAAAGATTCGATGACGATATTGCTAAATTCGAAGGATTTGATAAAGATTATGATCTTGAGTGACGTATTTGACATCACCTGATGTTGAACATTTGGCTGGATCATATTCTTCAATACTGGATTTGGTAATTCATTCAAAAAATTAATCAGATTCTGAATCACATTTGCCGTTTGTTGCTGTACATCAGCTATTGGAATTGCTGTTATCTTTGTGGGCGTTGACGGACTTGGTAAGGATTGCCGAAGTTCGGGCTGTATGTATCCATGGTTGTGGAGATGTTGTTGATGCAAATGCTGAATTTGGTGTGGGTTAACTCCATCGTGATTTGGGTGAATGTTCGTTGGCATTATAGTTGCTGTGAGTGGAACATTACTCATGTAAGAAGCATATCGATGACGATTGCGATTGATGGGTTGTCTATTGAAAGCCATTGAGATGTAGTAGTCTAATCTTGGTCTTTTGTGGTCTTTTGTTGGATCATGTACCAATTGAACTTGATGTATGTTGGGGTATGTGCACTGTGAAAGTAATAACAATCGAATTTGAGTTTCCACCACTGCTGGTATTGTATTTCAATTTCCAAAAATTTTGTATTTTTGAGGAATAATGGTCTAAAATGGTATCGGGAGAGTCGGACGACGGAGAATGAGCACCAATGATCATGTGGGTTGGGTTCGCCAAATATGGTTCATGATTTCAAATTTTCAGAAAATTGGCTTCTCGGTTAACTTGTGTGACTGAGCGCACTGAGCGCACTGAGATTGTTAAGCGAGCCGAAATTAGCTCCACCGGAACAAAAAACTAATTGCCGCTCCATGTAGACTGTTTGACCTTGACACTAGTTCAACAAATTTGTGGTATTTTAAGTAACATACACCATCAGACCTAATCGGTGAAGTCAATATGGTCATTCAGTTTAATACAACATATGTTACATTTCTTTTTAGCAGGCAATTCAAAAAACTGACTTCGTTTGAAATAACGTGTCTATATACAGGGCGCATGTGCATGTGCATATCTTAAGTACTATGTATATGCGTACATATAACAGTTTTAATGTTGTAGTACTGCATGCAAGCTGAGAAATTAGTTGGTTCTTTTGTTCATATATAACTAATTAGTAATCAAAAAAACAAATCTAGAGCTCGAAGAAAAAATAGAAGATATTGTAGATATATAGATCACACAAATTAATACGTAAAGTTCTTTAGCCAATTTATATTTAGCCGTTCATAAAATTAATGGGGGATTAAAATTAAAGAGCTACCACTGAATTTACTTAAAATGCAGTTCTAATTAAATTACTTTTTTTGTTTTTTTATTTGAATATCGGTTTGAAAATTGAAAAAGGAGATGGAACCCCTAATATTTGGCAAAAGATCGTGCACGATTAGCCTCTTTAATTATACCAATTCATTATTATCAAGGAGCTAACCGCAAGAATTAATTTGAAAATATAACGTACATACATACTCTTTCATGCAGCCAATTAGAAAATTCACATGCTGGCCCATGAGTTATAGCCCGCTACAAATCCAAAATTTGGGGATAACAGAATTAGACAATATTTATATTGTTTTGTCGATCCACATATATATATGACTATCGAAAATGAGTTAATTTATCTAGGTTTCAATTAACATAAAATTAATCATGGATATCCAAGTACGCTCCAGGCGTAAACATCGATCATCTCTGAAAGCTGACTCCAAGTATTATTAATAGATGACAAAGACATATGTGAATATATTCCAAAGCTAATTGAAAAAAAGAAAAAGAGTTTTATTTTACGAAAATGTGAAAATGTAAAAAAATAGTTATATGGATTTTTTTTTTTCCAGTTTAACATTTATGATTTTACCATTTTATTACTTTATTTACATCTTTGTGCCTCTACCTTTTAATATTTCTCGAATCTCACCCAACTTATTTTTCATTTTTCTGAATCAATATCACTTATCTCATGTATTTTTGGTAAAAAAAAAATCCATATAAAAATATTTTTTTACATTTCTACACTTTGTTTTTACAAAAAAAAAAAAAAATCAATTTCACATTATTTTATATTAGTTTTTCTTTTCAAGTGTTTTGCATAATTTACATTCTTAGATGATTCTATACCAACTTACAATAGTTTTCGTTTTGACGTTTTTACATTTTTTACATTTTACGTGATTTAAAATTATAGATTTTGTGCTTTTTACATTTTCACACATAACAATTCACAGAATTGTACGTTTTGACGTAATTAATATATGTTATAAATTTTAATTGAAATAATTAAATTAATTTATAATTTATATGATATCTAACTGTTAAGAAAAAAATATTAGTTCTTGATTTTACAATTATCATTTTTGTTGGAATAATCAGCTAGAAAATAGATCAAATTGAATCAAATCAAAATTTAAAACAAATAAATAAACAACAAATGATTAACATCAACATTTACTTATTTGACCAATTGCATTGAAGACTTGTTCATATATAATTGTTGACTGTGGGTTCTCATTTCAAATGATGTATCCAGATTGTTTCTTTGTTTGCTTGATCTCCTCTTGAATCGTTGTTGACTTCATAGCTTAGTTGTTATGTGCTGTTCGTTGAATGTTCAATCCATTGTTCAATGGTTGGTTCCATGGTTGAACGGGTTGAATGGTTGAAAGAGGAAAAAGGATTTGACAACACATCAAGAACCATTTACCGCTTTCGATCGATCACCTAATATCCACTTCTCACATACGATCAATTGACATGTACATTTAAATGGCAGACAGACTAACTAAATCTAGCGAAAAACAGACACTAACTCAATTAGACAACTCAAGACATCACAAAATCACACTCATATTCCAATAATTTTATCATTTTATCATTTTATCATTTTATCATTTTATCATTTTATCATTTTATCATTTTATCATTTTATCATTTTATCATTTTATCATTTTATCATTTTATCACTCTAACAATTACTTCGATGAATAATTCCTTTTCACCAATTAACTTAATTTATAGCTTTTTTTTCAAATTTTTAACTTAACAAAAAAAAGAAAAAAAAAATCTGGTTTTTAACGTTTTTAACTGTGTTTTTATAATTCCATTTTCCCTTTTTATTTAATGGCTATTATTGATGCCTAAAGAACTTCTTTAATGTTTCAAATGAATTGGCTATATTCCTTGAAAAAGTTTTTTTAGGGGAAACCATTCTATTTCAAGTTACAATATTGCAAAAAAAAAAAAGTAAAAGACTTTATTTAAAAAGAAAAAATAGAAATTTGAAAAAGATTTCTCTGCTTCAGGCCAACCAATAATCGTAAACATGATTGCACAGCCGATAGTAAATAAAGGATCAATAGTATATGCTGATTCTAATATATTATATACGTGCAAATTATTTTTAAAGATTCCAAAATCACAATTGTCATGATATATATATAATATTATAGTAAATTTTATTATTTTAGCTTATAACCAATTTTATTCGAGTATGAATTAAATCAGCTTAATTGAAATTATATCGGTACTTTAATTTAAAATATTTTTTCTAATTTTGAACCACATATATATAGTTTACTGTTTTTCGAACAATTGACATGAAATTGTAAATTCAGGAACTAAAAATTTAATTTTTGCAATATAGACTATATATGAACTTTTTTATTTATATTCTTATATTGCTGAAATTGAAAGTAGCTAGTTGTATGTAGATTTTTATAGATATCATGCATGTTAACACTCGTAAATAAATAAAAAATCATTTTTTGTGCCCTGACTAAAATTTAGGGTCTTGAAGAATTTTAGTATATATATAAACTTTCACCCAACCTTCAATTAAAGCAAATCAAACTTAGACCCATAAGCCTTTGACTATAAAATCAGTTGAGGAAAATATATATGTATATATAAAACAAAAGATGGCCGGCTCATAAATTGAACGAGAAAAAATAGCTTCGGCTGGTGAGCATGAATTTGAGGACCGGAAGATGTTGGAAAAGACAAATAGGATTGGCTCTAGTGAAAGAAGAGAAAAGAAAGTTTTGTTATAACTGTAGAAAGGGAAATTCATATATGCAAGGAAGATTTCAAATTGAAGGATTTTGAGAGATTTAAACTTACTTGATCGAGTAAAGTTGATTGGAATAAAAACAGAGGGATCAAGAGGTATGTGATGTGATGTGATGTTCATGAAGAAAAAGAATTTGATATTACACCAAAAAATACTTAAAATGGAAAAAAAAGGTAGTGTTTTATTAGTATAAAGCTACCATATATTATACTAATTAACATCTCATTATATCATTGATGCCGTGAAAAGTGGTTTATGGGGTCAAAGTTCAAGCATAAAGTGTTATATGCAAATAGGACCGAGGTTTAATCCTTTTTGAAATGGTAGGTGGATATAATCTATTTTTTAGATCTAATTTGTCTTTTCATACTTAAGTAAAGTAAAAAAAACATCGATTTTCTTAAAAATTTGATATGTTTTTGAGTTTTTGCAAAAGAATTACCATCGTCTACATATATAAATCAACTCCAATATTGCAGGGGTCTTGACCATGCATTTTTTCCAATCCATTCCACGGTTCGGCTATATCTCTGCGCATCTAGCCAGCCACTTAAAGGCATGCTTCTCCTATAACAAACTCATTTAAACCTAATTCACCAGAGGGTATCAACTAATCATCTATTTTATAATCCAACAAAGTATAGTTCGGTCTAGCTTGTTAACATGCTTGAATCCAATCAAAATCACGAACCCGGCCGAGCTCCGGATAGTTTATATAAAGAATCTAGATGCCAAGGATTCAATTGAACAATTTCCCCGACGAAATCAAAGTTTCCCGGCCTGGGCCTGACGCGGAGACCCACTTTATGTCCATTTGTATGTATATGCAGATGAGACGTTGTATATGAAAGCAGACATATTTATCCCTGAAAATCCAAGGAATCTAGAGTCATTCCTTGTAAATCATTAGGCTTAATCTTAAAAAATAGATGAACCCGTAGGAATAAAAGTTTTATACATATAGCTTAACTCAGTTATACTTGTTTGAAAATGAATTATAAAATCCTGAAATTGGTATCCTATATTTTAATTTTGGAGAAAAAAAATGAAATATTTGAAAATACCAATTTGTTTATACATACAGGTGCATGGTGGATTTTTTTTTTTAAAATTTTTAGTAATATTGCAAAAAAAGTGAAATGAGTACATATAGCTATTTTGAGTCAGTCAATTGACTATAGTCTATATCAATATTATATAAACAGTAGACACACCGGCACAAAAACACAATTACCAGACAGAATATGCATGTTCATGCATGCATACCGATATGCCTAGACGTATCTTTTTACAGTTTGACACACTGCATATGAGTTAGTGCTCGGTGCCATTCCATTTTAAATTTACTATTTAGGAAACTGAATCACTGTTAAACAGTTTTGGAAAAGCCCAGGCCTAGCTAGTTGTCAATTGAAGAGATTCTTTTTTTTTTCGTATATATGGTTTGGCAAACTTAATTTATATGGGTCTCAAATTAAATTATTTCTTATATATAACGTGCTATGAGTCTAATTTTCAAAATAACAGTATGTGTTAGCTCTTATCTGCGTTCTACATATATATGTGTCCAATTTTTTTTCTAGTTCTTATAACTTCTAGACATTTTTTTCATGGGCGATGATGACATGGAAGAGGTAGAAATTACTTCGATCTGTGTTCTAGATTGTGCAAGTTCGCAGCTCTTCTGTGCACACACATATATTAAAGTTGATAGGATTGTGTGGGGCATTATCTCTTCTAATATTCGATATGATGATAACTATACCGCTTAGAACCGATTTGTATATGTATATCAAGCTTGTGGAAGCTTGAAGAATTGATATATAGCTAGATTATAAAGCTTAGTCGGGTCAGAGCAAGCCCTGAGATCATGAGATGGGCGGATTACTTGCATATAAACCAGTTGATGCACATGTACTCTTGACATGGCTTGATATACAAACCAACCCCATGAGTTTGCAATTTCTTGGGCAAGTTGAATTGTTGATTAGCAGTATACACCATATAGAGGAACGCACGTATACAATTGTTGAATTTGAATATGTGCAGATGAATCATATTCGATGTACCGCACCACGAGCAAATTTAACTATAGCTGCATCACAATTTGTCCCAATTCGGCCAAACCTTGAAAATACAATTGAGGACTGTTTTGAAATTTTCATAAATGTCAAGTACTCAAACAACTTTGTGTGTTTCTCTTACATGCCTTCATTTACAGTTAATTAACTGATGCATATAAACAATTAAGATCCAATGTGCGCATGTACATTTGGAGTCATGTGAGTGAATCGTGACGGTTGTATACTTGCCATGTTAATTCACATGTGTGCAAAGTTGTTTTTCATGGTTATTTAAGAAAGATGTAGGTGAAGAATCTGAAAGTTCTATATTACACACACGTGAAATTACCTTCGAGAACTTGACTCAACTGGGTCTATTTGGATACAAATTGATTGGTGAAAAGTGCATCATGTATATTCCAGCAATTTTATCAGACCGTGGCGGGCATATATACCGCGTTGAGTATCTCAATTATTAGAGTCATTTAATAGAAGTTCTTCACTTCTGGAAACTTGAAATCTACGTGGACGGTGGAACAAAACATCGATATATCTAGACAGATGCCTTTAATTTGTCAATATCATAACATTAATAATAATTACCTTTAATGAATATACCCTGTGAAAATTTTGTCACATATGGTTCAATCGGGAAGGTGGTTCTCACATTTAATAGGGGAGGGGGCTGACCTACTCCGTCCCCACCAGGCGAAAAAAAATGATCTGATTTTTGATACATGTATCGCCTATTAAATAAGCTAGCTGTGATTCTATTTGCCCACCGTATACGTCCTGTGGATCAACATAGATCAACATATATGTGCCTGTCAGTCTACACGTATCTGCAGAGAACAACCTGATTACACTTCCATAAAAACGGAGACACATCATCGACCCTTGATTTCCAGTTTCCAAATACATATGGAGGAGGTACAAGGTATGAAAGTTGAGGTTGTGATGGAACTAAAGAGTGTAAAGAGTCTAAAGAGTCTAAAGAGTGCATATTAAGTAGCAGCAGTAAGCTGCGTACTAAGCACACCGTTGAAAACTAGTGTACTACTAGCTTGAAGATTCACAATCGAAAACTTCGCGGAAATCAATTGTTAAGCGAAGGAAAGAGAGAATTCAGAAACGCTCACCTCCCGGGGAAAATTCGTAAAACTCCACGCAAACTTCGAAAAATCAAAAAAAAACCGGAAAACCTGATGATCCATCGGCCTATTGAGACAAATTTGTAAATTTTGGTACTTGTCTAACCGAACGAGATATCCGGAACTTAATTTTTTACTCTTTTTGCGGCGATGTTCAACTTTGAACAATTGATATAAAATTCTCACTAAAATGGTGATTAACCTGGCCTATTAATTTCTAAATTAGACCTTTCTTTAAGGATCTGTTTACAAGGTATACTTACATATTTATGTCGATCCATATGAGGAACTTCATGAATGTTTCAAAATTCACACATCCAAGTTTTCATGAACCATGTGTGTCAACTTTTCATCGGGATTCGGTTCCAAAAAGACTTTCCAGGAGCATGATGAAAACATGTAAACAACTATTTTAAAAGACTGTAATTTTTAGCTTCACTTGCTAATTTCAGCTTCATCAATCTCGTGAGTCATGACTCATGACATGTAAAATGCATATGTTTTTTTTTAGTTTTGTTGATTGAAATATCAACTTAACCCAATCAAATCAACTCTGTACGGGCAAATCCAACTTGACCCACCCTAGCTAAGTCCATGAAATCCAGATCATCGGCCCCACAAGGCCATAAGGACTGCTGATCACACATATATATAGAGCTTTAAAAATCCAATTAAGGACACAAGCCCAATTGGCCCACAATCACAAACAAAAACATGGCGGTATACGTACTAGAGTTTTTTTTCGTTGAATTACCTCGGTAATTTTAACTTTCAAATCTCAATTTTGGAGCCTCACAGCCATTTGTGAAATCGATCACTCGTTTTTTCGATGAGATTTCGCAAAGTTTTGCCGTGGATTGAACAGTGAATTATTTGCAACGTGACTTAATTGGTTGACTCGAGTTAGTTGACTCTAGTTAGTGGTGACAGGCTGATAGATCTCGATCTTAACTTTTCAGGCATGTGTCAACAGTCACAGAGCCAATTTGTTCCTTTCATCCAGATAGTGACTGGCTTGAGATACGTGCAATACGTTC
Source organism: Ambrosiozyma monospora (assembly GCA_001599995.1). NCBI lineage: Eukaryota > Fungi > Ascomycota > Pichiomycetes > Pichiales > Pichiaceae > Ambrosiozyma > Ambrosiozyma monospora. Next base: position 673,203 of record BCIP01000010.1, read on the forward strand.
TTCAGTTTGATTGTGAATAGTGACGAAGTAGATTCGTCTAAGGTATGCAATGGGTGGGGATATTGTGAAATACCTGTAGGTTAGTCAATCAACAACGTATATAAGCTATAATTTATATACAATAGATTATATATAGCAATACAATACTTTATGTACCTGCACAGTCCAGCCCATGATTGTGGTATATAGTACATACTATGTACAGATCAATTTTGAATGATCTTATCGATAACCATTTATGTGATCTATAGAGAGTTAATACCATACACAGGCTTGATCGGTCTAGCCTGTGTGTGTTGTGTGTAAACAATTCAGGTTTCAAGATTATCATTAATAAGTCATGACAATTAGGTATTACATGAAGGTGATTGTTTCATTTCTATATACGTCTATGTAGATACTTAGTTTAACGTTGAAAATCAGAAATTCATCTGTAGATATGCATGCAAATTTACCTTTCTTGTTAGCTGAACTGTTTCTATTATCTTCAGAGATATAGCTATAGCCGAGTTTGACAATTTATAATATTAATCAAAAGATATATAATTATCAAACGACAAACGATATGGGGGTTGAGATAAGTGTCATGAGCCCATGTGTGCTTTTAAAATTAATTGCCAAAATAATATTTTTGAAAAGAAGGTAAATTCATTAGAGGCATTTGACCGTATCCAGCTAGTCAGTAGTCTATACATGACTAGATTTCCATTTAAGGTATTGCTCTAGTTTTCTAAAATATATGCACATGCACATGTATATTCAAATTCGCTTCATAGCCGAAACACTTATTCAAGACAGTTAATTTAGATATTAAAACTAATTAAATTAAGGTGACCATTGGTTTACTAGGATACGCACTCAATTCTTTTGATATTCTTGAAACAGGCTAACTAGATTTATGCATGGGAAGGTAGTCTTCTAAAACTATTAAAAGAGCTGGCGTGTGCATGATAAATTCATTTACCGAGTCTTCCTAAGCGCACAATTTTGAATTACAACTTACAAGCTGTACTACGAGCTGTTTTTACAGACAATTTGATAGCAATATTGAAATCTCTTCAAGGAAATTGAGCGTACTACGTAGCATAATTAACCAGAAAATACAATAAATACCAATTAAAGACACGTATATTTCATCACTTGTTGAGGAACTATCTTTGCATACGACGTTTTTGACTAATAACGTATCTAAATTACCTAATCGAGCTGCCAGCATTGAGCAATTAGGCCGCTTATAAATACGGAAGATTTCAAAATTTTGTAGCTAGCGAAATGTGCTGCATGCGTGAGCTTTACCTCATGGACAAACTTACATATATGACGCTTATGCATGAAGTATTAATCATCGCAGGATAAGTAATTATGGACCCCCAATCATGCCCCATGTCCCCTGCATGAGTAATGCTACAATTGAAATCGGCTATACCTATATGAATTGCTGATCATTAACAGTACATGTATAACTGCTACATACAAACAAATGGTCGGTTGGACATATCAATACACTAATTCAGGTGCCTAGAGTTACGCGTACGTACTAGACTATAAGGCTTTTTTCCAAATAATAGGTTATGAAAAAAGAGATTGATTAGCCGATTATATAATTTAAAAGAATTGATTAATTTTCAATTTAAAATACAAAAAAATCATATGTAAAAAAAAAGAGATTTTGTAACATGTAACGTATTTTTGAAAACTCATGTGGTCGATATATATAGGCTTAAATTTCTTCCATGCATGATCTTTATATAGTATAAATTCTGTCTGTATATATATAGTCAAACTTGGAATCAATTCTTTTTTTAATACGTCATATCTTTATTCAAGTTTCAACAAGTAATTACAGTTTTCAGTCAATCTTGAATAAACGTAATTTGCTTCCATGTGATATGTGATACGCTTACCAACTAAATGGTGAGCTGTATTACATGACTTTTCAAGAATGTATCCTTTAGTTTTGTATGTATAGATGTCTAATATATCTTTTAGTAAGCAAAAAAAAAAAAACTCTCATATGTGCAGTCCGTCAAAATTTTGACTTTGCCATCATTTGCAAAACGTATATGTGCGAAGAGCTTGGCCAATTTAAAATTCGACTCTGATTGTTACTTCTAAATTTGTTGTTACGAATCATGAGATCTACTCAATGAAGATACAATCGTATATTGTGATCGTGTATTAACTAAGGTTTTACTGTATTCATATAGTCTTCAACATCAGCCGAAAACTTAAACTGAAATTTTTATAAAGATCTCGATCGTAATAGCATGGCCGGCCCATGGGCTTCTTTTTTTTTCCCACGGAAAAAACTCTAAATTTTCGTAAATTGAGGTGAGCTCAAGAGCTGAGCTCACTCACTCCGTCCCGCGGCGCTTTATAAGCCAAAAAAAAAACCAAATTTCAAAAAAAAAAAAAAAAAAAAAATCAGCTGAAATTTCATGAAGAAAACTGTTTCAAATTTCATCGAATTCTAGCTACTTTTAAAACGCTTTTTCAAGAGTAAACTAACTACAAATACAATGGTAAAGTTTATATAACCAACACATGTTTGTAACATCATACTATTGGAAATACAAAGAGTAGATCAATGAAATTTTTCCGGTCCACTCTCCTCTCATGAGTCACATGCCCAGCTATGCAGCATGTGCTTTGAATTTGTTGGAGTATACAATCAGATTGAACTTCCATATTCAAATAAAGTGCAGGTACAATTTAAAATGTATTCAGGTCGATTTATTATCTATGAAACCTGTGTACGGTATACATATATATAAGTTTACAAGCTACTTATATGATTTGTAGTTAACGATGTTCAACGTCTATATAGATCTCTGTAAGAAGTTGGGGAATCGATTCTATAAAATGACCATGATAGCCATATAATTGTTTCTTTGAAATGGTTCAAGTTGGTCTTATAAAGACAAAATTCTATATGATTAATAAGTGAAGTCTGTTGAACATGCATGACATGTCATGCCTCCCTTTCCCCCATGATCTGTTGGGTATAAACTTATTATCCAACTACATGTTCCACACATAAATTCAGCAAATCAATATAATCTCCAATATAAACCCGTACATTCTTCTGGCATGTTACCAGCATGGCTGACCCCTTTCAAAGGCATATGTGTGCTCCATGGCTTTATCTTGCAAGTTGCGCCCTTGCACATGATTTATCCAGCTTACACAAATCAAACACCTGGATCAAAAGTTTACACTCCTATCAGTGCACAAATAAAAGGTACTGTACATTTTTATACAATCAATGTAACATATGAGCTCATTTGGAAGTATATCAGTGACAGCTAGAACCTTTTACTGAAAGCTAGAAATTTGGAGACATCGATGTGAATTTGTTGTGCACGGATACATTTAAAAGGAGTTGTCTTGCACTTGCGCACAGGTGGCATATACGTACATCGTGAGCTGTATGAAACGACTGCATGACACATACAAATCATAGCATAAAGAAATGAACAATTGTCCCATAAAGTTTGGATATCACAGATATTAAACGTTAATGTATGCAGATGCTGGAAGAAAAGGAAAGGTACAGGCTACATATGTGTGCATATAGGCAATAATCCCTTTGAGGAGGTGGAATATTGCTTGCTTGTATGTGGGGGATTTTCGAGTGTGTTAATCTTATACCTGTCAACTTCAGCTTTGTGAATGGGGTCATTTGACATGGTATATATCAAAGTTTTAGTAGCATCCAATCATACCAAAGATTCAATTTGTAACCAATTATGTTGGGAATCTGGATATCAATACGTGTGTCATGACCAGCTTTAAATTCATGCGATATCAAACTGCACTCGATCATGTATAACGAGATACGTATCAAAAGAAAATGGCAGCTTGCAGACTATAAGAATTGTAAGGTTGAGGATTTTTTGGCCAGATACTTCTTTAATTAATGTTCCAGATCATGTAACGGTTTTTTTTTTCTTATGAAAAAAAGTATCAAATCGTTTTATGTGTAAGCAGATCGACATTTTCTTTTCTCCAAAGCGAGATGCTGCTAAGTTCTTTTCCACTACTTAGCTGTATATATCACATTTGACGTATTTCTAATTTAATACTCTTGAGTGTAAAGACCGTTGTTATATAGTTAAGCTTATTTGAGGCTATAAGAGAAGTAGAATTGGATAACGGGGAACATATATTAGGGTGTACACTACAGAAAGAGAAAGAGATTGAATCGAAAGTGATCGAGTCAAACAGAAGGGAAAAAATGAAATAGATCAACTGCCCAGTTTTTCCCTCGATCAATTAAGGAAGATCCACAAATCAGAGGATCAAATTTAAGCTTTAACCCATATATATAAAATATAGATACTTGCTAGCTAGATCAATTAATCTGGAATAATTGATATTAATCTGATGAAAGATAAACTCAAATAATTGGCCAATTACAACACACACTGAGTGCAGAGTGCAGAGTGCACATATGAATACCAGTCAAAAAAACAACAGCCAAATATTAAGTAGCGGTGCATTCAAGATGAATTTCCAAGTTACAGGTAAAACATGTGCACGTACACTGCAAAGTCGACCCATGTGTGCTAGTACATGCGCGAACGGGAGTTGTGAAAACGCGCATTACCAGCAAAAAATCAATTATATGCGCACATGTACAGTAGGCACAGCTTGCGCATCTGCAGCACTGCAAAGTATGCAGCGCGGTAAAGTGAAAAAATGCGAGTTGCAAGCCCGAGATGCAAGAGACGCAGAGGGTGCAGGATTTGCAGCCACCACGCCATGCGCAGGACAGCAGACTTCAACAATTGTATTCGTCCAGAATGTCGAAAGTGTCCAACATTCGCGCACGAGAGGAATAAGGTGGTAGTTAGTTCAGTCGTTCAGCATGGATGGCATGGCAGGGCATGGGGAAGCTGACAAGCTGAGAAGCTAAATCCATTGGAACAGTAAAAGAAAAGGAAGCTGGGGGTATCTGTCAGATGTGCTCATTTATAAAAGCGTCAATGTTTCCTTCGAATCTCCATCTTGAATTTATCATGTGTCCAATGTGTTTCGTTTGATTCACTCGCTCATCTTCTATCTGTCACAATACATTAAGACACAACATACACATCGATCTCACCTGGCTTAGTGTCCTCCCTCACCCTCACCAACCTTAATTCTTACTTCCAACTGGCCTGATCCCTATATAAATTTCCAAATTCCAACTTTTCCCTCGGTACTCTTTTCTCCTTATCCCGAAACCGAATCCGGACACACAACTAGTACAACTCACAACTGGCGCATATCCCACTTCGTACTTCACTTCGATCCCCAATCAATTTGTCACCTATCTTAAAAAGAATGCAATATCCTTCTTCTTCCACTTCTACTGCCTCCGACCACACCCTTAATAAACATCTCTCAAATTCTAGTGTCTCTGGTGCCACTTCTGCTTCCAATTCAGCTCCTCCTCATTTATCACCTCTTCAGTCACATACTCAACATTCACAACCGTTACAACAAAGCCCTTACCCACATCTCCAGCAACAGCAACAAAGTCAATATCAACAACCACTTGCTTCATATCCTCAAATGATGTACCCAAGACAAGGTCAACAACAACAGCAGCAACCACAGCAGCAATACATGCAGCAACAATCATCTTCATACCCATACCAGGTTCAACAAAATTCTCTTTATCCAGCTTCTGGCTACGGTCAACAAGTTCAACAACAACCTTATGGCAGCTATAACCAAGCACAAAAAATCAGATCATCACCTACTGAAACTACAGCATCTGCAGCAGTCAATACAACATCATCTGCTTCTGTTCATAATACCCCTTCTCATGTTTACAGTCAACCTCAAACTGGAAACTATTATGCTAGTTCAACAGCTGGTTCTTCCACGGGGACTGGTTATAGAACTGGTAGCCATGAAAATGACTATATGACTTCACAGGCAACAGGATCTACTACCGATATGCTCCAGCAACAACAACCTCAACCACCACAACAACAACATGATCAACAGGGTATCCCAATACAACCACAACCTCAACAGCAGCCCGGTATGGTGCCTTATCAACAACAGCCATTAGTCCAACAACAACAACCTCTATATAACCCATATCCAAACACAATGCAATACTATGGTCAGCCATATCAGCAAATTCCAGGTATGCCACAGACAGCAATGGGTGGTTATGGAGCAGCCAATGGAATGAACATGATGGCGGGTCCAATTATCCCACCTAAACCACATACACCAAAAGTTAGTTATGTTTGGTGGGAAGATCAAAACGTTCAATGTTATGTGTGGGAATACAATGGGGTTTTGGTGTTGAGAAGATCAGATAATGATATGATTAATGGTACCAAGATGTTGAACACGAAAGGTATTACCAGAGGTCGTAGAACTGGTATGTTGAAGAATGAAAAGATCAGACATGTTATCAAGTATGGTTCGATGCCTTTTATTGGAATTTGGATTCCTTTGGAGAGAGCTAAGATGTATGCTAAGAGAGAAGGAACATATGAAGGTTTGAAACCTATCTTTGACGAGAATATTAAGGACCATGTTGAGAAGAAGCTGGGTGATAAGGATCTGTGATTATATTTGGCCTGACTTCTTTTTTTTCTTTAAGTTTATTCATGACGTTTTTTTTTCTTCCTTTGGCATTCCATTTCAGTTTCTTTTTCTTTTCGTGATTTAGTTAGAATCATAATGTCCCCGATTTGACTGGTTACTTCACTTTTATTCCCATTGAGACTCTCTTCAACTAATTTAAAGCGTTAGATGTCATCGATCACCATAGAAAAGTCATCTACAATTTCTTCTTTTTAACCTGCTTTTTACTTTTTTATTCGCTATCCTGTTTTATTTTTGCTATTTAACTTTTTGATCTTTACACATGTTATAGTTTTTACAATATTTGAAGCCATATTTGTGTGTTAGGCTTTTGCTCATGTTTTTTTCTTTTACCCAATTTTATATATAGACACCAAACTTATAATCAACAAACGTACACTCCAACTAGCTGCAACAACATAGCTCTTCCAACATTTCAACGAGCTGTTGAAAAAATAAAATTGAATTTATCCGTAGTGTATGCATGGTTTTACTTCACGTTTTGAGGTTAGTCCAAGGACTTAAGATTGCAAGCAACTTAGCTGTACCTGTACCGGGCTCCTTATTAACGTGGAGTCGTGGAGTCGTGGAGTCGTGGAGTCGTGGAGGTGGACGTGAACGCGTACGGCGCAGCTACCTTTTGGCTCGACGTACTGCCAGTGGCCACACTGCCACGTACGGGCTGATCACGATGAATTAGCTGGAGAGGAGAACGAGCTGGCAGCTGGTGGCGGCCATATCTTTAAATAAATCGATAGATCGATCGACGAGCGACGCGCATCATGTACATGGGCCGGCCAGTAAAATCGACCGTAGTTAGGTAGGCTCAAATAAAATTTTTGATGAGGGACTTGTTACTACTACTGCAGCTGGGGCAGCCAGATGAAAGACAACTACAACAACTTGGGCCTTCTCAAGACCGAACAGATCACGTCGTATGAAACGATAACTCATATAGAAACTATGTTATCCGAAATCAATATCATACAATTGAATCAGATGTGAAATCACACAACATATATCTCACAGCATCATCATGTTTCACTCCCAAGTATACACCCCACGCCCTGTGAGCAAATTTGAAATTGACGGAACTACCACCCGAAAGTGGAACTATACCACCGGTTGGTTCATCTTCCTGAAACACAATCATGACTATCCAGATAACATAACCTGATTTGACAAATCCTATCACATGGGTCTACAAAATTCTCAATAATGCCTCATCAAAAATCAAACTTTTTGAAACATCAGTCTTGATTGAGCTTACATGTGATTTGGAAAGAAAATTTTCAATTGGTTTTTTTCTAGACTTGTTTATGAATCTTACCACTTGGATTCACAGCTGACCTGTTGACCGATTTTGGAGACTACATCTAAGAACATCAACAACAAAAAAGGCAAATATCTTTACTCGGCAAAGAGACCAATGACCAACCAAATTCTCCTTTGAGCTTGTGAAAAGTTCTATTCTTGTCGAGTTGTGTATATGGTTTCCTCTTGACAACATGAACGGCGGAATACCCATTTTGAGTATCGAATTTGAAAACACTGGATATCTATGTTATGAGCTAGAGAGTGTTGGTTCGCCCGGCAAGTTCCTCAATATGTTGACTTCCCCCGTGCAAGCTAACTCATTTAAGTTGACATCCGGCACAATTACAATTTGGGAAACTCTTCACAAACAACCAAATCCCAACGTTAAACTAGATTATAGTTGACCATATGCAATAAATGAAACAAAAGGTGCAACTATCAACAACATCTGAATCGATCTGAGATAAACCATAAAATAATATTTGAACTTTGATCCAATTATATTGATTGTGCACCTATCATCACCCCAAACTCCTAAGGCGTCTTTATGTACTATGTACTGGACAAATTTATTTGTTAAAACCTATATACTCAATAAGATTAACTCAACGTCACGCTCAATATCAAAATCGCATATTCTATAAAGTTTAAGTTAATTGTAAAATTCGATCCGATAGGCCCCCATGATAGCTTTGGAATATCCTTCAAATTTGGTCTTCGTATGCTATCGTTCTCTAACTTATCTTCTAGCTAAATGTTAATTCATAATTATCGTCAACTTACGACTCCAATGCTTCTCTCTGTCGAAGAAACTCGGTTCGCTTCGGGAACTATCCGCTTCTCACTAGACAAGTTCGTCCTTATGTACACCAATTTCGGGCCGGCGATACAGCCTACAGCCTACAGCCCTTTACCTTCCAAGGGGCCAGAAGGGAGGAATGATCAGAGCCCAATGAATTCATGGTATTAATCTTCCTTGTTAATCCACACATGTACTGATTCCGTTAAATGAATGTGAGACGTATCGTACATTCGCCAATCAAAACTTCGCTATATTAAAGAAAGAAATTTATTGTGCAGCAGGAAGGAAGGAAGGCTTACACAGAATGTACTTTTATTTATTCCTATATAGGAGCATATATATAAGTGGTTCTTATTGACCAGACTATACACACGGACTCATCAGTGTATCGCAAATTCGTAACCTAACCGTGTACATGATTCCGTTAATCGAGCACTCACATATAGACATGCAAACCTTTTATACCTTCATCTACTTGATACACACACCATGGAGAATTCAGCCGGAACATGTATTGAAGGCTGAATTTCAGGGAATATCTTGTTGTAATACTATGTGCGTGATGAAACTTGGCATATATGTGCCATGGCTCATTGGCTTTTGTCAAATTACAGTTAAGATTTGAATTAATTTGACTTCTCTCATTGCGGTATATACTACGTGCTTGTATGACACCTGGCATGAATATTAGTCATTATAGTGGAATTATTGAAATTAGCTTTGGAAATTGAATGGAATTCGAAATGTAGAAATGGTGTGTGACCAAGATTGTAGTTTTTCACAACAAAAACCTTTACTCGAAAGACCCCCCCATGTCCGGACCGGGAGCGAGCTAAAGAAATTTGTCCGTATAAGACCTCGGTGAAATTATTGGTCTCCAAGAGGCTTCAACGATCGATTGACGTTGAGCCTCCGAAGAGTTAAGTCACATATATATGAGAATTAGAGGACCTTTAGGTTCATTTTCTTTACCTGACCATAATATGAACAATTTAAACTAACAACATCGAAGACCAACGTATAGTTCTGTATCTCCATGCAAACTAAAAACATATTGTCTGTTTGTGCACGATGTTATGTTAATGAAGTTGTGCCGGACAAGGAATGATATAAAGAACGCATGCACATGAAAAATATACCTCACGTTAATTCCGGGCCGAAGATATCTAACGTACGGGAACATATATGGATAAATCAAAAAACTTTCTTCTAAAGCAATGTTGATCTTATGAATTGTTGACTATTCCATCCAGCCTCTTAATGAGGAATCTGAATTTCATGAACAAGGAAGTTGTTCAGCTTATTTGTGTGATGATTTCGATATTGTTTCAACTTCAAGATAGCTAGACTTCTAAGCACACGGGCCGGGAAAGTACCGCCCACATACACGGCACCAATCATAAAATTTGCCGTCCTGTATAAAATATCTCAATTCGTTGATGCACTGCAATAAACTGTATTCCGTATATCTCGGGAATCTTGTTACGCTCGGGAATCTCAGTTGGGATGTGTAGCCGAGATTTGAAAAACCTAATTTCTCTCAAAGTTTAAATTTCATCACAAAAATAGCCACTCAATTCAAAAAGAGTCAGCTGGACGTTATGATCATACTATGCATGCATAAATCTGATTAAAGTTTCGCCATACCTAGGTGCTGAAACAATTTGGTACGTATATAGAGGTAAGCATGTTTTCATTAAGTTAGCCGCTGGAAAAATTCTTTCGTAAATTCCTAAGTGGTTCCTTGCTTTGGCCAACATACAAACAGATCAAAAATTTTGAAATGATCGCTCCACAGCGTATGAAGTAGTTACCGTTTACAGCAATACGAACCTCTTTGAACGCTAAAGTTGGCAATGCTGCCCACTTAAACGGTGTGAAAAGACATATATGATGTACAGCATGAATTCATGCATGCGTTTGGGTAAAATACAGGGACCGTATATACTATCGTATATATATATAAACTATAGATGTAGAGGAGGGCTTGCAAGCTGTTTACATATGTCCACTTTTTCAAACTCATCGATCACGTACGTACTATATTTTGTGAATGTATATATATATATATATATGAGTAAATAAAGATTCATATGTACTACTATCGATCAGGACAATTTACATCAATCATGATCATCCGCTCAAATCCTCAACTTGTTTACTCTGCTTTGGTTTATTGTTGAAATTTCGAATCAATTCAATCGGGCTCGCAGTGATCTATATAGTAACAGCAGCGCTCTTCAAAATCAAGATCACCCAATTTATTGTTATTAGAAAAACAGATTAATTGTTTGTGTATTTAATTCCATCAAGGACAAGAATGAAAATTATATATATATGATCGATGTTTCAGAAATACTTGATATAACTACAAGAAATCAAAAATTTGATTTTTTTTAAGTTTATCTAGCTAATCCCAATATTATAACCATGAGATTTAGAGTTTTATCCTGTTGAGGAAAGATCCAATTAAGATTTGTAGTTACCCGCGGGGAGTCGACTCAGTCGAGCCCATGCGGCGGATTCCGTGCTTCTCCGCCCTCTTTTGAGCCGCTGAAGTTGCTTTTTTCCCGTTTCAAATTAGAAACTCAAATTTGAAATTGTACAGATTTTTCCGAGCCGGCCTAACCCAGAACGAATCTGCTGAAATTTGTATTTCAAAATTTCATCTGAACTCATTTCAACTTGTATCTATTTTTACATGATATAAGTCGGCTTGGATCAAAGTCGTGTGTTTGAGTTTTTTTTCATTCGAAACATACACGGCAAGATGTAACAACGTGGGTCTCCTGGTTGCTGGAGGGTAAGCTCTCATGTGTAATCTACTTTAATGTGGGCAGGAAATCAGGATCCCCGCACTCGACTACAACCTTGGAAAAACCTCAATGTACAAGGTGCACAAATTGTGTAGGTGTGACAGAAACCAGTGCACGTACACAAGAACCAAAATGCTGCCTAAAGTTTGTTTTATTCATGAAATCTGGCTCACCCATGGCCATATAAGTTAAAATTATCAACTTGCATAAATGTGCGCCAATTATTTTGATCTCCTTAATCTGGACTCCATGGAGAGTGGCGCCATATCGTATATGGGCTCATCGAGCACGTATCTCAGTTCTCAACGTATAATAAAAATTGCAAAACAAATAATCCGGCCTCCCCAAACACATGTACTACTACAGTTATGGTATATATTATAAAATGTGGCTTACAGCTTGGGTTCTATTCAATATCAATAGTTTTATATGATGCAAATTGGTATATATCTGAAGATCATTAATGGATATGATGCAATGGCAACGCAACTCTTTCAATGCTAGAATAGATCCAACGGTGAATGATGAAGGGACAACCCTATTCCACCTGGTTCGTTGATCTATTGGATTTTTCCTGAAAAGGTAATATATGCTGGCCCGTCTACAGTGTATATACTTCAGGGATATTTTCAGTGTCATGCAGTTTGGCTGTACAACTTGTACAGCAATTAATATATCTAGTATAGCTGTCTAAGACTTTGAAGTAGTTAGTTAGCTGTTAATTAGTTATTAGTTACATGTATACATTAACGCCCCAACAACTTTCTCACCAATTAGAAAGACGTACATAAGTTAATAATATCATCATATAAACTTTCAAGAACTTTATCAATTTGAATTTGAATTTATTACTTATATACTCAATCCGGGAGATAATTTTTCAACATTTTAGTTTTTAATGTTTACAGTTTAAAGTAAAAATTGAAATATTGTGAAAAACCTGCACACATGAGCAACATATGTCAAGCTAGCACTGCATATAAAAAATATTATTTGAAACGCTATAGTATACATATCATGAATTTTTATGTTTTTGGACTTTTTATAAAAAAATTCAAATTAACAGATACGAACAACAGATTTATACCTACGTAATTTGGGTAATTATATCAACATTAATAGTTGTGTAAAGTCTTAATATAGATCCCGTGGTTACATGCATGACAAGAAAATATACGGGAATGTTTTCAATGATCATGGTCGATATATCATTAAACATTGAGCTTTCAGTTTACGAGTATATAATTTAAACTGGCCGAAGATCAAAGGTGCATCATATAAATTTGAAAATAAGGTACTATATGATATATAAGTGGTAGTCCTAGACGTACATGAAATCACTAGTAACGAGACTCGTTAAATTTACGCTAAATGACCAGGTGCCCCGGTAATCCATATGATCTAAATTATAAATGCACATGTACATGCAATACCAACTCGATCGTAATTGCTTCTGTGCATAAAAGCTCTTGATAGATCGCATATTTATTATAATATCTATTCTATACCGTACATATATCAAAAGATTATGAATTGAATGAGTTAATTGTCTCAGTTCTTCAGAGTATGGTCTATGCGGTATAGAGTCAAATGAGATCGAGTCGTCACTCGTGCCAATGTCCAATTTGGCACGGTACTTCGAAACCTCCGGGCGGGATACCGAAATTGAAGCCATCATCCGCACGCACTAAAACTGCCTCGTGATAATCCGGAGGCTGCCATTCCAGAATAATCATGTATACTCGAAGACTGCAATAATGAATCAAAGTGCAGTGTAGTTATATAATTCATTTACAACTTATTATTTTTTCTGGATTTTGTATACCTGGATACTATATACCTGGATAATATATAAAAATTTCACAGTACGTATGACAGTTAATTTCAAAATTGTAAGCTACGCATGAATTGTGAATATCGCCTGATTTTTTTCAACCATATAGGAAATAAAACTAATGTGTATTGATCATGATTATTTGGCATGAAATTTCAGCAAAATATATTGCTAAACCATGTCTATATTAGCAAAGTCCAAGCAGGTGTATATTAGTATTTAAGCACTAGTTAACTAAATTATTACACGAGATATATATCATGGTATTCAGCCCAGGAACAATTCAATTACCAAGTTTCAAAGTTAAATTATCATGCATCGTACGTACGTACTGAATTGTCAAGGTAGCTTGAAAGCCTGAACGTGAAAAATATATTGCAGGCCGCTATATTCACATCCACATGGGCATACCCGAAATTTTGAAATTCCCCCAATTCTCAGTTCAAATATTGGTAGCCAAGGACATGTATAATTGGGTACTGCCCATGAATGTGTGCAAGCATAAAGATGTATAAATCGCATGGCCTGATTATTTTCCCTCTCTATATGAGTTGATCATCAAGATGCAGAGCTGCATGGGAAGCTCTGGCCCCTGAAATTTGTATGGGTATAGCGCGCTCCCCTCAATGAGTCAAGATGTATACGAAACTATCAAAACTGTCGATTGTTTATATTGGTACCTATTCTTTCGCAACGGAGGTTTTACCTTTGTGCATTGAGACAAAACCATGTTTTCCATAATTGGTGAAAAAAAGGACAACGAACCTGTATTACTAGCTAGTTGTAGCTGAATACAAATCATCACGCCATATCGTGATCGATATTGATAATCTAAATATCCCAAAACGGAACAGTTTCCAGTTAACTATATAAATTTTGTATGTTTGGCCCGTGGTTTAATTTGATTCATTGTTTGCAGATCAATCTATGACTTTCAAAAAATTGAACCCCTATATATAAAACTCCATGCATTGAGAGCTCGTTTTGAATTGTATAAGCAGCCAAGGTTAAGTACAAGCATATAATTATTGATTCGCATATATGTGCATGCACCAGGTGCACATGTGGAGTTCTTTATAAGAATTGGGGGTTTTATATAGGCAATTGGTAATACAAATTACTTGTAAAATTCCTTATGGAGTGGTTTAACGTGGAAGTGATAACAGTTTATACCCCCTATTTCCACCTCACAATTAGCTGAAGAATCGATGTGTACAATGGTGCACCATAAATCGATCCGGACAATAGACCCGTTTATTGTTGAGCGAAAGTTTCAACATTATTAAACTTATTCATGTGAACAAATTCAGAAACAAGAGATCATATGTTATATGGGCCAGCTAGTGTATTATGTTGATTGTATATGAATTTATAATTTGAAGTTTCTATCCTTGTTTAGGGCTAGCTTCAATTTTGCATAAATTTTTACAAAAATCAAAAAAAGGTCGTACGTAGTAGGGGATCTCCGCATATACCACTTCTCTGGTATATAAATAAATTTGATTGATGATGATGTGGGGAGTATAATGGTGTATATAATCCATGAATCAAGTTTTTTTTTCAAAAATTGAGACACGATTAAAAAGATGTGTTTGTAAGCATCGAACTATATGTACTGGAAACGGGCTGCTTCAGGACTGCTGGCCTTGATGCACTTCGATGAATTTTTGTCAGAGCAGTATATGAACATTTAGCGAGTCTTGATTGTTTGGCTTACATACAACACAACATTTTTGGTGTGAGCTGGCTGGCACCGGCCTTTACAGGCTTCCAAAAAATCACATGCCATATGGTATATCCTCAAATGCAATTCCATATTACTTACAAGCTTGAACAGAATCAAACTAATGAGTAAACTTTGTTCCATATAAATGGAATCAAAAACTGTGAACAGCCAATTATACAATCAAACTTGAGCAATTTTATTTTTTGTTATAAAACTTGTATTAATAGGAAATATTCAATAATTTGGACCGAATTCTTATATAGGCAAGATAGCCCATGTATAACCACTTCAAGACAACACCACTGATAAACGCCACTGCATATATTAATTTGCTAAGCTGTCTTATTGTATATATGCACTCATGATAGTACGTCAATCAAAGTCTAGCCGTGGGAAAACTTGTGAGTATACGCTGATCAGCTTCTATTAGCCGTGGGAAATTTTGAAAGTACGTCAATCAAATTTCTATTAGCCGTGGGAAGACTTGCAACATCTGAGACCTTCATGTTTGATTATCAATTAATCTATCAGATCTAATTGATCTCAAATTACAATTGTTGGCTTGATGAATATAACTTTCTAGTTGGATGTTTCAATCTGATATTTTGATGTTCATTTGTCTTGTTTATAAACTGGCATCCAATATAGAGCATACCTTCATCATTGGAGATTGGCGTTATTCGATGAAAGAAAATTTCATTCAAAAAATACAAAGTAGTACTGGTGGAAATTAAACAGGAGTAACATCAAATGATGAGATTGGTAGTGAACATCTTCGAAGTCCGAAAACATTTTAAGGGCATGTTGAGGTCTATACAATTTGAATATCAACTATGTGGCTCTTTGAGAAACGAGATTGAACATTTGTTTGTTGTAATTCTGTCTCGAACCATGTAATTCTGTTTAGCAACCCATCTCTCAAAACTCAGCTTACTCAGCGCTTTGTCAGAAACAGCCAACTGCAACGACAACATCAAAGAGCAGCACTTCTGGTTTCTCACCAAAAACAAATTAGATCAAGTGATAATAGTAAATCAACCGAATTCTCCTTCAACCGTAACGTCTTCCAAGCCCACTGCAACCTCCAAGGGCGATACTGCTTCTAGCACCATTACTTCGAAGATGATCACGTCCTCTGAAAATTAAAGTCAATGAAAGGTCTTTGAGCACCACCAGTCTGGATAAGAGTATAACATCATGACATTTGTGTTGTTTTGTTGTGATAAAACTCTCATTTTCATTTAAAGCATCGACATTATCAAACTCAAACCTAGAGCACCATTCACCGTCATTGGCATTACCATTACTTAGTCATCAACTCACATTCAAATTCTCCTAAAGAATGTCAATGAATTAGTTTAACTTCAAACTCACCTTCACCCATCTTTCACTTAAGAATCTGTCCCTCTACCGTTTTCACTGTCACGATTAAGACAGAGAACACGAAAACAGGGCAACTCCACAAATTCCCGTCAAGAATATTGGTTTGTCATCAGAAACAAACAACGCCCTTCAGTGAATCGTCATTAGAAGCATAAATGGATACTATAGTTGCCAATCAAAACAGGTTTAACAGAAAGAGGGGGTCTGGTATTTGGAGTCGGGAGTACTGCTTAAAAAAGTACACTGGAGTAATATATTGCCATAACACACCTTTGATGCCTTCAAGCAAAGTTCCAATTCATGTTCGATATATTTGAAACTGTTCACTTGAAAATAGTTATTCGAAAACGTGTGAAGATGTGGAAGAAGTCCATTTCAAAAAAGGAGAAAAAAAGCATTTTGGAAAAGATATCTCTCATAGAGCTCATGGCAGTAGAATGCAGAAACTACTTAGTTTCTTTAAATTAGAACCAATTACAAGGTAATATCTTCGTCCAACAACTCGGCCTCCATTATAGGTTGTGAAGGGTCATAAAACCAATTAAAATTGTTGCACAATTCAACACATCTTTTGGCATTTTTCGTATCTTTAAAAATCAAGGCAAATGTGGATAATCCATCTGATCTAGTTGAAACTCTGTTCATATAAATCTCTTTAACTTCGTACCATTCTAGATCCCAAAGCATATCTCTGATTGTCCATGGAACTGCATCAGGGAAATTTCTGATCAAGACAACTTGTGATCTTTCAATTGGCGGAAACAAGTATGTTGTAATTGAGTCACTTATGGAACAAGACACATGGGTTACGTAGTCAGAAAAAAGATTTTTGTTGAAGACAGAAAAAATGTCTTCTGTTGTCTGTGGTTTTTCATCAGCAGTCTTTGGCGAAATGGCATATTTTCTCCAGGAATCATATTCCAAATAAGATTTCACTATTGCATGGCGTGGAATGTAAGGATATTGAACAAGCTCATCCAGTGGCTGTTGTGGGGAGATGAAGTTGTACTGGATTGGTCTGTTGTTGATCTGAATACCAGTGGTTGCATCAAGAAAATTTTGAGCAGAGCCTTCATTTTCAAAAAATAAAAGATACGTTCCGTCTGGATATGATGTTTTTCTTCTTGACTTTATGATTTTTTGTAACGAGGAAGAGGCAGTTTTGGGAAGTAAAGAGGCGAAATCATTTGCTGTAGCTGTTTTGGCAAATACTCTTAGAATGTTGGATTGGACATTTTGTTCTTCATTTTTGATAGGCGGACTATCAAATGAGACATAGTTGTCAAAATTATTATTATCATGCAGCCTGGAGTCATCAATACCAACGGGAACCTCTGGTCTTGTGTTGATTATGAATGGTTCTTCTTTTTTCGTCAGATATGGAGTCATGATGGCTGATTCAAGCATCTTCGTCAATGGATTCATGTCCCCACTTGATTTGATGGACGATAGTGATTTAAGTATTTCCTTTTTGGTAAAATTCATGGTGGTTATTTGTTTGAAAAGTTTTGTATGTTGTTTGTGAGAGATGAACACTTCGATGATAAATCTACACTCTTCAAACTGGTTTCTCCACTTTTAGTAGAGCTTGATCTGCTGAAAAAATTGTGAGGAATACGCACAGCCACCACAGATGCAATGCGCCTCCACCGCCACCACTCTGAGCAAAAAAAAAGTGAACCTCAAAAAAATCGATCAACTTGAAGAAATCGACTAAGAATATGGCACAAATCGCCATCCTATTGCAGGTTAAGCTGCCTTCAACAGAATTATTTCCTTTCCAAATCACCACCTTCACAAACAACATCCCATCAAATAGCATCCATCAACTACCCTGTATCTAGTTCTATCTTCAAGGATAATTATTGCATTTTCTTGTTCATATTCACGGTACACACACCCATCATTCCTCTGTATATAGCCCTATCGTCCCGTTGTCTCCTGTCAAATTTTTTTTGTTCCGTTCCTTATTTATCAACTCCACACAAGACATACATCCGTTTCACATCTCAATATCACTTCAGAGACAATCCTGTTGATACCACAATATTTGATTTAAGTCCCCCTGTTGTTGATCAAGCCTGTACATACACACTTTACACTATCAAAAAGCATATCTCCGCCTAACCTAAGAGGTCCACTATCATTGAATCAAAACATATTTCTTTTCATCATAAATTAGTCCAAAACCAATAGTTTTGGATCAGCAACATTGACTACAACTATTCGAAAAATGTCTTCAAACTGGGAAGCTTTCAAAAGCTTGTCTGGTATGTTTATTTCTTCTTATCATATTGTTGCACCGCAATCTCCTTATCACAAATCAATCCCTTTAATGATTTTCTATACTAACGCACAAACAAATACAAATAATAACAGTTGATGAACCCATCACTTCCAGTCCTTGGGATAATAAATCAAACGGAACACACCAGTCATTCCAAGCTCCTAATCCTGTTCCACCATCCTCACTCGCTAACGACGATGTTGCCAGCATCATTTCAGGTTTAAGCACTTCTCAACAACAGCAACAAGTTGTGAATTCTGGATTGTTCGGTAAAGCTAATTCCGTCTTTGGTGTTCCTACTCTAGGCTCTAACAACCTTGCTAGTTTCGAAGAAGCTGTTGTCAGCGAATCGGGATCCGACTTATTCAATCCAAATAGTTTCAGAGATGCATTAAGTGCTATCAGTGCCCCTGCCACACAACAACAAAAGTCAAGATTTGCTTCAAATTTGTTTGGTTCAGCCTCTGTTGCTGGTGTCGGTGTCACGAACTTTAATCAGCCATCACACAAAATCGGTTCTACCAATTTCTTGGAAAAATTTGCATCTGTTACAGAGAAAACAAGAGAATTAGAGTCGGGTCTTGGAAACCTGTCTCTCAAAAATAACTCCAGCTCATCGAACCTCACTGCTAAGGTTGCTGGGGGATCAGTTTCTGGTCCAAATGAGTTGGTTGGTTCTAGCAGAAGATCATCTATGTTCACTTCGGCAAAACCAGACTTGAACTCTCCTTCAACTTTCAGAGAACCAAGAAAGCAATCTTTCACCGAAAAGTTGGAGAGCTACATGTCAACAAACGGTTCTCCAAGCCAATCTAGACATCTTTCGTTCAGTTCAGAGGTGAATGCAGGTACCGGTACTCTGGGTGGTGTTCCTTCAGAGCGTGGTTCTATCACCCTAGAAAACCCACAACAACAAGCACCTTCATCTAAAAACATTTGGAATCCAGCTGCTGCTCCAACTTTCCATCCATCTTTCGATAATAATGCTACCTTTGGTGCCAATATGATGGAGAATGTCAATGGAACCATGCCTGTTCCAGGTGATATGAATATGGAGATGAATATGTTCATGCAACACATGGCTATGATGTCTCAATATGGTATGCCTCCAAATTTCTTCCAGCTACCCCAAATGATGGCCAATTTTGCTCCACCTGCAACACCAGCAGCAGGTGCAACTACTGGTAATGCTGAGGAGAAGTCAGAGGAAGATAAGAGTCAATCTGCAAGTGGAGATGAAGAATCAAATGGTTTCACTAAAGGCGCTTCTGCTCCTGGTACAGCTGGCTCTCCACCACCACCAATGAATCCATTTTTCCAACCAGGTCTAATGAACAGAGCTCCTCCTTTCATGATACCTCCATTTGGTCCTTATGGTATGTTCCCTCCTCCAAATTCCATGCCATCTAGCCCTATTGCCACTGCTGCATCTCCAAATCCTGTCGCTCCTGCTGGCAAAGGTAGACGTTCTCCTTCATCTCGTTCTCCAAATATGCACTCTCCTTCCACCTCTAAGGCCAATTTGAAGAAAGGTAACTTTTCAGGTAAGCCAGTCAAATCCAAGAAGCATATCGTTAGATCCCCATTGTTAGAAGAATTTAGAAGTGAGAAGAATGACAAGAAATACACTTTGAAAGATATCTATGGACATGGTTACGAGTTCTCTAAAGATCAGCATGGTTCAAGATTTATCCAACAAGAGCTAGCTGTCGCTAACGAGCAAGAGAAAGAAGTTATTTTCAATGAGATTAGAGACTTCTCTCTTGATCTTATGACTGACGTTTTTGGTAACTATGTTATTCAGAAATATTTTGAGCATGGTAACTACGTTCAACAAAAGGTGTTATTCTCTTCAATGAAGGGACACTTCAATGATCTATCATTCCAGATGTATGGTTGCAGAGTGGTTCAAAAATGTCTCGAGAGCTTACCTGTTGATGACCAATTGGAGCTTATGGATGAAATCAAAGAAAACATTCCAACCCTTGTGAAGGATCAAAATGGTAACCACGTGATCCAAAAGGCTATTGAACGCATCCCAATTGACAGAGTTCCATTTATCTTGGAATCAATCAAGCACCAAATTTATCACTTGTCAACACATCCTTATGGTTGCAGAGTCATTCAAAGATTGTTGGAATTCTCGGAAGAAAAGGATCAAACTTTCATTTTGGAAGAGTTACAAGGCTTTATTTACTATTTGATTCAAGATCAATTTGGTAACTATGTCATTCAACACATTATTGAACATGGTGATACCAAGTACTCTGATGCTGTCTTGAATGTCATTTTGGAAAACTTGGTTGATTTGAGTAAGCATAAGTTTGCTTCTAATGCCGTTGAGAAATGTATCATCCATCAGACCGAGGAAAATAGAAACAAGGTTTATGATGCTGTCATGAAGGGTAATGAAGATCCAAAGAGTGATTTGAATGAATCTACCCCATTAAGTTTGATGATGAGAGACCCATTTGCCAATTATGTTGTCCAAAAGTTGGTTGAATTAATCGACAAGCCAAGAAAGAGAGAATTGGTGTTGAGAATCAGACGTTATTTGAAGATGATGGAACCTACCAATCCAAACTCCGGAAATGGTGGTGGTAAACACTTGGCCAGTGTCGAGAAATTGATTGCCTTGAGTGAGTCCATCCAAATTTGATCTTTTCACTTTCACGCTATGTTGAGATCCACCTTGTCACCGCTTCGTGTACATAATATTGAATCGGTTTTTTTCTTGTTACTTTGCGTCGTTCCCCTTTTAATTGTGTTTTTGTTTTTCCTCCATGTGAATATCCAATTCTTATGTCTATAGTTCCCCTACTTTCTCCTGTGTTTAATACCTTTTTTCAGTTATCCTTATAATTGCTACCCTGTTAATATTTTCCTTTTATACCTTGTCCCCTTTCTTTCTCTTTCCTTTAGCTTTTGATTTCAGATGCTGAAACGACTTAGCATCGTTTTTTTGTTACACATACCTGCTCTTCTCCCACTATTTTTGTCCTATTTATAGTTTATTTCCATTTTACATAGTCTTCCTTGTTTATTCCAATATCAACTTCGTGTCACATATTTTATGATTTCTCATATAAAGTCAATTCTCTATATCAATCTCTAAAACTTGTAAGTTGTAAGTACGTGGTATAAATAATCTTGTTGCATTCAGAGAATCTTAACAAGAATGACAGATGCGCGTGTCAATAAAAGCTTTGCGGCTTGGAATCAAAATATTTTTTTCAAAAAAAAATTGATAGAAAAAACGATAATAGTTTACTTATATCAGCATCACTACTTTTACAATAATAATCAACTACCAGTTCAGATATCAAAAAGAAAAACATTATGTCAGAAGCTAAACTAAGTCCAATACATGAATCTGGTGTCTCATCTTCCGATGAACATCACCTACCAAACGAAGAACAGCTATCAGTTGATGAAATCTTTGCCATGATGAGTCGAGCCAAACAACAGCAAGATCAAATTTCCAATTCTACAAATGAAAAGAATAAGAAATCATCAGAAAGATCAGAATTTGAAGAATTGAAAGCAAAAGTTGAAAAATTGCCAAGTATAGGATATGGATATGAATTAGAACCAAAAACAACAAAGAAATCACAAAGACCAACAGCAGCAGACCCATCATCTAAGAAAGTACAAGCCATAAATGATCCAATAGAAACAGTGTTACCTCATAGCAATGACAAGAAACAAATCAAAGATAAAACACAGTTAAAGAAACAGATAAGTGATGATTGGTTTACGTTACCAAAGAAAGAAATGACACCAGCATTAAAACAACATTTAACGGTTTTACAAAACAGACAATACATTGATCCTAAAAGATTTTATAAGAAACAAAAATGGACAGCACCTGAAAGATTCCAAGTTGGTGAGATTATCAGTGGTTCATTTGATGGTTCTAAGTCTAAGATGAAGAGACGTAGTAAAGGTGGTGAGTTGGGTATGCTTGGTGAATTGATGAATGATAAAGAGGCTAAGGGATGGTTCAAGAAGAGATACTCTGAGATTCAGACTCAAAAGGCAAGTGGTGGTAAGAAGGCTTATTTGGCTAAGAGTGCTAAGAGAATGAAGAGATAAATGGAGAAAATGGTTTAATTTAAAAGCTAGGATCGTGGACCGTTCCGGGTCTGTTGGGTATGCATTTCAACTTTTTTTGTACATTATTTAATTTACTTTTCTTTTAGGAATTAAAAAGCATTTGATTAAAATTCAAGACAAATCCCATATATGTTTGAAAGTGTAAAATAAAACCCAGTGTGAATGAATTAATGAAACTCATTAAGAAAAAAAAAGAACATAAGATGAATGCATTCATGAAACGAGAGAGAGAGAAAAAAATGAGTGGTATGGTATATAAGTAAAGAAAAAAAAAAGGCTAGTAATCCCGTCAATGGTATTAAAAGCACACGAACGAATGACGTTGGACAAACAAATTATTGGTATAACTTTGTTTGAGTAAGGAGTAGAGGTATAGCAAAGTAGTATGTGTCACGTAAATATTCAGTTCAATAATGATAGATGATGGAACAACTGAAACGAGCAATGAAGCCATAAAGTAATAGATGTAAATAATCATAAATTTGGAAGTATGATACATCAAAAGTTGTTAATTTTGTCCTTAGAACATGTTGATTTTATTGAAATTTCTCTCTCTGATTTTCTCCCAAACCACCTTCTTATCATTTGCATTCAGTTTATCGATACAAATCAAGCCTTTCAATTCAGAGTAACGGAATTCAAATAATGTTTGTGCAGCAACAATTAAATTCAAGAAATAATTTCTCAAAGCCAACTCTTTATAGTTGACATTTTTATTATCCTTATGATCTTTTTTCAAATGAATGGAATTTGAAATGGAAATAGAAGCAACTAATCTCTTATAATTTGGATCAATTTGAAATTCTTTGAACAAGTCACAGTTCACCAACTGGCTTAAAAACTCTTGAGAATCCATGGTATTCTTATAATCAACTTTTTCAACTTTTAGTAAAATCTCTGGCTCTTTATAAGAAGAGTTTCTAGCTTTGAAATTTTCTTCTTCACACCAAGCACCATAATTGAAAACATGTTGTAAAAGTTTCTTATGACCAGCATCAATGGTGGTTTTATTCAACCTCACCAATTCAGAAGTTATATTATTAACGGCTTTCGATTCACTGATTCTCACATAAATTTGCTTATTCTTATAACCTTCAGGTAATTCATCAACGTTTAAAAACATCAACAGTCTCATCAGATTCAAATTCCAATCAATGAGTTTATCAGGACAATTAGATTCCATTTCCGAACCTTTAATGGCATCACTTTTCTTTTTTTCTTCAACTAATGAACGATACTTGTTAACCACTGCATTCAACTGTTTGAAAACTTCATTTCCAATGTTACTTTGACTTAATGAAATGTGATTCAACATGGATGAAAGTTCAACAATGACAATATTCTGACTATCATAATCAAAACCCGGAGTTCCATTAGTGACGAAGTTGGTATTTGTGGCAGTGTAGTCGGTTTTGTAAGGTGCGCTGGTTGGAGAGTAGTCGAATCCATTTGATATGCCAGATATCGAAGAGGACCCAGATGAAGATATCACAGAAGGAGATCTGATATGATTTTTCTTGCCACTGATGTGACTGCTATGACTACTACGACGGCTTCCATTTGAAGACTTTGAAGATATAGTAGTCGCTAAAGAAGAAGCTCTTGAGTTTTGAGAAAAAACGGATTTTTTGGATGATCTGGAAGTGACGGAATAGTTATCTGATTCAGGTGCAGAAACCAAGGAGTCAATAGAAGAAGGTGATGTTGTTCTATTTGTTGTGGAACCATTTGTTGGAATGTAATACTGTTGTGGTTCTTGGTTATAGTATAACTTTGTGCTTGAAGATGACGATGATGATGGCGATAATGAAGAGCTTCTTTTGGTAATTTTTGACAGTATCGATGATGATGAAGGTCTGGATTTACGGTGAGTACTACCGTGCAGTTCTTTGTGGATGTTTGTCGGGCTTGTTCTTTCAGTAGATGGTCTTCTTGGGCTTGTTATACTGTTGTTGGAGCTGTTTGGGTGGTCCAAGGAATATGTGATTTGTGAGAGGGGAGGGAGTTGATGCTGGCTATGCCCAGCCTGCTGAGGTAAGTCGTACTTGTATTTTCCTTGGATATTGGCATAGACGGCGTCTCTTGCGTTTTGAGTAAATTTGGCAGGTGTCTTTGAGTTTGGGTAGAGGTACATGTTGTTGATGATGGGTATATAGTTATGGTGGTAAATGCATAAACTGAGATGAAGAAGGGTGAAAGAGTTGAGATGGGAGGTTCAAGTCATGAAAGCCAGGCACTACCACTGACAAAGACATAGAGAAAAGAGAAATTGGACCGTATTTATAAAAATTAACTGGTGAGTGGAGGCCACACCACACAAATTTGAAAGAAAGAGAGACGGCGCGGATGATTTGCCTGTGCTGCGTGGAAAAACTCGGGTGCCAGTGGAGCCTGTGACTGGGGGTTTTTCCGATGAGTTCCTCCCATTGGCCCAATGCCCTGCATAATTGTTCCGTGCCTTACGTACTTACGTACTGGTCTGTAGAGGGTCAGCACAACCTTCCCTTGACCATTTTTATTTAAACTAAACCTTCTGCCTTTGTCTCATTTCAAAGTTAACTGGTGTATTGCCTCTCTTTTGGCAACTTCAGTGTCTGTATCTGAAAACTGGATTCCAAGTTCAAACTTGTGTACCAATGTACATACGTACTCTTCTTGTCAATTAATCAGTTGATCAATTAATTACACATGGAATCCCTCCCGATGATCTTACTGGTGTTGGTCACTTTTCTGTAGGAGAACCTTCCTAAACGGGGTTCCCGCCCGCCAAAACACAACGGTCACCACGTAGATTTTCCCAGCTGCCCACCACCTCGATCTCTTCCTTCCCGCTTCCCGCTCCCGCTCCCGCGCCAACTTCACTGCTCATACATTAGGCTGCGGGAGGCAATCCCTATTGGGACGTGCCTATGAACGTTCTGGGATACTTCGGACTTGCGTACACATATATGCCGTTCCAAACCCGTCCCCGGCTTATACAACCCTATCTCCACATGTTAAAAACTATCCGTATTCATTGAACATCTTTATATTTTAAAATTGAAACAGTTTCAAGATTGACACACTGAACATGGTGTTTTCTCTCCCCTTCATCTTCAACGTGTACAAATTTTCAAAACGTACCACTTGCCCTTCTGAGAATATGCAAGATCGACTAAACGTTTATAATTCCAGCTGTTCACATGGTCCAAGTTAATCCGGCCGGATTCAGTTTTTCCATATCACCGCTGCCAAGGGTCGTATAAGAGTCGTGCGCGCGCAAATTCTCTGTGTTAAATGCAACATTTCGAAAATCTGGTCATTAGTTGTTGCGAACAATTCGAATTGGAGAAATCGTGCCCAAGAACAAGGGAAAAACTGGAGAAGACAATGGTTTTTGCTTGTTTATTAGGTCATTCAGAAACCTCCCCACATACATTTTATTGTGTCAATCATTCAAACGAATCGTAACGATAATTTTTACGAAAGTCTCTCCGGTTTTGTATACATAGATCGGCAACTTTCGATAGGCGGGGCTCATGGGGTCGGTGACGCTCAGAGTCTACCTCTATGTCTGAATAATAGGCAGCTTATAAGCTGTTGCAGACTTGTATAGAAGCTTAACAAATCATCATATTATAGGTCTTTTCTCTATAGAAACTCCGGTATATAACTGGTTATATTATAGGTATACAAAATCATTCATATCAGCATAGAACACATAAGGAATGTATATAGAAGAACATAAGCTATAAACCTACCTATCTTATACTAAATCAAAAAACAATGTTAGCAGACCATGCATGATTCCAAGAATGTATAAGAATTGGCATAATACAAACAGATTCTTCTTGAAACAAATCTCGGCGCAACATCTTCCAGAATCACCAACTAACAACAAGCATCAACAATTTTGATCATGATATTCTAGATCAAACAGTACTCCTATCCTCACCTTTTCCTTCATCTCTTCTCTTCTTCAGCATTTCTTCAGCAACAACATCACCATACTTCTTAATCAACTTCGAACGAAACAATCCACAAGCATTACATAAAACCTTGGCAGTATCGGGCCCACGTCTCCATTCAGGAGTTGACTCCGATCCACATTGCAAACATTTTTGTTTAGGTTTCACCGATAAATCATGCATTAACACACCTTTAGGGAAAAAATCGCCCAAATCACTCTTCAAAATCGCTGGTTTAATAGGATCAACTTTCAATAATGCTGCTTCACCTAGTCTTTTAGGTGTCGATATGGATTCTGATCTCGTTGATGTCATTTGCATCGATTTGAAATTCAATGTGGTTGATGACGATGTCGCTGATGTTGTTGACATTATTGGACTCTTGTTCTTACCACCATTACCTTCACTTGATCCTACTGGTATTGTCGTGTTGGCTTTTCTAAGTTTGGTCATTTCTTCAATTGTTGGTTCTGATTTGGAAAATTTATGATTCCGCCTTTGACTTTGAGTCGCTCTTCTAGTTAATCGACTTGTTCTTTGTGGTTGTTTACCCGGTTGACTTTTTTGTCGTTGATGAGTCTGTTGCTGCTTATTCTGTTGTTGATTGGTCATTACTTGTCCTGTAGCAATGGAATTTTTTCGTTGTGGCATAGTCATTGGTGCATTTGGAGTTGGATACATGCTCATATTCCCCTGACCTTGAAATTGTCCTTGACCAATTTGAACAGCTTGCTGTTGTGGTTGTTGTTGTTGTTGCTGCTGCTGTTGCATTTGCATCACATATTGTTGATGTTGTTGCTGTTGCCTATGATGATGTATAATTCTCTTTACACCTTGCCAACCGGTAACAATCATCTTCAAACAATCAACATGAGCACTCACCATATCCAAAGTTTGATCAGGCAGTTCATCCAATACTCTAATCACCAAATTCAATCTTTCGGGATCAAGTTGTTTCTGCTGTTCACCTGAACCGCTCAACACTCCATCAAACAGATCAGCAGGAATGCTCTTCAAAGTATGTTGTACACCAAAAGCAGCAAAATCATTCAACGCTTTTGAAATCATATTAATCTTTTGCATCTGTCCAAACAACTCAATCAAATCATTGGTATTCAACATAACATCACCACCTACAGCATATACATGTTGACCAGTGGCGTTCCAATTACCACTTCCAGGTCCACTACCACTGTGACTTGAACCACCTGATGAGGAAAAAGCTGATGTTGGAGCGGTTGAATCAATCATCATGGCACCTGAAGAAGTTTTATGATGATGTCCTAATGGTGGAGTATTAACACTTAGTCCTATTGGTTGTACTGATTTCCTTCTTCTTTTCAACGGATTGATTTCACCACTCTGGTTGACTCTATTATCAGTTGACCCAGTCCCAGTCCCAGGCCCAGTTCCCCCTTCTGTTTGTCCTTTCAAATCAGACATTGAATGCACTGTATGCATTGGTACCATTCTTACCCCAGCTGGAGGCCAAGTTGCCGTTGTTGAAGCTGAATTCTTCGTCGGAGTAGTTGGAACAGTTTGAACAGAGGCACTTTTCTGATGATGAAAGGGATGTGCCGTTGTTGGTGTCACCGACACTCCAGTCACTCCGGGAGGTGGGAATTGGAAAGTTGGATTTCTAACCCATTGTGGAGACTTTTGTTGTTCTATTGGTGTTGTTTCAGTTGACGTATGTGATTGTGTTGAATTCGAGTGGGTATGTGATCTAGTTGTTGTTTGTACTGGGTGCAATTTTGGTCTTTCGTAACTTGATTCTGCCGTCACTATATGATGACCAGTGGTTGTGGTTGTTGGTTGTCTTCCTGTTTCACTGCCCACCAGATTGGGGAGACTTGATTCTCTTCTAAGACTGGCTTCTCGGTACGATAGTAAGGGCTGTGGTGGACCAGGACCAGTGATGTTGATCTGAGGTGTCAGTCCCCAGGGTTGATGATGTTGTGTAGGAGTAAATATTGTTGATTGCTGAGTCATTTCAGCTGCAGTCTGAACTGATAAACTTGGTCGTCTTGCTGCTCCCATCATTCCATGATCATTGTTCAAATCGGTCTTTTCAAAATTCTTAGTAAGTTCCCCGAACGAGGGGAGTTTTGTATGCTGTTTGTTTGGCTGTGACATCTTTGTGGTCGGACTTGAACTTAAACAAGAGATCACGTCTCTGTGTTCTATATGTTTGTGTTTGGGCGTTGACTGAAGAATCTTGAAAGGTTAAGTTTCGTTCTAGTTGGGAATCTATATGAGATAGTGAGTCGAGAATGAACTATGGGTTAGAACAGGGCAAAGATTTGATTTCTGGATAGATGATTGAAAGTTGGATGAATCAGGTGGTTGGAAGAGATTTTTGGTTGTGTCTAAATCAAGTGAAAAACTAAACTTTCCTGGACATCAATGATCACCAAAAAGAAACTGGATCTGGTATGAATTGGATCTTGATTCAAGCAAGTTAAGTAAAATTGATAAGAAAAACAATAATAGATTCAGTAATCGATGGCCTACATACAATACAACCAACCAACCAACAAGGCTACTCCAATATCTCTAAATGGTTTCGGTTCGCCCTGGAAATAGAAATTCAAATTATTAGGATCTTGAACTTAACCTTGAACCGAGTTTCCAAACCAAACCAAATCGATTCAGTATACATCACGCCTTACACATTCACATTGCACAAGCTGCATATACACCTTTTTGGAATTATATGAATGATTTGACTTAAATAAGAATCATGGTAATGCAACAATACCCATCTAGACAATAAACTTTCCCAATCATGATAACAGCAACTTCTGATCTAAGAGGTGACTTGGTACGCAGATGCCGGCATACGCTGCTTGTTTGTCGTTTCAGTACTGATCCATGATCCATATCCGGTGTCACGTATACTTCAACACAGTGTATCGTATTTCATATGTAAGCTGTGTATGTGCACCCCTGATCTAGCCTCTTTCGAATTCGGGGTATATACGTTGAATTACATATGTCACATCATAATTTTCGTAAAACACAGGGACTTGGAGTTGATGAAATTCGAAAACTGCAACAACAGTACTGAGCAGTAAAGCACATGTGCGCGATGGTATGATGATCACGATCTCACTATTCACACTCCCAAACTTATTTATTGCTGCCTTTGCATTTGGATTTTCGATGTTTTATTTCGGCAACTGGTACAGATTGATCATTTCAGATTGTTACAAAACTTTCTTTATTTTCATGTGCTTTCCCTTATGTATTTTGTTCCATATTAGAGTTACCCAAATTTATACGCGGCAACTCATGTAATCAGTAAGCTGCATAACAGCCGTGGTTATACCCACAGAACTCTTTGAAAGACATAGATCTAAAGTGATAAGCTTAAGCTGGAAAAGTGTCCTATTAGGAGTTAAATAAGCTATACACATAAAATAAATCTACATAGAACAGCTGCGATATAAAAATTAAGCAAAAAATATTCCGATACCGGGAGTCGAACCCGGGTCTGCCCGGTGAAAGCGGACCATGATAGCCGTTACACTATATCGGAAGTGAATGAACTTAAAAGTCTTTGGTTTAATATACCCGCCGTTTTTCATAATTCTTCTCTGCCTGGAGTTGCTTACACTTTGATAATTTACACTATTCCTTTCTTGCATCACTTGATCTTTGATGATCTGAACCACCAGTTTAGTTTTTATATTTTACTGTTTAACTGCTGAAAAAAAAAGAATTTATTGATTGGTTATCTTTTTAGTAAGTACAGGAATATCTTTATAACTTCACATTTAAACAACTCCAATCTTTTTTTATAGGCCTTCTTTCAGGGAAAACAAGTTTTCTTTAAATTAAAGTCGAAAACTTCTGGTGTCACCTTTGCTAAATAGATCCGGTCTTTCAGAGACATGTTTTTTATATTGTTTTTTTAATCTTTTTATTATTGAACTTGTCTTTAAGTCTTTGTTATTAGAGTTTGGGCTTTTCAATTTGGTTTCCCGCTGTTCTGATGTTTTTTTTTTGGTTTTGTTTTTGTTGGAATAATCATAAAATAAAGCAAATTAGATTTGAATCAAAAATGTAAAACAAATAAATAAACAACAAATGATTAACAGCAATTTTACTTATTTGACCAATTGCATTGAAGACTTGTAAGCTGTTCATACATAATTGTTGATCGTGGGTTTTCATTTCAAATGATGTATCTAGACTGTTTCTGTTTGCTTGATCTCCTCTTGAAACGTTGTTGACAATTAATCCATAGCTAGTTGTTATCCTTTTTTGATTTTTTGAATATCAGCTTTGTTACTTTGTGATTGCTATTTGATCTTTTCTTATTTTTTGGATTTATTATTCACGTTTATTATTTGTGTTTTATATGGTTTATCTTTGTTCACCTCCTTATTAGATTATTATTTTCTGTTTTCTCAATTTATATTAATTTACCATTTTTCATTTTAACTTTTTTATTTTATTGTTTTATCCTTCTAACTTCTATTACTTTAACATTTTCCTTTTATCATTATATCAATTTAACTTTTTTTAACATTTTGACATTTATTATTCTATCAATCATTTTATCTTCATCACTTTACTTTAGTTTGGTTCACCTTTCCTTTTACCTTTTTATAATATCTCATTCAATTCTCATCTATTTTTTTATCTAACACAGCAAATTTATTGAATATACACAAATATATAGCTATTTCAAATAATCAGTTATAACTTATAAATTATTATTAATCCTGTCTATTTTCCTACGAAGTAAAAGAATAAATAATTATTACTGATTAGTCTTTTATATATATATTTTCGATCTTTTAAACTTTTATTAAACTTATAATTACAAAAAAGTTTTTAATTCTATGTTTCCATAGTTCTTATAAGTTATTTTCTTTTCTTTTTTATTTAATGGCTATTATTGATGCCTAAAGAACTAGCTTCATTTAAATTCTACAATTTCTTCTATTTTTTTTTTAACCTATTAGTTCAATCTCTCTTAAAGTATATATAATCTAAGTCTCACCATACACAGTAACTTCATCAATCACACCATTCAACGTCATGATGATGAAATTCCCTCGAAAACATCACCCGAGGAGTTTCAATAGTGCGAAGGGATGCACTTGTTCAGGTTTTCTTGTGGATGAACGCCATGTCAACGATGATTTTTTGCTCGTAAATTAGCAAAACGGAGTCGGGCTCAAACACGGAACCAATGCAAGTCGTTACCCTGGCGTGCCTTTAAATGTCAGTACTTATCATCATTCAGCTAATGAGATCTTTAACTTTATTTGTTCTTTGTATAGTTAATTGATCACTAAACGTATGTGAAAAAAAAAACTTTTTCTTTTTTTTCAGCTAATTGGACTTTCAAATTTACCTTGGTCAAAAGGTTCTAGTTTATAGATCCTTTATTGTGAATGGTCCGCTTTTAGATTAATTTGAACATTGTTTATATTTTTATTTTTTATTAGCAGAGAGAAGATTCAAAAATGTTTTTGAGATTAATAATATTAGACAAAAAGTCTGTCAATGGTCAAGTAGAGCAAAAGGACCAAATCTTCTTTTTTTACCTAATAAAGTTCAGTCCAATTAAACAACTAGATATATTTGTTTTTTACAAAAAAGAGTATTTTTTTTATCAATCAAGCAAATAAAATACCTATGAAAACAGTATACTTATATTAATTCATAAAATTTAAAAAAATAATGTTGAAAGTTGTAAAATTTGACAAAGGCTTGACAGTTCTAAAACAGGAATTTTGCAAATTTTTTTGAGTCATTAAATCTCAAATTTCCACCAAAATAATTAAGTTTTGAGTTCATATATTTTAGTTTTTCTCTCGATTTTCAATTACCTTTAATATACCTCGTGCATTTTGAAAACTTCTAAATCTATCCATATACTTAGAATTTCAATTTTTTGTTTTTCAGTCTATATACACTAGCTGTTTTTTTCTTTTTCAGTTTTCTTAGACCTTTGAAAAATTAAATTTCAATTACAGCATATGCATATATGTGACTGAAAACCAAAAAAATCCTTTCCAGTTCTCTTGGAAATTCAGTTAAAATTAGTCACTAATGGCCCATTATTTTTTTACCTCTAATTGACAATGATCTTTACGGTAAAAAAAATACTTATACACGTGCTACAACAATTATTTACAACCAGTAACTCTATATTATTATTATTTTTTTTTTTGTTTGTTTGTTTTGCAGTTAATAATATATTTGTAATACTTATAAGCTCCAAAACAGAACCTCGAATATGGGCTTTCCATAGTATGTGTTTATATTCCCTTAATACAATTAAACTTTATTAGGTTAAAAAAAAGCACTTAAGGATGTAAAAATGTGTGAATGCAAGTTGGCATTAAAAGAAATGAACCAAAGCCATTAAAAACGAGATGAGAAAAGGTTCAAAAGTTTTTTATTTCATTTCGGTTGATTATAGGATGAAGAAGTGATTAAGAATATATTTTTTTTTTCACATACGTTTATAACCAATTAACTATTTTATAGTTTACAATTAATATAAGACATTCTATAATCTATTAAAACAGAAAAAAGTAGTTAGATCAGCATCTGGACAATCTATATAGTCCATGTCATGCTGATTTGTTGTTTCTATGAATATATGAGTGTTGAACAGACAATTGAGAATTCAAGTTTCAATTCAAGTTGAATAAATTGTAGACGTAGGCCGAATTAACAATTTGACCAAAACCTTGTATACTAGGGTTTACAGATTAAATGCAAATAAATAAATCCAAATTTAGAAAAGTAATTTCTATGTTGAGACACAAAATATTTAATGGATCGAATGATGATGCGTATATTATCAAGAAGTTAGAAAGTATAATATATTTAGCATAAAAAAGAACTCAAAATAGTCGAAAGACATATCGAAGTAAATAAAAACAAGAATTGAATAAGTACAAAAAATAAAGTGCGAGATGATTATTATAAGCGTGTGTATATTAAGGAAAATGATCAAAATAGAAAGGTGAAACAAAATTAAATCAATGTTAAAGTGACGAGAAGAGAGAGACGTACCAACTTAATTGCATGAAGCAAAATAAGCACTTGGATTCAGACCGCAATTGTTAGAACTAGCGTTTTTTTTTTTTTTTTCTCTTTTTTTGGATGGAGCTTCAAACAAGCTGTAAAGAAGACCTGGAGTAGGGTATGAAAGTAGTGTCTTGATGTTAAAATTTAAAGTGAAAATGCAAATAATGAATTAAGAAAGAGGAGGTTGGTCGGGATAACCAGTATCGTGACAAAAACCAAATAGATAGCGGCTCTTTTTTTTGGAAGAGTAAAGAAAATGAAACACGATTGAAATCAATCAGTGTTGATGATGTTTGTGGCCCAAGATGTTGCTTCTCTTGAACAAGTCACCAAAGATAGAGTCTCTCTTGGTGAAGCTGGATTTTTGAGTTTCGTAGTTGCAAGCCACTTGAACTGAATTACCACTAGTGTAAGCAAAACAGGTGTTTCCACCACCACATTGAATCTTGGACCAGGTGCCTTGGCTACAGACGGCAAATTGACCATCTGGAGAACAGGAAGTTTCACCCTCTTTACATGATTCAGCAGAACCATTGTACAAGCCAGCAGCGTAGTTCTTGTTCAAACATTGGGCTTGAGCTTTTCCGGATAATGAAGAGCAGTCTGTGTAACCAGATGATGGGGCAGCGGTGGAAGGAGAAGCAGCAGCTGGAACAGAAGTAGTAGATGGTCCACTGGCAACTGGAACAGCAGTGGTGGATGGAACAGCGGCAATTGGGGAAGCAGTGGAAGAAGGAGCATCACCAATTGGAACAGCAGTGGAAGAAGGAGCATCGCCAACTGGAACAGCAGTGGTAGATGGAATAGCGGTATCTGGAATAGAGGCGGTGGATGGAATAGCGGTATCTGGAACAGAAGCGGTGGATGGAACAGCGGTATCTGGAACAGAAGCGGTGGATGGAACAGCGACAGAAGGAACAGAAGTAGTTTGGGCATAATCAGTAGATGTCTCGTGACCAGGTGTGGCAGGGGTGGAGGTGTAGACAGTTAGTAAAGTGGTAGGTTGTGTGTTTTCACTGTAAGAAGCTGAAGCTGCACTTGAAGGTCCAGCAGCAATAGTGGATGAGGAATCAGATGAGCCTGAAGGAGAACCTGCGGATTGTAAGAATCCTTTCACCTCTTGGACAAGGTCACCATTAGCGTAAACAGAAGAAGCATCCCACATCATGATACCACCAAAGTTGGCGTTATTAGCAGCAATAGGACCGTTGACGGTTTTCTTGATAGTATCGAGATCAACGTATCCAGAAACAGCAGATGATGGAGAGCCTGGCAAACCTAAGAAGATCTTGATTTTATTGTTTGTAGCATTGTGAGCAGCGTAATCAGCCCATGTATCCCAGTTGAAAGAAGTACCATCGACAGAACAAGGGTTGTTGTAAAATTGGACAAAGGCATAATCAACATCGGCGTTGGCTAATAAGTCACCCGTGTACTTATCAGGGTACACACATTGAGGAGCAGCAGAAATGTAGTATGTCTTGGAAGAATCTTGAGCATAGTAGGATCTCAACTTAGTAGCTAAAGCAGCATAACCAGTGTCACTACCGGATTCGATATCAAAATCGAAACCATCAACAACGGCGTCACCAAATGGTCTGTCTTCACTAGAGACATCGGAACCGGCACCAAAGGTGTTCCACAAAGTCCCAGCAAATTCTTTAGCGTCTGAATCAGAAGCGAATCCGTATTTGCCAGCTCCACCACCCAAAGACAAGAAAACCTTTTTGCCATATGTTTTTTGACAGGTCTGGATATCTTCAGCAATAGCTTCACATTTCAATAGACCTTTGGAGGTTTCACTGCCACCACATGCATCGGCAAAGTTGAGCTCCATCGAAGAGGGACCGGAAAACTCATTCATGAAAGAGAGGATGAAGATGTCAGCATCACCCTTCTTACAATAGTTGGCTAAACGTTCTTGTGGTTTGGTAGTGGTTTGACCCCAGTATAAGGCGATCTCAGAAGCTGAAGCAACACCGGATAAGGATAATAAGGCTGTAGCGATAATGGACTTGACCAACATTGTTGTGGTATGTGAATCAATTGAAATTGGAAATTAAAAGAATGTGGAGATGTAAGATAGTTGATTTAAGGAATGACAATAAGTTGGAGTTTGGTTAACAGAATAGCAGCAGAAAGAATTATACTGGGTAAACTGGGTAAGAGAAAGACTGTAAAAGTAGTTGGAACTTGGTTGTGGTTGATGATGTATGATATAAACCTTTTTCATATCATGTCCCAGTCGAATAAAGTAAAAAGGACAGGAAAAACTCTGACTTAAATAGAAAGTCAAGATCCTAAGACTTCACATGGAACTCTGATCCATCATAAAGTTGTAACGATAATAGCAGTCATAACGATTCAGAGAAGGGCCATGATGATGAGAGAGCTGGGTAATTTGGAAATTAGAGGGACCGGGAGTGCTCAAGCATACAGGATAAACCATCATTGAAACATGTAGAAGATATGGAAGAGTGGTGAACGTCAAGTTAATTCAACACCGGCACAACTAGGTACCGTATATGTGCCATATCTCATCTTCAGCTGGAATCCATATGTCAAAGATATACCTTAGAAGCGTACCGGTAGAACTGTCAAATCGCTTCTTTCATTTGATCAAATCAGGCTGTAACACTTCCGTCTTCAACCACCTAGTGATAGGGCCCATATTTTCTTGAATCATTCAGCAGATATAAAGCAAATCATTGATATTTAGAGGTTGACGTATTTCGTCCGCAACGGGTGACATTGATGGAGGTGAAAGTCTTGAAACGCAGGGCCAATTTTCATGATTGTGATACACCTATGTTGTACTGTGGACATGTGAGTTATTGCATATATCTTCAGTAGAGAACAGCAATTGTGTTCTGAGTTAGGTTGAAACTTGGAGGTAAAAGTGACAATTTACACAGTAACCTAATGGCAAATTGTTAGTACAACCACCTCATTCCGCATTCGAAAAGGTTCTTTAAAATTGATCTTAAGAAAATTAGTTGGCGCCCCGACTCGCATGTACGTTTAAGCTCTTTTCCTTCATATAGCCAGAGCCAAGGATTCGGAATCATAATGTATAATCGTTAACGAAAAGAATTAACAAGCTTAATTACACATGACTTTGATCAGTACCACTCCGCATTCGGAGTTAAATTCTGCCTAATAAAAAAAAGTGGGACAGGGCCCAAATTCCATCGGGAAAATTGCGTCCACATGTGTATATTTAATTCTCCCTCCATATACATATCTGAATATCCAAATATCTTAATTATCTGAAGCTTAGGTTTGAATTGGGCAGAACTAGAAATTCATGTTACGTTACATTTAGCTCATATCAATTGACACATGTATCAGATAAAAATTAAGTTGAATTTTAAGCATTAAAATGACTTCACGTACTTAGTCTCTGATCGATATCATTTTACTCAATTTACTTCTCAAGGGATCAAAATGATTTTCTTTGATCTTAATCAATATTAAGTCAGGTTAACATATACTTGGGGTATATATACATGTAATTCATCATGTTAAATCGATTTGACAAAAGCGCTGAAACTAATGCCTTTCGTACAAATCAGGAATGGGACTGATGAACATGAATTCGCTATATGTCATCCTACTCCTTCCGGATTGGTACAAAAGAGTCCAGCTCTGGTGGCAGTCTAGTTCTACCAATAGTATCACTGTGTTTCCACTATATGTCTGATTAAATGATAACTGGTCGTTATGGAACTTTCATTTATGAATCTATTAGAATTTAGTCTTAACTTTGATTTAAATTAATTCATATGAATGTATGAACTTTTGCAACCTGCACAGCTCCATTCGGGCATAACTGTCGCGGACACTGAAGACAGTCATTTTATGGACAGGTATCCAATTGATGACTTACTGATCTATAAATATTGGTGTTGAATCCCAGAGTAACTAGTATTGGCTTCTTTAATACAGAAAATTCATTTCGATTCAACCCCCTTACTACTCGGCCATTTCTTGTGCAGGGTACGTTCTTGAAAAAAAAAAGGCATCTCTAGTCTATAAATCAATATTCGTGCGTCTTCCTCTCAATTTGGTACTTTGTTTCTTGGTATTTGTAGATATCAAAATAATGAGTCGTCTTATATTAATACAAATATTTGTCTGGTTACAAAAAATTATCTATATATTTATCTATTTTGCTTCTTTATCTTTATCTTTATCTTTATCTTTTTCTTTACAGTTTACTAAGCCCTGGTGTAGTGTCCGCGACAGTTATGCCTTGGTGATAAAGTTGACATGTGCGCATTAATTGCAATTTTGCATGGCTGATATAGTTGCATGAGTATATGCGCATTAAAAAACTAATAGGTCTATGTGAATGTAAATTAAAATGGATGAAAATTTAATGATTAAGCTTCTTCAAACAGGGTAAATTAACCTACACCGATGTTGAGCTAGTTGTGATTTCAACCTAGTACGTACAGAAGAAATATCCGGTAAATTTTCTAGTTTTAGAACTGAGAACTCCCTTTGGATCAGCTTTTAAAACTGATAAACAATCTAATTTGGATATACCGGAATATACTAAGCTATACCCAGCCCTCTAAAAGTTAATGAAAATTGTATCAGTTGGGCAGATTGTACCAGAGATCGATATACCGACCTTGGAAATCACTTCAACATATAAAAAATAGTTATTTTGAGCTGATACAAGGGGATAAAAATTCAAAGATATCATGGATTTGTAAATAAGCTTGTTGATTCTTTTCGTTAACGATGCACAGTGCAGGCGTATATGGATGGATATGGGCTGATGACGTTGATCGAGTCTTCTCGGTGGTCTCGAGATTCTCGAGTCGCGCAGCAATTTTTAAATGATCGATCTTCAATTGCAGACTTGAATTCAAACAACCTTCCATCCAATGCGGAGATTGTATTGTCACTGTACGCCCAACCTAACCCGAACCACAAGTACATCTATGAACATGCATTCACTCGATCATGCCCACATTACATATACCGGAGTGTATCACAACAATGAAAATCTCCCCGTGTTGCAAAACTTTAACTTACACCATGATCGAACAAATTCAAATTAAGATCTCACACTTTGCCGACGAAGTATACTAATGATTCACTTTACAGCGCTGCTGAATGATTCAAAGAAATATGAACCAGCTATCAAGCTGATCATCAAAAATTTGTTAGAGCTTAGATGATAACTTAGGTGCGATTTGAGAGTTCTACCGGTACGCTTCCAAGGTATATTTGAGATCGGGATTTTGGGTGGTGGGACTTGGTACATATATGGTACGTACAATTGTGCCTGTGTTGGACTAACTTGATGCTTCACCGTTCCTGAAATGAGAATATCCTTTACATGTACTACCGATGGTTCATCCTCTTCTGGTCACTTCAACGCTATATTTCATTACCATGTCTCTTCTCTGGATCGCTATGACTACTGTTATCGTCACAGCGGTATGATGGGTCTGGATTCCCTCTATGTTTTGGGATCTTGACTTTTTATTTAAGTTGGGGCTTTTCCCTTTTTAATTTCCTTGACTGTTCCAAGATTTGAAAAATGTTCATATCATACCTTTTAACCACAAACAAGTTCCAACTACTTTTACAGTCTTTCTCTTACACAGTTTACCCAGTATCATTCTTTCTGCTGCTACTCTGTTAACCAAACTCCAACTTATTGTCATTCCTTCAATCAACTATCTTACATCTCCACATTCTTTTAATTTCCAATTTCAATTGATTCACATACCACAACAATGTTGGTCAAGTCTATTATCGCTACAGCCTTATTATCCTTATCCGGTGTTGCTTCAGCTTCTGAGATCGCTTTTTACTGGGGTCAAGCCGCCGCCAAACCACAAGAACGTTTAGCCAACTATTGTAAGAAGGGTGATGCTGACATCTTCATCCTCTCTTTCATGGATGAATTTTCTGGTCCCTCCTCGATGGAGCTCAACTTTCCCGGTGTCTGTGGCAACAGCACAACCTCCAGCGGTCTATTGAAATGTCCAGAGATTGCTGAAGATATCCAGACCTGTCAAAAAACATATGGCAAAAAGGTTTTCTTGTCTTTGGGTGGTGGAGCTGGCAAATACGGTTTTGCTTCTGATTCAGACGCTAAAGAATTTGCTGAGACTTTGTGGAACAACTTTGGTGCCGGTTCCGATGTCTCTAGTGAAGACAGACCATTTGGTGACTCTGTTGTTGATGGTTTCGATTTTGATATCAAATCCGGTAGTGACACTGGTTATGCTGCTTTAGCTACTAAGTTAAGATCCTACTATGCTCAAGATTCTTCCAAGACATACTACATTTCTGCTTCTCCTCAATGTGAGTACCCTGATAAGTACACGGGTGACTTATTAGCCAACGCCAATGTTGATTACGCCTTTGTCCAATTTTACAACGGCACTTGTTCGGTCGATGGTGATTTCAACTGGGATGCATGGGCTCATTACGCTGCTTACAATTCCACAAACGATAAAATCAAGATCTTCTTAGGTTTGCCAGGCTCTCCATCATCTGCTGATTCTGGATACGTTGATCTTGATGCTATTAAGAGTACTGTCAAAGGTTCCATTGCTCAAGATGATATCAACTTTGGTGGTATCATGTTATGGGATGCTTCTTCTGCTTACTCTAATGATGGTTTTGTTGAAGGTGTGAAAGAAATCTTGGCATCTGCTGGTCCCTCTTCAGTTGCTTCTTATTCTTCTCCTGTCTTTACTGTTGAACCTTCAAGTGCAGCTTCTTCCTTTGGAAGCACTAAAGCTACCACTTTGCTCACTGTCTACACCTCCAACCCTGTCTCATCTGGTTACGAGACCTCCACTGCTTACTCTCAAACTAGTTCTACTCCATCCACCACTTCTGATTCAGCTCTGGCTGCTTCATCTATCGCTTCTTCTCCAGCCACTGCTGCTCCATCTACCACTTTCTCTCCAGTCGCTGCTGCTCCATCTATCACTTTCTCTCCAGTCTCTGCTGCTCCATCTACTACCTCTGTTCCAGGTACTTCTTCTCCTTCTACCACTTCTGTTTTAACTGCTGCTGCTCCTTCCACCTCTGTTGCCTCCTCCGGTTACACTGACTGCTCTTCATTATCAGGAAAAGCTCAAGCTCAATGTTTGAACAAGAACTACGCTGCTGGCCTGTACAATGGTTCCGCTGAATCATGTAAAGAAGGTGAAATCTCCTGTTCTTCGGATGGTCAATTTGCCATCTGTAGCCAAGGCGCCTGGTCCAAGAGTCAATGTGGTGAAGGATCTACTTGCTTTGCTTACACTAGTGGTAGTTCAGTTGAAGTGACATGTAACTACGAAACTCAAAAATCCAGCTTCACCAAGAGAGAATCTATCTTTGGTGGCTTCTTCAAGAGAAGTAACGTTCAACACTGATTGATTTAATAATCGTCTTTTAGCTTTCTCTCCCAAAAAAAAACTGCTCTCCATCTGGTTTTCCTTAATGCACTAACTCGTCATGATACTAGATATCCCGACCAACCTCCACTTTGCTTTTTTTTTCTTTCTATGTTCTACTTGTACTTTAATCACTAAAAAAATGGTTTGCTGCTTAATTCAATATCAAGGCACTACTTTCATACCCTACTTTAGGTCATCTTTCCACATTCTTGCAACTCCATATCCCAAACTCTATTGATATTTCTCTGATGTCTTTTCTAGCCCACTAGTAAGCTTCTCTTGTTACAGCCAAGTCAGCACCTAGCTATTTTCTCACAACTTCAGCATGGATTACATGACTGTTTCTGTTGATCAAATACAGATCATTTTTTAATACCTAGATCTAGCACTTTATCTTTTTCTTTGTTTTACTTACCGCTTTCTTTAATTCATTTTGTCACTACAATACCTTTAAACTAATATAAACTATAGTGAATACTTTTAATGATACTCATAGTAAAATATTTTCGTCTAAACATTGACATGCATAAATCCGTCTTGAATATATTGTTTACTTTCCAATACTTATTTGGTTAAAAACTTTTGTTACGTATTAAACACTCTGATATTCAACGGAAAGTCCTTCAATTGAAACAACCAAAAAGCTCAAATAGGCGAGTAGGGGGGAAGTGGGCGAAGCTAAGCTGCTTAGGTGCAGGTGTGAGTCTGTTACCCTGTTTGGGAATTTGGAAGTGAGCCAATTGAAGGCCTTTAACCTGAAGCATAGCTGTCTACACTGTACAGTGTCCGCGACAGTTATGCCCTGGTGATGAAATTGAACGAGTGATCGTGGGTAATTTGAACTTGGTAACCTTTTTGTCAAATTGAAACTGATGAACGTCGAGCTTACAGGTTACATGTCTGTTGAGTTCATATTAAAAACAGAAAAATCATACTGAACCCTGAATTGCTGGCCAAAGAATAAGATCGATCGACCAGTGAGAGACATGTGAAGGCATTTCAATGCAAAAAAATTTTGATCTGATACAAGTCGTAATATTCATAAAACAGGTATCTATCTCTGAATGCTTTATAGTTTTGATTACTACTACTAAAATAAAATTAAATGGCACACACATGTCTCTGAAATATGGTCCCTGTGACCTGTCCCACTGTTGTTTATTAGGCAGAATTTAACTCTGACTGAATACCAGGTATGCTGACACTCCAGAGCAAAGTTCAAGCACTTAATTCTAATTAAGCTTGTTCATTCTCTTGGTCGATATATCGTCATCCTGGCTATCTGAAATCATAAATGTGGACTTCGAAGATGCAATCGATCGTATGAATTCTGAAAGGAGACTCCGAGAGTCCGATCTAAGAAGAGTTTAAGCGTTTAAGCTCACCTCACTCAACGCGCTTTTTTAATTCGATCTGGAATTCAAATTTCAAAGAACCTTTTCGAGTGTGGAATGAGTGAGGTTGTACTAGCAATTTGCAAATTGCCGTTAATTGTCACTTTAACTAAGTTCCAACCTAACTCAGAACACAAGCAATTCCCTACAGCATCTACGCAATAACTCATAGGTCCACATTACAACATAGTTGTGTCACAACCATGAAAATTGGCCTACGTTTCGAAACTTTCACCTCCATCATGATCGACCGAAATGTCACCCGTTGCGGACGAAATACATCAACCTCAAACTATCAATAATTTGCTTTATATCTGCTGAATGATTCAAAAAAATATGGGCCCTATCACTAAGTGGTTGAAGCCAAAAGTGTTACAGCCTGATTTGATCAAATGAAAGAAGCGATTTGACAGTTCTACCGGTACGCTTCTAAGGTATATCTTTGACATATGGATTCCAGCTGAAGATGAG
The DNA here is from genome assembly GCA_001599995.1 of Ambrosiozyma monospora. Lineage (NCBI taxonomy): Eukaryota > Fungi > Ascomycota > Pichiomycetes > Pichiales > Pichiaceae > Ambrosiozyma > Ambrosiozyma monospora. The sequence continues at coordinate 716,379 of BCIP01000010.1, forward strand.
ATATGGCACATATACGGTACCTAGTTGTGCCGGTGTTGAATTAACTTGACGTTCACCACTCTTCCATATCTTCTACATGTTTCAATGATGGTTTATCCTGTATGCTTGAGCACTCCCGGTCCCTCTAATTTCCAAATTACCCAGCTCTCTCATCATCATGGCCCTTCTCTGAATCGTTATGACTGCTATTATCGTTACAACTTTATGATGGATCAGAGTTCCATGTGAAGTCTTAGGATCTTGACTTTCTATTTAAGTCAGAGTTTTTCCTGTCCTTTTTACTTTATTCGACTGGGACATGATATGAAAAAGGTTTATATCATACATCATCAACCACAACCAAGTTCCAACTACTTTTACAGTCTTTCTCTTACCCAGTTTACCCAGTATAATTCTTTCTGCTGCTATTCTGTTAACCAAACTCCAACTTATTGTCATTCCTTAAATCAACTATCTTACATCTCCACATTCTTTTAATTTCCAATTTCAATTGATTCACATACCACAACAATGTTGGTCAAGTCCATTATCGCTACAGCCTTATTATCCTTATCCGGTGTTGCTTCAGCTTCTGAGATCGCCTTATACTGGGGTCAAACCACTACCAAACCACAAGAACGTTTAGCCAACTATTGTAAGAAGGGTGATGCTGACATCTTCATCCTCTCTTTCATGAATGAGTTTTCCGGTCCCTCTTCGATGGAGCTCAACTTTGCCGATGCATGTGGTGGCAGTGAAACCTCCAAAGGTCTATTGAAATGTGAAGCTATTGCTGAAGATATCCAGACCTGTCAAAAAACATATGGCAAAAAGGTTTTCTTGTCTTTGGGTGGTGGAGCTGGCAAATACGGATTCGCTTCTGATTCAGACGCTAAAGAATTTGCTGGGACTTTGTGGAACACCTTTGGTGCCGGTTCCGATGTCTCTAGTGAAGACAGACCATTTGGTGACGCCGTTGTTGATGGTTTCGATTTTGATATCGAATCCGGTAGTGACACTGGTTATGCTGCTTTAGCTACTAAGTTGAGATCCTACTATGCTCAAGATTCTTCCAAGACATACTACATTTCTGCTGCTCCTCAATGTGTGTACCCTGATAAGTACACGGGTGACTTATTAGCCAACGCCGATGTTGATTATGCCTTTGTCCAATTTTACAACAACCCTTGTTCTGTCGATGGTACTTCTTTCAACTGGGATACATGGGCTGATTACGCTGCTCACAATGCTACAAACAATAAAATCAAGATCTTCTTAGGTTTGCCAGGCTCTCCATCATCTGCTGTTTCTGGATACGTTGATCTCGATACTATCAAGAAAACCGTCAACGGTCCTATTGCTGCTAATAACGCCAACTTTGGTGGTATCATGATGTGGGATGCTTCTTCTGTTTACGCTAATGGTGACCTTGTCCAAGAGGTGAAAGGATTCTTACAATCCGCAGGTTCTCCTTCAGGCTCATCTGATTCCTCATCCACTATTGCTGCTGGACCTTCAAGTGCAGCTTCAGCTTCTTACAGTGAAAACACACAACCTACCACTTTACTAACTGTCTACACCTCCACCCCTGCCACACCTGGTCACGAGACATCTACTGATTATGCCCAAACTACTTCTGTTCCTTCTGTCGCTGTTCCATCCACCGCTTCTGTTCCAGATACCGCTGTTCCATCCACCGCTTCTGTTCCAGATACCGCTATTCCATCCACCGCCTCTATTCCAGATACCGCTATTCCATCTACCACTGCTGTTCCAGTTGGCGATGCTCCTTCTTCCACTGCTGTTCCAATTGGTGATGCTCCTTCTTCCACTGCTTCCCCAATTGCCGCTGTTCCATCCACCACTGCTGTTCCAGTTGCCAGTGGACCATCTACTACTTCTGTTCCAGCTGCTGCTTCTCCTTCCACCGCTGCCCCATCATCTGGTTACACAGACTGCTCTTCATTATCCGGAAAAGCTCAAGCCCAATGTTTGAACAAGAACTACGCTGCTGGCTTGTACAATGGTTCTGCTGAATCATGTAAAGAGGGTGAAACTTCCTGTTCTCCAGATGGTCAATTTGCCGTCTGTAGCCAAGGCACCTGGTCCAAGATTCAATGTGGTGGTGGAAACACCTGTTTTGCTTACACTAGTGGTAATTCAGTTCAAGTGGCTTGCAACTACGAAACTCAAAAATCCAGCTTCACCAAGAGAGACTCTATCTTTGGTGACTTGTTCAAGAGAAGCAACATCTTGGGCCACAAACATCATCAACACTGATTGATTTCAATCGTGTTTCATTTTCTTTACTCTTCCAAAAAAAAGAGCCGCTATCTATTTGGTTTTTGTCACGATACTGGTTATCCCGACCAACCTCCTCTTTCTTAATTCATTATTTGCATTTTCACTTTAAATTTTAACATCAAGACACTACTTTCATACCCTACTCCAGGTCTTCTTTACAGCTTGTTTGAAGCTCCATCCAAAAAAAGAGAAAAAAAAAAAAAAAACGCTAGTTCTAACAATTGCGGTCTGAATCCAAGTGCTTATTTTGCTTCATGCAATTAAGTTGGTACGTCTCTCTCTTCTCGTCACTTTAACATTGATTTAATTTTGTTTCACCTTTCTATTTTGATCATTTTCCTTAATATACACACGCTTATAATAATCATCTCGCACTTTATTTTTTGTACTTATTCAATTCTTGTTTTTATTTACTTCGATATGTCTTTCGACTATTTTGAGTTCTTTTTTATGCTAAATATATTATACTTTCTAACTTCTTGATAATATACGCATCATCATTCGATCCATTAAATATTTTGTGTCTCAACATAGAAATTACTTTTCTAAATTTGGATTTATTTATTTGCATTTAATCTGTAAACCCTAGTATACAAGGTTTTGGTCAAATTGTTAATTCGGCCTACGTCTACAATTTATTCAACTTGAATTGAAACTTGAATTCTCAATTGTCTGTTCAACACTCATATATTCATAGAAACAACAAATCAGCATGACATGGACTATATAGATTGTCCAGATGCTGATCTAACTACTTTTTTCTGTTTTAATAGATTATAGAATGTCTTATATTAATTGTAAACTATAAAATAGTTAATTGGTTATAAACGTATGTGAAAAAAAAAATATATTCTTAATCACTTCTTCATCCTATAATCAACCGAAATGAAATAAAAAACTTTTGAACCTTTTCTCATCTCGTTTTTAATGGCTTTGGTTCATTTCTTTTAATGCCAACTTGCATTCACACATTTTTACATCCTTAAGTGCTTTTTTTTAACCTAATAAAGTTTAATTGTATTAAGGGAATATAAACACATACTATGGAAAGCCCATATTCGAGGTTCTGTTTTGGAGCTTATAAGTATTACAAATATATTATTAACTGCAAAACAAACAAACAAAAAAAAAAATAATAATAATATAGAGTTACTGGTTGTAAATAATTGTTGTAGCACGTGTATAAGTATTTTTTTTACCGTAAAGATCATTGTCAATTAGAGGTAAAAAAATAATGGGCCATTAGTGACTAATTTTAACTGAATTTCCAAGAGAACTGGAAAGGATTTTTTTGGTTTTCAGTCACATATATGCATATGCTGTAATTGAAATTTAATTTTTCAAAGGTCTAAGAAAACTGAAAAAGAAAAAAACAGCTAGTGTATATAGACTGAAAAACAAAAAATTGAAATTCTAAGTATATGGATAGATTTAGAAGTTTTCAAAATGCACGAGGTATATTAAAGGTAATTGAAAATCGAGAGAAAAACTAAAATATATGAACTCAAAACTTAATTATTTTGGTGGAAATTTGAGATTTAATGACTCAAAAAAATTTGCAAAATTCCTGTTTTAGAACTGTCAAGCCTTTGTCAAATTTTACAACTTTCAACATTATTTTTTTAAATTTTATGAATTAATATAAGTATACTGTTTTCATAGGTATTTTATTTGCTTGATTGATAAAAAAAATACTCTTTTTTGTAAAAAACAAATATATCTAGTTGTTTAATTGGACTGAACTTTATTAGGTAAAAAAAGAAGATTTGGTCCTTTTGCTCTACTTGACCATTGACAGACTTTTTGTCTAATATTATTAATCTCAAAAACATTTTTGAATCTTCTCTCTGCTAATAAAAAATAAAAATATAAACAATGTTCAAATTAATCTAAAAGCGGACCATTCACAATAAAGGATCTATAAACTAGAACCTTTTGACCAAGGTAAATTTGAAAGTCCAATTAGCTGAAAAAAAAGAAAAAGTTTTTTTTTTCACATACGTTTAGTGATCAATTAACTATACAAAGAACAAATAAAGTTAAAGATCTCATTAGCTGAATGATGATAAGTACTGACATTTAAAGGCACGCCAGGGTAACGACTTGCATTGGTTCCGTGTTTGAGCCCGACTCCGTTTTGCTAATTTACGAGCAAAAAATCATCGTTGACATGGCGTTCATCCACAAGAAAACCTGAACAAGTGCATCCCTTCGCACTATTGAAACTCCTCGGGTGATGTTTTCGAGGGAATTTCATCATCATGACGTTGAATGGTGTGATTGATGAAGTTACTGTGTATGGTGAGACTTAGATTATATATACTTTAAGAGAGATTGAACTAATAGGTTAAAAAAAAAATAGAAGAAATTGTAGAATTTAAATGAAGCTAGTTCTTTAGGCATCAATAATAGCCATTAAATAAAAAAGAAAAGAAAATAACTTATAAGAACTATGGAAACATAGAATTAAAAACTTTTTTGTAATTATAAGTTTAATAAAAGTTTAAAAGATCGAAAATATATATATAAAAGACTAATCAGTAATAATTATTTATTCTTTTACTTCGTAGGAAAATAGACAGGATTAATAATAATTTATAAGTTATAACTGATTATTTGAAATAGCTATATATTTGTGTATATTCAATAAATTTGCTGTGTTAGATAAAAAAATAGATGAGAATTGAATGAGATATTATAAAAAGGTAAAAGGAAAGGTGAACCAAACTAAAGTAAAGTGATGAAGATAAAATGATTGATAGAATAATAAATGTCAAAATGTTAAAAAAAGTTAAATTGATATAATGATAAAAGGAAAATGTTAAAGTAATAGAAGTTAGAAGGATAAAACAATAAAATAAAAAAGTTAAAATGAAAAATGGTAAATTAATATAAATTGAGAAAACAGAAAATAATAATCTAATAAGGAGGTGAACAAAGATAAACCATATAAAACACAAATAATAAACGTGAATAATAAATCCAAAAAATAAGAAAAGATCAAATAGCAATCACAAAGTAACAAAGCTGATATTCAAAAAATCAAAAAAGGATAACAACTAGCTATGGATTAATTGTCAACAACGTTTCAAGAGGAGATCAAGCAAACAGAAACAGTCTAGATACATCATTTGAAATGAAAACCCACGATCAACAATTATGTATGAACAGCTTACAAGTCTTCAATGCAATTGGTCAAATAAGTAAAATTGCTGTTAATCATTTGTTGTTTATTTATTTGTTTTACATTTTTGATTCAAATCTAATTTGCTTTATTTTATGATTATTCCAACAAAAACAAAACCAAAAAAAAAACATCAGAACAGCGGGAAACCAAATTGAAAAGCCCAAACTCTAATAACAAAGACTTAAAGACAAGTTCAATAATAAAAAGATTAAAAAAACAATATAAAAAACATGTCTCTGAAAGACCGGATCTATTTAGCAAAGGTGACACCAGAAGTTTTCGACTTTAATTTAAAGAAAACTTGTTTTCCCTGAAAGAAGGCCTATAAAAAAAGATTGGAGTTGTTTAAATGTGAAGTTATAAAGATATTCCTGTACTTACTAAAAAGATAACCAATCAATAAATTCTTTTTTTTTCAGCAGTTAAACAGTAAAATATAAAAACTAAACTGGTGGTTCAGATCATCAAAGATCAAGTGATGCAAGAAAGGAATAGTGTAAATTATCAAAGTGTAAGCAACTCCAGGCAGAGAAGAATTATGAAAAACGGCGGGTATATTAAACCAAAGACTTTTAAGTTCATTCACTTCCGATATAGTGTAACGGCTATCATGGTCCGCTTTCACCGGGCAGACCCGGGTTCGACTCCCGGTATCGGAATATTTTTTGCTTAATTTTTATATCGCAGCTGTTCTATGTAGATTTATTTTATGTGTATAGCTTATTTAACTCCTAATAGGACACTTTTCCAGCTTAAGCTTATCACTTTAGATCTATGTCTTTCAAAGAGTTCTGTGGGTATAACCACGGCTGTTATGCAGCTTACTGATTACATGAGTTGCCGCGTATAAATTTGGGTAACTCTAATATGGAACAAAATACATAAGGGAAAGCACATGAAAATAAAGAAAGTTTTGTAACAATCTGAAATGATCAATCTGTACCAGTTGCCGAAATAAAACATCGAAAATCCAAATGCAAAGGCAGCAATAAATAAGTTTGGGAGTGTGAATAGTGAGATCGTGATCATCATACCATCGCGCACATGTGCTTTACTGCTCAGTACTGTTGTTGCAGTTTTCGAATTTCATCAACTCCAAGTCCCTGTGTTTTACGAAAATTATGATGTGACATATGTAATTCAACGTATATACCCCGAATTCGAAAGAGGCTAGATCAGGGGTGCACATACACAGCTTACATATGAAATACGATACACTGTGTTGAAGTATACGTGACACCGGATATGGATCATGGATCAGTACTGAAACGACAAACAAGCAGCGTATGCCGGCATCTGCGTACCAAGTCACCTCTTAGATCAGAAGTTGCTGTTATCATGATTGGGAAAGTTTATTGTCTAGATGGGTATTGTTGCATTACCATGATTCTTATTTAAGTCAAATCATTCATATAATTCCAAAAAGGTGTATATGCAGCTTGTGCAATGTGAATGTGTAAGGCGTGATGTATACTGAATCGATTTGGTTTGGTTTGGAAACTCGGTTCAAGGTTAAGTTCAAGATCCTAATAATTTGAATTTCTATTTCCAGGGCGAACCGAAACCATTTAGAGATATTGGAGTAGCCTTGTTGGTTGGTTGGTTGTATTGTATGTAGGCCATCGATTACTGAATCTATTATTGTTTTTCTTATCAATTTTACTTAACTTGCTTGAATCAAGATCCAATTCATACCAGATCCAGTTTCTTTTTGGTGATCATTGATGTCCAGGAAAGTTTAGTTTTTCACTTGATTTAGACACAACCAAAAATCTCTTCCAACCACCTGATTCATCCAACTTTCAATCATCTATCCAGAAATCAAATCTTTGCCCTGTTCTAACCCATAGTTCATTCTCGACTCACTATCTCATATAGATTCCCAACTAGAACGAAACTTAACCTTTCAAGATTCTTCAGTCAACGCCCAAACACAAACATATAGAACACAGAGACGTGATCTCTTGTTTAAGTTCAAGTCCGACCACAAAGATGTCACAGCCAAACAAACAGCATACAAAACTCCCCTCGTTCGGGGAACTTACTAAGAATTTTGAAAAGACCGATTTGAACAATGATCATGGAATGATGGGAGCAGCAAGACGACCAAGTTTATCAGTTCAGACTGCAGCTGAAATGACTCAGCAATCAACAATATTTACTCCTACACAACATCATCAACCCTGGGGACTGACACCTCAGATCAACATCACTGGTCCTGGTCCACCACAGCCCTTACTATCGTACCGAGAAGCCAGTCTTAGAAGAGAATCAAGTCTCCCCAATCTGGTGGGCAGTGAAACAGGAAGACAACCAACAACCACAACCACTGGTCATCATATAGTGACGGCAGAATCAAGTTACGAAAGACCAAAATTGCACCCAGTACAAACAACAACTAGATCACATACCCACTCGAATTCAACACAATCACATACGTCAACTGAAACAACACCAATAGAACAACAAAAGTCTCCACAATGGGTTAGAAATCCAACTTTCCAATTCCCACCTCCCGGAGTGACTGGAGTGTCGGTGACACCAACAACGGCACATCCCTTTCATCATCAGAAAAGTGCCTCTGTTCAAACTGTTCCAACTACTCCGACGAAGAATTCAGCTTCAACAACGGCAACTTGGCCTCCAGCTGGGGTAAGAATGGTACCAATGCATACAGTGCATTCAATGTCTGATTTGAAAGGACAAACAGAAGGGGGAACTGGGCCTGGGACTGGGACTGGGTCAACTGATAATAGAGTCAACCAGAGTGGTGAAATCAATCCGTTGAAAAGAAGAAGGAAATCAGTACAACCAATAGGACTAAGTGTTAATACTCCACCATTAGGACATCATCATAAAACTTCTTCAGGTGCCATGATGATTGATTCAACCGCTCCAACATCAGCTTTTTCCTCATCAGGTGGTTCAAGTCACAGTGGTAGTGGACCTGGAAGTGGTAATTGGAACGCCACTGGTCAACATGTATATGCTGTAGGTGGTGATGTTATGTTGAATACCAATGATTTGATTGAGTTGTTTGGACAGATGCAAAAGATTAATATGATTTCAAAAGCGTTGAATGATTTTGCTGCTTTTGGTGTACAACATACTTTGAAGAGCATTCCTGCTGATCTGTTTGATGGAGTGTTGAGCGGTTCAGGTGAACAGCAGAAACAACTTGATCCCGAAAGATTGAATTTGGTGATTAGAGTATTGGATGAACTGCCTGATCAAACTTTGGATATGGTGAGTGCTCATGTTGATTGTTTGAAGATGATTGTTACCGGTTGGCAAGGTGTAAAGAGAATTATACATCATCATAGGCAACAGCAACAACATCAACAATATGTGATGCAAATGCAACAGCAGCAGCAACAACAACAACAACCACAACAGCAAGCTGTTCAAATTGGTCAAGGACAATTTCAAGGTCAGGGGAATATGAGCATGTATCCAACTCCAAATGCACCAATGACTATGCCACAACGAAAAAATTCCATTGCTACAGGACAAGTAATGACCAATCAACAACAGAATAAGCAGCAACAGACTCATCAACGACAAAAAAGTCAACCGGGTAAACAACCACAAAGAACAAGTCGATTAACTAGAAGAGCGACTCAAAGTCAAAGGCGGAATCATAAATTTTCCAAATCAGAACCAACAATTGAAGAAATGACCAAACTTAGAAAAGCCAACACGACAATACCAGTAGGATCAAGTGAAGGTAATGGTGGTAAGAACAAGAGTCCAATAATGTCAACAACATCAGCGACATCGTCATCAACCACATTGAATTTCAAATCGATGCAAATGACATCAACGAGATCAGAATCCATATCGACACCTAAAAGACTAGGTGAAGCAGCATTATTGAAAGTTGATCCTATTAAACCAGCGATTTTGAAGAGTGATTTGGGCGATTTTTTCCCTAAAGGTGTGTTAATGCATGATTTATCGGTGAAACCTAAACAAAAATGTTTGCAATGTGGATCGGAGTCAACTCCTGAATGGAGACGTGGGCCCGATACTGCCAAGGTTTTATGTAATGCTTGTGGATTGTTTCGTTCGAAGTTGATTAAGAAGTATGGTGATGTTGTTGCTGAAGAAATGCTGAAGAAGAGAAGAGATGAAGGAAAAGGTGAGGATAGGAGTACTGTTTGATCTAGAATATCATGATCAAAATTGTTGATGCTTGTTGTTAGTTGGTGATTCTGGAAGATGTTGCGCCGAGATTTGTTTCAAGAAGAATCTGTTTGTATTATGCCAATTCTTATACATTCTTGGAATCATGCATGGTCTGCTAACATTGTTTTTTGATTTAGTATAAGATAGGTAGGTTTATAGCTTATGTTCTTCTATATACATTCCTTATGTGTTCTATGCTGATATGAATGATTTTGTATACCTATAATATAACCAGTTATATACCGGAGTTTCTATAGAGAAAAGACCTATAATATGATGATTTGTTAAGCTTCTATACAAGTCTGCAACAGCTTATAAGCTGCCTATTATTCAGACATAGAGGTAGACTCTGAGCGTCACCGACCCCATGAGCCCCGCCTATCGAAAGTTGCCGATCTATGTATACAAAACCGGAGAGACTTTCGTAAAAATTATCGTTACGATTCGTTTGAATGATTGACACAATAAAATGTATGTGGGGAGGTTTCTGAATGACCTAATAAACAAGCAAAAACCATTGTCTTCTCCAGTTTTTCCCTTGTTCTTGGGCACGATTTCTCCAATTCGAATTGTTCGCAACAACTAATGACCAGATTTTCGAAATGTTGCATTTAACACAGAGAATTTGCGCGCGCACGACTCTTATACGACCCTTGGCAGCGGTGATATGGAAAAACTGAATCCGGCCGGATTAACTTGGACCATGTGAACAGCTGGAATTATAAACGTTTAGTCGATCTTGCATATTCTCAGAAGGGCAAGTGGTACGTTTTGAAAATTTGTACACGTTGAAGATGAAGGGGAGAGAAAACACCATGTTCAGTGTGTCAATCTTGAAACTGTTTCAATTTTAAAATATAAAGATGTTCAATGAATACGGATAGTTTTTAACATGTGGAGATAGGGTTGTATAAGCCGGGGACGGGTTTGGAACGGCATATATGTGTACGCAAGTCCGAAGTATCCCAGAACGTTCATAGGCACGTCCCAATAGGGATTGCCTCCCGCAGCCTAATGTATGAGCAGTGAAGTTGGCGCGGGAGCGGGAGCGGGAAGCGGGAAGGAAGAGATCGAGGTGGTGGGCAGCTGGGAAAATCTACGTGGTGACCGTTGTGTTTTGGCGGGCGGGAACCCCGTTTAGGAAGGTTCTCCTACAGAAAAGTGACCAACACCAGTAAGATCATCGGGAGGGATTCCATGTGTAATTAATTGATCAACTGATTAATTGACAAGAAGAGTACGTATGTACATTGGTACACAAGTTTGAACTTGGAATCCAGTTTTCAGATACAGACACTGAAGTTGCCAAAAGAGAGGCAATACACCAGTTAACTTTGAAATGAGACAAAGGCAGAAGGTTTAGTTTAAATAAAAATGGTCAAGGGAAGGTTGTGCTGACCCTCTACAGACCAGTACGTAAGTACGTAAGGCACGGAACAATTATGCAGGGCATTGGGCCAATGGGAGGAACTCATCGGAAAAACCCCCAGTCACAGGCTCCACTGGCACCCGAGTTTTTCCACGCAGCACAGGCAAATCATCCGCGCCGTCTCTCTTTCTTTCAAATTTGTGTGGTGTGGCCTCCACTCACCAGTTAATTTTTATAAATACGGTCCAATTTCTCTTTTCTCTATGTCTTTGTCAGTGGTAGTGCCTGGCTTTCATGACTTGAACCTCCCATCTCAACTCTTTCACCCTTCTTCATCTCAGTTTATGCATTTACCACCATAACTATATACCCATCATCAACAACATGTACCTCTACCCAAACTCAAAGACACCTGCCAAATTTACTCAAAACGCAAGAGACGCCGTCTATGCCAATATCCAAGGAAAATACAAGTACGACTTACCTCAGCAGGCTGGGCATAGCCAGCATCAACTCCCTCCCCTCTCACAAATCACATATTCCTTGGACCACCCAAACAGCTCCAACAACAGTATAACAAGCCCAAGAAGACCATCTACTGAAAGAACAAGCCCGACAAACATCCACAAAGAACTGCACGGTAGTACTCACCGTAAATCCAGACCTTCATCATCATCGATACTGTCAAAAATTACCAAAAGAAGCTCTTCATTATCGCCATCATCATCGTCATCTTCAAGCACAAAGTTATACTATAACCAAGAACCACAACAGTATTACATTCCAACAAATGGTTCCACAACAAATAGAACAACATCACCTTCTTCTATTGACTCCTTGGTTTCTGCACCTGAATCAGATAACTATTCCGTCACTTCCAGATCATCCAAAAAATCCGTTTTTTCTCAAAACTCAAGAGCTTCTTCTTTAGCGACTACTATATCTTCAAAGTCTTCAAATGGAAGCCGTCGTAGTAGTCATAGCAGTCACATCAGTGGCAAGAAAAATCATATCAGATCTCCTTCTGTGATATCTTCATCTGGGTCCTCTTCGATATCTGGCATATCAAATGGATTCGACTACTCTCCAACCAGCGCACCTTACAAAACCGACTACACTGCCACAAATACCAACTTCGTCACTAATGGAACTCCGGGTTTTGATTATGATAGTCAGAATATTGTCATTGTTGAACTTTCATCCATGTTGAATCACATTTCATTAAGTCAAAGTAACATTGGAAATGAAGTTTTCAAACAGTTGAATGCAGTGGTTAACAAGTATCGTTCATTAGTTGAAGAAAAAAAGAAAAGTGATGCCATTAAAGGTTCGGAAATGGAATCTAATTGTCCTGATAAACTCATTGATTGGAATTTGAATCTGATGAGACTGTTGATGTTTTTAAACGTTGATGAATTACCTGAAGGTTATAAGAATAAGCAAATTTATGTGAGAATCAGTGAATCGAAAGCCGTTAATAATATAACTTCTGAATTGGTGAGGTTGAATAAAACCACCATTGATGCTGGTCATAAGAAACTTTTACAACATGTTTTCAATTATGGTGCTTGGTGTGAAGAAGAAAATTTCAAAGCTAGAAACTCTTCTTATAAAGAGCCAGAGATTTTACTAAAAGTTGAAAAAGTTGATTATAAGAATACCATGGATTCTCAAGAGTTTTTAAGCCAGTTGGTGAACTGTGACTTGTTCAAAGAATTTCAAATTGATCCAAATTATAAGAGATTAGTTGCTTCTATTTCCATTTCAAATTCCATTCATTTGAAAAAAGATCATAAGGATAATAAAAATGTCAACTATAAAGAGTTGGCTTTGAGAAATTATTTCTTGAATTTAATTGTTGCTGCACAAACATTATTTGAATTCCGTTACTCTGAATTGAAAGGCTTGATTTGTATCGATAAACTGAATGCAAATGATAAGAAGGTGGTTTGGGAGAAAATCAGAGAGAGAAATTTCAATAAAATCAACATGTTCTAAGGACAAAATTAACAACTTTTGATGTATCATACTTCCAAATTTATGATTATTTACATCTATTACTTTATGGCTTCATTGCTCGTTTCAGTTGTTCCATCATCTATCATTATTGAACTGAATATTTACGTGACACATACTACTTTGCTATACCTCTACTCCTTACTCAAACAAAGTTATACCAATAATTTGTTTGTCCAACGTCATTCGTTCGTGTGCTTTTAATACCATTGACGGGATTACTAGCCTTTTTTTTTTCTTTACTTATATACCATACCACTCATTTTTTTCTCTCTCTCTCGTTTCATGAATGCATTCATCTTATGTTCTTTTTTTTTCTTAATGAGTTTCATTAATTCATTCACACTGGGTTTTATTTTACACTTTCAAACATATATGGGATTTGTCTTGAATTTTAATCAAATGCTTTTTAATTCCTAAAAGAAAAGTAAATTAAATAATGTACAAAAAAAGTTGAAATGCATACCCAACAGACCCGGAACGGTCCACGATCCTAGCTTTTAAATTAAACCATTTTCTCCATTTATCTCTTCATTCTCTTAGCACTCTTAGCCAAATAAGCCTTCTTACCACCACTTGCCTTTTGAGTCTGAATCTCAGAGTATCTCTTCTTGAACCATCCCTTAGCCTCTTTATCATTCATCAATTCACCAAGCATACCCAACTCACCACCTTTACTACGTCTCTTCATCTTAGACTTAGAACCATCAAATGAACCACTGATAATCTCACCAACTTGGAATCTTTCAGGTGCTGTCCATTTTTGTTTCTTATAAAATCTTTTAGGATCAATGTATTGTCTGTTTTGTAAAACCGTTAAATGTTGTTTTAATGCTGGTGTCATTTCTTTCTTTGGTAACGTAAACCAATCATCACTTATCTGTTTCTTTAACTGTGTTTTATCTTTGATTTGTTTCTTGTCATTGCTATGAGGTAACACTGTTTCTATTGGATCATTTATGGCTTGTACTTTCTTAGATGATGGGTCTGCTGCTGTTGGTCTTTGTGATTTCTTTGTTGTTTTTGGTTCTAATTCATATCCATATCCTATACTTGGCAATTTTTCAACTTTTGCTTTCAATTCTTCAAATTCTGATCTTTCTGATGATTTCTTATTCTTTTCATTTGTAGAATTGGAAATTTGATCTTGCTGTTGTTTGGCTCGACTCATCATGGCAAAGATTTCATCAACTGATAGCTGTTCTTCGTTTGGTAGGTGATGTTCATCGGAAGATGAGACACCAGATTCATGTATTGGACTTAGTTTAGCTTCTGACATAATGTTTTTCTTTTTGATATCTGAACTGGTAGTTGATTATTATTGTAAAAGTAGTGATGCTGATATAAGTAAACTATTATCGTTTTTTCTATCAATTTTTTTTTGAAAAAAATATTTTGATTCCAAGCCGCAAAGCTTTTATTGACACGCGCATCTGTCATTCTTGTTAAGATTCTCTGAATGCAACAAGATTATTTATACCACGTACTTACAACTTACAAGTTTTAGAGATTGATATAGAGAATTGACTTTATATGAGAAATCATAAAATATGTGACACGAAGTTGATATTGGAATAAACAAGGAAGACTATGTAAAATGGAAATAAACTATAAATAGGACAAAAATAGTGGGAGAAGAGCAGGTATGTGTAACAAAAAAACGATGCTAAGTCGTTTCAGCATCTGAAATCAAAAGCTAAAGGAAAGAGAAAGAAAGGGGACAAGGTATAAAAGGAAAATATTAACAGGGTAGCAATTATAAGGATAACTGAAAAAAGGTATTAAACACAGGAGAAAGTAGGGGAACTATAGACATAAGAATTGGATATTCACATGGAGGAAAAACAAAAACACAATTAAAAGGGGAACGACGCAAAGTAACAAGAAAAAAACCGATTCAATATTATGTACACGAAGCGGTGACAAGGTGGATCTCAACATAGCGTGAAAGTGAAAAGATCAAATTTGGATGGACTCACTCAAGGCAATCAATTTCTCGACACTGGCCAAGTGTTTACCACCACCATTTCCGGAGTTTGGATTGGTAGGTTCCATCATCTTCAAATAACGTCTGATTCTCAACACCAATTCTCTCTTTCTTGGCTTGTCGATTAATTCAACCAACTTTTGGACAACATAATTGGCAAATGGGTCTCTCATCATCAAACTTAATGGGGTAGATTCATTCAAATCACTCTTTGGATCTTCATTACCCTTCATGACAGCATCATAAACCTTGTTTCTATTTTCCTCGGTCTGATGGATGATACATTTCTCAACGGCATTAGAAGCAAACTTATGCTTACTCAAATCAACCAAGTTTTCCAAAATGACATTCAAGACAGCATCAGAGTACTTGGTATCACCATGTTCAATAATGTGTTGAATGACATAGTTACCAAATTGATCTTGAATCAAATAGTAAATAAAGCCTTGTAACTCTTCCAAAATGAAAGTTTGATCCTTTTCTTCCGAGAATTCCAACAATCTTTGAATGACTCTGCAACCATAAGGATGTGTTGACAAGTGATAAATTTGGTGCTTGATTGATTCCAAGATAAATGGAACTCTGTCAATTGGGATGCGTTCAATAGCCTTTTGGATCACGTGGTTACCATTTTGATCCTTCACAAGGGTTGGAATGTTTTCTTTGATTTCATCCATAAGCTCCAATTGGTCATCAACAGGTAAGCTCTCGAGACATTTTTGAACCACTCTGCAACCATACATCTGGAATGATAGATCATTGAAGTGTCCCTTCATTGAAGAGAATAACACCTTTTGTTGAACGTAGTTACCATGCTCAAAATATTTCTGAATAACATAGTTACCAAAAACGTCAGTCATAAGATCAAGAGAGAAGTCTCTAATCTCATTGAAAATAACTTCTTTCTCTTGCTCGTTAGCGACAGCTAGCTCTTGTTGGATAAATCTTGAACCATGCTGATCTTTAGAGAACTCGTAACCATGTCCATAGATATCTTTCAAAGTGTATTTCTTGTCATTCTTCTCACTTCTAAATTCTTCTAACAATGGGGATCTAACGATATGCTTCTTGGATTTGACTGGCTTACCTGAAAAGTTACCTTTCTTCAAATTGGCCTTAGAGGTGGAAGGAGAGTGCATATTTGGAGAACGAGATGAAGGAGAACGTCTACCTTTGCCAGCAGGAGCGACAGGATTTGGAGATGCAGCAGTGGCAATAGGGCTAGATGGCATGGAATTTGGAGGAGGGAACATACCATAAGGACCAAATGGAGGTATCATGAAAGGAGGAGCTCTGTTCATTAGACCTGGTTGGAAAAATGGATTCATTGGTGGTGGTGGAGAGCCAGCTGTACCAGGAGCAGAAGCGCCTTTAGTGAAACCATTTGATTCTTCATCTCCACTTGCAGATTGACTCTTATCTTCCTCTGACTTCTCCTCAGCATTACCAGTAGTTGCACCTGCTGCTGGTGTTGCAGGTGGAGCAAAATTGGCCATCATTTGGGGTAGCTGGAAGAAATTTGGAGGCATACCATATTGAGACATCATAGCCATGTGTTGCATGAACATATTCATCTCCATATTCATATCACCTGGAACAGGCATGGTTCCATTGACATTCTCCATCATATTGGCACCAAAGGTAGCATTATTATCGAAAGATGGATGGAAAGTTGGAGCAGCAGCTGGATTCCAAATGTTTTTAGATGAAGGTGCTTGTTGTTGTGGGTTTTCTAGGGTGATAGAACCACGCTCTGAAGGAACACCACCCAGAGTACCGGTACCTGCATTCACCTCTGAACTGAACGAAAGATGTCTAGATTGGCTTGGAGAACCGTTTGTTGACATGTAGCTCTCCAACTTTTCGGTGAAAGATTGCTTTCTTGGTTCTCTGAAAGTTGAAGGAGAGTTCAAGTCTGGTTTTGCCGAAGTGAACATAGATGATCTTCTGCTAGAACCAACCAACTCATTTGGACCAGAAACTGATCCCCCAGCAACCTTAGCAGTGAGGTTCGATGAGCTGGAGTTATTTTTGAGAGACAGGTTTCCAAGACCCGACTCTAATTCTCTTGTTTTCTCTGTAACAGATGCAAATTTTTCCAAGAAATTGGTAGAACCGATTTTGTGTGATGGCTGATTAAAGTTCGTGACACCGACACCAGCAACAGAGGCTGAACCAAACAAATTTGAAGCAAATCTTGACTTTTGTTGTTGTGTGGCAGGGGCACTGATAGCACTTAATGCATCTCTGAAACTATTTGGATTGAATAAGTCGGATCCCGATTCGCTGACAACAGCTTCTTCGAAACTAGCAAGGTTGTTAGAGCCTAGAGTAGGAACACCAAAGACGGAATTAGCTTTACCGAACAATCCAGAATTCACAACTTGTTGCTGTTGTTGAGAAGTGCTTAAACCTGAAATGATGCTGGCAACATCGTCGTTAGCGAGTGAGGATGGTGGAACAGGATTAGGAGCTTGGAATGACTGGTGTGTTCCGTTTGATTTATTATCCCAAGGACTGGAAGTGATGGGTTCATCAACTGTTATTATTTGTATTTGTTTGTGCGTTAGTATAGAAAATCATTAAAGGGATTGATTTGTGATAAGGAGATTGCGGTGCAACAATATGATAAGAAGAAATAAACATACCAGACAAGCTTTTGAAAGCTTCCCAGTTTGAAGACATTTTTCGAATAGTTGTAGTCAATGTTGCTGATCCAAAACTATTGGTTTTGGACTAATTTATGATGAAAAGAAATATGTTTTGATTCAATGATAGTGGACCTCTTAGGTTAGGCGGAGATATGCTTTTTGATAGTGTAAAGTGTGTATGTACAGGCTTGATCAACAACAGGGGGACTTAAATCAAATATTGTGGTATCAACAGGATTGTCTCTGAAGTGATATTGAGATGTGAAACGGATGTATGTCTTGTGTGGAGTTGATAAATAAGGAACGGAACAAAAAAAATTTGACAGGAGACAACGGGACGATAGGGCTATATACAGAGGAATGATGGGTGTGTGTACCGTGAATATGAACAAGAAAATGCAATAATTATCCTTGAAGATAGAACTAGATACAGGGTAGTTGATGGATGCTATTTGATGGGATGTTGTTTGTGAAGGTGGTGATTTGGAAAGGAAATAATTCTGTTGAAGGCAGCTTAACCTGCAATAGGATGGCGATTTGTGCCATATTCTTAGTCGATTTCTTCAAGTTGATCGATTTTTTTGAGGTTCACTTTTTTTTTGCTCAGAGTGGTGGCGGTGGAGGCGCATTGCATCTGTGGTGGCTGTGCGTATTCCTCACAATTTTTTCAGCAGATCAAGCTCTACTAAAAGTGGAGAAACCAGTTTGAAGAGTGTAGATTTATCATCGAAGTGTTCATCTCTCACAAACAACATACAAAACTTTTCAAACAAATAACCACCATGAATTTTACCAAAAAGGAAATACTTAAATCACTATCGTCCATCAAATCAAGTGGGGACATGAATCCATTGACGAAGATGCTTGAATCAGCCATCATGACTCCATATCTGACGAAAAAAGAAGAACCATTCATAATCAACACAAGACCAGAGGTTCCCGTTGGTATTGATGACTCCAGGCTGCATGATAATAATAATTTTGACAACTATGTCTCATTTGATAGTCCGCCTATCAAAAATGAAGAACAAAATGTCCAATCCAACATTCTAAGAGTATTTGCCAAAACAGCTACAGCAAATGATTTCGCCTCTTTACTTCCCAAAACTGCCTCTTCCTCGTTACAAAAAATCATAAAGTCAAGAAGAAAAACATCATATCCAGACGGAACGTATCTTTTATTTTTTGAAAATGAAGGCTCTGCTCAAAATTTTCTTGATGCAACCACTGGTATTCAGATCAACAACAGACCAATCCAGTACAACTTCATCTCCCCACAACAGCCACTGGATGAGCTTGTTCAATATCCTTACATTCCACGCCATGCAATAGTGAAATCTTATTTGGAATATGATTCCTGGAGAAAATATGCCATTTCGCCAAAGACTGCTGATGAAAAACCACAGACAACAGAAGACATTTTTTCTGTCTTCAACAAAAATCTTTTTTCTGACTACGTAACCCATGTGTCTTGTTCCATAAGTGACTCAATTACAACATACTTGTTTCCGCCAATTGAAAGATCACAAGTTGTCTTGATCAGAAATTTCCCTGATGCAGTTCCATGGACAATCAGAGATATGCTTTGGGATCTAGAATGGTACGAAGTTAAAGAGATTTATATGAACAGAGTTTCAACTAGATCAGATGGATTATCCACATTTGCCTTGATTTTTAAAGATACGAAAAATGCCAAAAGATGTGTTGAATTGTGCAACAATTTTAATTGGTTTTATGACCCTTCACAACCTATAATGGAGGCCGAGTTGTTGGACGAAGATATTACCTTGTAATTGGTTCTAATTTAAAGAAACTAAGTAGTTTCTGCATTCTACTGCCATGAGCTCTATGAGAGATATCTTTTCCAAAATGCTTTTTTTCTCCTTTTTTGAAATGGACTTCTTCCACATCTTCACACGTTTTCGAATAACTATTTTCAAGTGAACAGTTTCAAATATATCGAACATGAATTGGAACTTTGCTTGAAGGCATCAAAGGTGTGTTATGGCAATATATTACTCCAGTGTACTTTTTTAAGCAGTACTCCCGACTCCAAATACCAGACCCCCTCTTTCTGTTAAACCTGTTTTGATTGGCAACTATAGTATCCATTTATGCTTCTAATGACGATTCACTGAAGGGCGTTGTTTGTTTCTGATGACAAACCAATATTCTTGACGGGAATTTGTGGAGTTGCCCTGTTTTCGTGTTCTCTGTCTTAATCGTGACAGTGAAAACGGTAGAGGGACAGATTCTTAAGTGAAAGATGGGTGAAGGTGAGTTTGAAGTTAAACTAATTCATTGACATTCTTTAGGAGAATTTGAATGTGAGTTGATGACTAAGTAATGGTAATGCCAATGACGGTGAATGGTGCTCTAGGTTTGAGTTTGATAATGTCGATGCTTTAAATGAAAATGAGAGTTTTATCACAACAAAACAACACAAATGTCATGATGTTATACTCTTATCCAGACTGGTGGTGCTCAAAGACCTTTCATTGACTTTAATTTTCAGAGGACGTGATCATCTTCGAAGTAATGGTGCTAGAAGCAGTATCGCCCTTGGAGGTTGCAGTGGGCTTGGAAGACGTTACGGTTGAAGGAGAATTCGGTTGATTTACTATTATCACTTGATCTAATTTGTTTTTGGTGAGAAACCAGAAGTGCTGCTCTTTGATGTTGTCGTTGCAGTTGGCTGTTTCTGACAAAGCGCTGAGTAAGCTGAGTTTTGAGAGATGGGTTGCTAAACAGAATTACATGGTTCGAGACAGAATTACAACAAACAAATGTTCAATCTCGTTTCTCAAAGAGCCACATAGTTGATATTCAAATTGTATAGACCTCAACATGCCCTTAAAATGTTTTCGGACTTCGAAGATGTTCACTACCAATCTCATCATTTGATGTTACTCCTGTTTAATTTCCACCAGTACTACTTTGTATTTTTTGAATGAAATTTTCTTTCATCGAATAACGCCAATCTCCAATGATGAAGGTATGCTCTATATTGGATGCCAGTTTATAAACAAGACAAATGAACATCAAAATATCAGATTGAAACATCCAACTAGAAAGTTATATTCATCAAGCCAACAATTGTAATTTGAGATCAATTAGATCTGATAGATTAATTGATAATCAAACATGAAGGTCTCAGATGTTGCAAGTCTTCCCACGGCTAATAGAAATTTGATTGACGTACTTTCAAAATTTCCCACGGCTAATAGAAGCTGATCAGCGTATACTCACAAGTTTTCCCACGGCTAGACTTTGATTGACGTACTATCATGAGTGCATATATACAATAAGACAGCTTAGCAAATTAATATATGCAGTGGCGTTTATCAGTGGTGTTGTCTTGAAGTGGTTATACATGGGCTATCTTGCCTATATAAGAATTCGGTCCAAATTATTGAATATTTCCTATTAATACAAGTTTTATAACAAAAAATAAAATTGCTCAAGTTTGATTGTATAATTGGCTGTTCACAGTTTTTGATTCCATTTATATGGAACAAAGTTTACTCATTAGTTTGATTCTGTTCAAGCTTGTAAGTAATATGGAATTGCATTTGAGGATATACCATATGGCATGTGATTTTTTGGAAGCCTGTAAAGGCCGGTGCCAGCCAGCTCACACCAAAAATGTTGTGTTGTATGTAAGCCAAACAATCAAGACTCGCTAAATGTTCATATACTGCTCTGACAAAAATTCATCGAAGTGCATCAAGGCCAGCAGTCCTGAAGCAGCCCGTTTCCAGTACATATAGTTCGATGCTTACAAACACATCTTTTTAATCGTGTCTCAATTTTTGAAAAAAAAACTTGATTCATGGATTATATACACCATTATACTCCCCACATCATCATCAATCAAATTTATTTATATACCAGAGAAGTGGTATATGCGGAGATCCCCTACTACGTACGACCTTTTTTTGATTTTTGTAAAAATTTATGCAAAATTGAAGCTAGCCCTAAACAAGGATAGAAACTTCAAATTATAAATTCATATACAATCAACATAATACACTAGCTGGCCCATATAACATATGATCTCTTGTTTCTGAATTTGTTCACATGAATAAGTTTAATAATGTTGAAACTTTCGCTCAACAATAAACGGGTCTATTGTCCGGATCGATTTATGGTGCACCATTGTACACATCGATTCTTCAGCTAATTGTGAGGTGGAAATAGGGGGTATAAACTGTTATCACTTCCACGTTAAACCACTCCATAAGGAATTTTACAAGTAATTTGTATTACCAATTGCCTATATAAAACCCCCAATTCTTATAAAGAACTCCACATGTGCACCTGGTGCATGCACATATATGCGAATCAATAATTATATGCTTGTACTTAACCTTGGCTGCTTATACAATTCAAAACGAGCTCTCAATGCATGGAGTTTTATATATAGGGGTTCAATTTTTTGAAAGTCATAGATTGATCTGCAAACAATGAATCAAATTAAACCACGGGCCAAACATACAAAATTTATATAGTTAACTGGAAACTGTTCCGTTTTGGGATATTTAGATTATCAATATCGATCACGATATGGCGTGATGATTTGTATTCAGCTACAACTAGCTAGTAATACAGGTTCGTTGTCCTTTTTTTCACCAATTATGGAAAACATGGTTTTGTCTCAATGCACAAAGGTAAAACCTCCGTTGCGAAAGAATAGGTACCAATATAAACAATCGACAGTTTTGATAGTTTCGTATACATCTTGACTCATTGAGGGGAGCGCGCTATACCCATACAAATTTCAGGGGCCAGAGCTTCCCATGCAGCTCTGCATCTTGATGATCAACTCATATAGAGAGGGAAAATAATCAGGCCATGCGATTTATACATCTTTATGCTTGCACACATTCATGGGCAGTACCCAATTATACATGTCCTTGGCTACCAATATTTGAACTGAGAATTGGGGGAATTTCAAAATTTCGGGTATGCCCATGTGGATGTGAATATAGCGGCCTGCAATATATTTTTCACGTTCAGGCTTTCAAGCTACCTTGACAATTCAGTACGTACGTACGATGCATGATAATTTAACTTTGAAACTTGGTAATTGAATTGTTCCTGGGCTGAATACCATGATATATATCTCGTGTAATAATTTAGTTAACTAGTGCTTAAATACTAATATACACCTGCTTGGACTTTGCTAATATAGACATGGTTTAGCAATATATTTTGCTGAAATTTCATGCCAAATAATCATGATCAATACACATTAGTTTTATTTCCTATATGGTTGAAAAAAATCAGGCGATATTCACAATTCATGCGTAGCTTACAATTTTGAAATTAACTGTCATACGTACTGTGAAATTTTTATATATTATCCAGGTATATAGTATCCAGGTATACAAAATCCAGAAAAAATAATAAGTTGTAAATGAATTATATAACTACACTGCACTTTGATTCATTATTGCAGTCTTCGAGTATACATGATTATTCTGGAATGGCAGCCTCCGGATTATCACGAGGCAGTTTTAGTGCGTGCGGATGATGGCTTCAATTTCGGTATCCCGCCCGGAGGTTTCGAAGTACCGTGCCAAATTGGACATTGGCACGAGTGACGACTCGATCTCATTTGACTCTATACCGCATAGACCATACTCTGAAGAACTGAGACAATTAACTCATTCAATTCATAATCTTTTGATATATGTACGGTATAGAATAGATATTATAATAAATATGCGATCTATCAAGAGCTTTTATGCACAGAAGCAATTACGATCGAGTTGGTATTGCATGTACATGTGCATTTATAATTTAGATCATATGGATTACCGGGGCACCTGGTCATTTAGCGTAAATTTAACGAGTCTCGTTACTAGTGATTTCATGTACGTCTAGGACTACCACTTATATATCATATAGTACCTTATTTTCAAATTTATATGATGCACCTTTGATCTTCGGCCAGTTTAAATTATATACTCGTAAACTGAAAGCTCAATGTTTAATGATATATCGACCATGATCATTGAAAACATTCCCGTATATTTTCTTGTCATGCATGTAACCACGGGATCTATATTAAGACTTTACACAACTATTAATGTTGATATAATTACCCAAATTACGTAGGTATAAATCTGTTGTTCGTATCTGTTAATTTGAATTTTTTTATAAAAAGTCCAAAAACATAAAAATTCATGATATGTATACTATAGCGTTTCAAATAATATTTTTTATATGCAGTGCTAGCTTGACATATGTTGCTCATGTGTGCAGGTTTTTCACAATATTTCAATTTTTACTTTAAACTGTAAACATTAAAAACTAAAATGTTGAAAAATTATCTCCCGGATTGAGTATATAAGTAATAAATTCAAATTCAAATTGATAAAGTTCTTGAAAGTTTATATGATGATATTATTAACTTATGTACGTCTTTCTAATTGGTGAGAAAGTTGTTGGGGCGTTAATGTATACATGTAACTAATAACTAATTAACAGCTAACTAACTACTTCAAAGTCTTAGACAGCTATACTAGATATATTAATTGCTGTACAAGTTGTACAGCCAAACTGCATGACACTGAAAATATCCCTGAAGTATATACACTGTAGACGGGCCAGCATATATTACCTTTTCAGGAAAAATCCAATAGATCAACGAACCAGGTGGAATAGGGTTGTCCCTTCATCATTCACCGTTGGATCTATTCTAGCATTGAAAGAGTTGCGTTGCCATTGCATCATATCCATTAATGATCTTCAGATATATACCAATTTGCATCATATAAAACTATTGATATTGAATAGAACCCAAGCTGTAAGCCACATTTTATAATATATACCATAACTGTAGTAGTACATGTGTTTGGGGAGGCCGGATTATTTGTTTTGCAATTTTTATTATACGTTGAGAACTGAGATACGTGCTCGATGAGCCCATATACGATATGGCGCCACTCTCCATGGAGTCCAGATTAAGGAGATCAAAATAATTGGCGCACATTTATGCAAGTTGATAATTTTAACTTATATGGCCATGGGTGAGCCAGATTTCATGAATAAAACAAACTTTAGGCAGCATTTTGGTTCTTGTGTACGTGCACTGGTTTCTGTCACACCTACACAATTTGTGCACCTTGTACATTGAGGTTTTTCCAAGGTTGTAGTCGAGTGCGGGGATCCTGATTTCCTGCCCACATTAAAGTAGATTACACATGAGAGCTTACCCTCCAGCAACCAGGAGACCCACGTTGTTACATCTTGCCGTGTATGTTTCGAATGAAAAAAAACTCAAACACACGACTTTGATCCAAGCCGACTTATATCATGTAAAAATAGATACAAGTTGAAATGAGTTCAGATGAAATTTTGAAATACAAATTTCAGCAGATTCGTTCTGGGTTAGGCCGGCTCGGAAAAATCTGTACAATTTCAAATTTGAGTTTCTAATTTGAAACGGGAAAAAAGCAACTTCAGCGGCTCAAAAGAGGGCGGAGAAGCACGGAATCCGCCGCATGGGCTCGACTGAGTCGACTCCCCGCGGGTAACTACAAATCTTAATTGGATCTTTCCTCAACAGGATAAAACTCTAAATCTCATGGTTATAATATTGGGATTAGCTAGATAAACTTAAAAAAAATCAAATTTTTGATTTCTTGTAGTTATATCAAGTATTTCTGAAACATCGATCATATATATATAATTTTCATTCTTGTCCTTGATGGAATTAAATACACAAACAATTAATCTGTTTTTCTAATAACAATAAATTGGGTGATCTTGATTTTGAAGAGCGCTGCTGTTACTATATAGATCACTGCGAGCCCGATTGAATTGATTCGAAATTTCAACAATAAACCAAAGCAGAGTAAACAAGTTGAGGATTTGAGCGGATGATCATGATTGATGTAAATTGTCCTGATCGATAGTAGTACATATGAATCTTTATTTACTCATATATATATATATATATACATTCACAAAATATAGTACGTACGTGATCGATGAGTTTGAAAAAGTGGACATATGTAAACAGCTTGCAAGCCCTCCTCTACATCTATAGTTTATATATATATACGATAGTATATACGGTCCCTGTATTTTACCCAAACGCATGCATGAATTCATGCTGTACATCATATATGTCTTTTCACACCGTTTAAGTGGGCAGCATTGCCAACTTTAGCGTTCAAAGAGGTTCGTATTGCTGTAAACGGTAACTACTTCATACGCTGTGGAGCGATCATTTCAAAATTTTTGATCTGTTTGTATGTTGGCCAAAGCAAGGAACCACTTAGGAATTTACGAAAGAATTTTTCCAGCGGCTAACTTAATGAAAACATGCTTACCTCTATATACGTACCAAATTGTTTCAGCACCTAGGTATGGCGAAACTTTAATCAGATTTATGCATGCATAGTATGATCATAACGTCCAGCTGACTCTTTTTGAATTGAGTGGCTATTTTTGTGATGAAATTTAAACTTTGAGAGAAATTAGGTTTTTCAAATCTCGGCTACACATCCCAACTGAGATTCCCGAGCGTAACAAGATTCCCGAGATATACGGAATACAGTTTATTGCAGTGCATCAACGAATTGAGATATTTTATACAGGACGGCAAATTTTATGATTGGTGCCGTGTATGTGGGCGGTACTTTCCCGGCCCGTGTGCTTAGAAGTCTAGCTATCTTGAAGTTGAAACAATATCGAAATCATCACACAAATAAGCTGAACAACTTCCTTGTTCATGAAATTCAGATTCCTCATTAAGAGGCTGGATGGAATAGTCAACAATTCATAAGATCAACATTGCTTTAGAAGAAAGTTTTTTGATTTATCCATATATGTTCCCGTACGTTAGATATCTTCGGCCCGGAATTAACGTGAGGTATATTTTTCATGTGCATGCGTTCTTTATATCATTCCTTGTCCGGCACAACTTCATTAACATAACATCGTGCACAAACAGACAATATGTTTTTAGTTTGCATGGAGATACAGAACTATACGTTGGTCTTCGATGTTGTTAGTTTAAATTGTTCATATTATGGTCAGGTAAAGAAAATGAACCTAAAGGTCCTCTAATTCTCATATATATGTGACTTAACTCTTCGGAGGCTCAACGTCAATCGATCGTTGAAGCCTCTTGGAGACCAATAATTTCACCGAGGTCTTATACGGACAAATTTCTTTAGCTCGCTCCCGGTCCGGACATGGGGGGGTCTTTCGAGTAAAGGTTTTTGTTGTGAAAAACTACAATCTTGGTCACACACCATTTCTACATTTCGAATTCCATTCAATTTCCAAAGCTAATTTCAATAATTCCACTATAATGACTAATATTCATGCCAGGTGTCATACAAGCACGTAGTATATACCGCAATGAGAGAAGTCAAATTAATTCAAATCTTAACTGTAATTTGACAAAAGCCAATGAGCCATGGCACATATATGCCAAGTTTCATCACGCACATAGTATTACAACAAGATATTCCCTGAAATTCAGCCTTCAATACATGTTCCGGCTGAATTCTCCATGGTGTGTGTATCAAGTAGATGAAGGTATAAAAGGTTTGCATGTCTATATGTGAGTGCTCGATTAACGGAATCATGTACACGGTTAGGTTACGAATTTGCGATACACTGATGAGTCCGTGTGTATAGTCTGGTCAATAAGAACCACTTATATATATGCTCCTATATAGGAATAAATAAAAGTACATTCTGTGTAAGCCTTCCTTCCTTCCTGCTGCACAATAAATTTCTTTCTTTAATATAGCGAAGTTTTGATTGGCGAATGTACGATACGTCTCACATTCATTTAACGGAATCAGTACATGTGTGGATTAACAAGGAAGATTAATACCATGAATTCATTGGGCTCTGATCATTCCTCCCTTCTGGCCCCTTGGAAGGTAAAGGGCTGTAGGCTGTAGGCTGTATCGCCGGCCCGAAATTGGTGTACATAAGGACGAACTTGTCTAGTGAGAAGCGGATAGTTCCCGAAGCGAACCGAGTTTCTTCGACAGAGAGAAGCATTGGAGTCGTAAGTTGACGATAATTATGAATTAACATTTAGCTAGAAGATAAGTTAGAGAACGATAGCATACGAAGACCAAATTTGAAGGATATTCCAAAGCTATCATGGGGGCCTATCGGATCGAATTTTACAATTAACTTAAACTTTATAGAATATGCGATTTTGATATTGAGCGTGACGTTGAGTTAATCTTATTGAGTATATAGGTTTTAACAAATAAATTTGTCCAGTACATAGTACATAAAGACGCCTTAGGAGTTTGGGGTGATGATAGGTGCACAATCAATATAATTGGATCAAAGTTCAAATATTATTTTATGGTTTATCTCAGATCGATTCAGATGTTGTTGATAGTTGCACCTTTTGTTTCATTTATTGCATATGGTCAACTATAATCTAGTTTAACGTTGGGATTTGGTTGTTTGTGAAGAGTTTCCCAAATTGTAATTGTGCCGGATGTCAACTTAAATGAGTTAGCTTGCACGGGGGAAGTCAACATATTGAGGAACTTGCCGGGCGAACCAACACTCTCTAGCTCATAACATAGATATCCAGTGTTTTCAAATTCGATACTCAAAATGGGTATTCCGCCGTTCATGTTGTCAAGAGGAAACCATATACACAACTCGACAAGAATAGAACTTTTCACAAGCTCAAAGGAGAATTTGGTTGGTCATTGGTCTCTTTGCCGAGTAAAGATATTTGCCTTTTTTGTTGTTGATGTTCTTAGATGTAGTCTCCAAAATCGGTCAACAGGTCAGCTGTGAATCCAAGTGGTAAGATTCATAAACAAGTCTAGAAAAAAACCAATTGAAAATTTTCTTTCCAAATCACATGTAAGCTCAATCAAGACTGATGTTTCAAAAAGTTTGATTTTTGATGAGGCATTATTGAGAATTTTGTAGACCCATGTGATAGGATTTGTCAAATCAGGTTATGTTATCTGGATAGTCATGATTGTGTTTCAGGAAGATGAACCAACCGGTGGTATAGTTCCACTTTCGGGTGGTAGTTCCGTCAATTTCAAATTTGCTCACAGGGCGTGGGGTGTATACTTGGGAGTGAAACATGATGATGCTGTGAGATATATGTTGTGTGATTTCACATCTGATTCAATTGTATGATATTGATTTCGGATAACATAGTTTCTATATGAGTTATCGTTTCATACGACGTGATCTGTTCGGTCTTGAGAAGGCCCAAGTTGTTGTAGTTGTCTTTCATCTGGCTGCCCCAGCTGCAGTAGTAGTAACAAGTCCCTCATCAAAAATTTTATTTGAGCCTACCTAACTACGGTCGATTTTACTGGCCGGCCCATGTACATGATGCGCGTCGCTCGTCGATCGATCTATCGATTTATTTAAAGATATGGCCGCCACCAGCTGCCAGCTCGTTCTCCTCTCCAGCTAATTCATCGTGATCAGCCCGTACGTGGCAGTGTGGCCACTGGCAGTACGTCGAGCCAAAAGGTAGCTGCGCCGTACGCGTTCACGTCCACCTCCACGACTCCACGACTCCACGACTCCACGACTCCACGTTAATAAGGAGCCCGGTACAGGTACAGCTAAGTTGCTTGCAATCTTAAGTCCTTGGACTAACCTCAAAACGTGAAGTAAAACCATGCATACACTACGGATAAATTCAATTTTATTTTTTCAACAGCTCGTTGAAATGTTGGAAGAGCTATGTTGTTGCAGCTAGTTGGAGTGTACGTTTGTTGATTATAAGTTTGGTGTCTATATATAAAATTGGGTAAAAGAAAAAAACATGAGCAAAAGCCTAACACACAAATATGGCTTCAAATATTGTAAAAACTATAACATGTGTAAAGATCAAAAAGTTAAATAGCAAAAATAAAACAGGATAGCGAATAAAAAAGTAAAAAGCAGGTTAAAAAGAAGAAATTGTAGATGACTTTTCTATGGTGATCGATGACATCTAACGCTTTAAATTAGTTGAAGAGAGTCTCAATGGGAATAAAAGTGAAGTAACCAGTCAAATCGGGGACATTATGATTCTAACTAAATCACGAAAAGAAAAAGAAACTGAAATGGAATGCCAAAGGAAGAAAAAAAAACGTCATGAATAAACTTAAAGAAAAAAAAGAAGTCAGGCCAAATATAATCACAGATCCTTATCACCCAGCTTCTTCTCAACATGGTCCTTAATATTCTCGTCAAAGATAGGTTTCAAACCTTCATATGTTCCTTCTCTCTTAGCATACATCTTAGCTCTCTCCAAAGGAATCCAAATTCCAATAAAAGGCATCGAACCATACTTGATAACATGTCTGATCTTTTCATTCTTCAACATACCAGTTCTACGACCTCTGGTAATACCTTTCGTGTTCAACATCTTGGTACCATTAATCATATCATTATCTGATCTTCTCAACACCAAAACCCCATTGTATTCCCACACATAACATTGAACGTTTTGATCTTCCCACCAAACATAACTAACTTTTGGTGTATGTGGTTTAGGTGGGATAATTGGACCCGCCATCATGTTCATTCCATTGGCTGCTCCATAACCACCCATTGCTGTCTGTGGCATACCTGGAATTTGCTGATATGGCTGACCATAGTATTGCATTGTGTTTGGATATGGGTTATATAGAGGTTGTTGTTGTTGGACTAATGGCTGTTGTTGATAAGGCACCATACCGGGCTGCTGTTGAGGTTGTGGTTGTATTGGGATACCCTGTTGATCATGTTGTTGTTGTGGTGGTTGAGGTTGTTGTTGCTGGAGCATATCGGTAGTAGATCCTGTTGCCTGTGAAGTCATATAGTCATTTTCATGGCTACCAGTTCTATAACCAGTCCCCGTGGAAGAACCAGCTGTTGAACTAGCATAATAGTTTCCAGTTTGAGGTTGACTGTAAACATGAGAAGGGGTATTATGAACAGAAGCAGATGATGTTGTATTGACTGCTGCAGATGCTGTAGTTTCAGTAGGTGATGATCTGATTTTTTGTGCTTGGTTATAGCTGCCATAAGGTTGTTGTTGAACTTGTTGACCGTAGCCAGAAGCTGGATAAAGAGAATTTTGTTGAACCTGGTATGGGTATGAAGATGATTGTTGCTGCATGTATTGCTGCTGTGGTTGCTGCTGTTGTTGTTGACCTTGTCTTGGGTACATCATTTGAGGATATGAAGCAAGTGGTTGTTGATATTGACTTTGTTGCTGTTGCTGGAGATGTGGGTAAGGGCTTTGTTGTAACGGTTGTGAATGTTGAGTATGTGACTGAAGAGGTGATAAATGAGGAGGAGCTGAATTGGAAGCAGAAGTGGCACCAGAGACACTAGAATTTGAGAGATGTTTATTAAGGGTGTGGTCGGAGGCAGTAGAAGTGGAAGAAGAAGGATATTGCATTCTTTTTAAGATAGGTGACAAATTGATTGGGGATCGAAGTGAAGTACGAAGTGGGATATGCGCCAGTTGTGAGTTGTACTAGTTGTGTGTCCGGATTCGGTTTCGGGATAAGGAGAAAAGAGTACCGAGGGAAAAGTTGGAATTTGGAAATTTATATAGGGATCAGGCCAGTTGGAAGTAAGAATTAAGGTTGGTGAGGGTGAGGGAGGA
Organism: Ambrosiozyma monospora; assembly: GCA_001599995.1. NCBI lineage: Eukaryota > Fungi > Ascomycota > Pichiomycetes > Pichiales > Pichiaceae > Ambrosiozyma > Ambrosiozyma monospora. The sequence continues at coordinate 747,684 of BCIP01000010.1, forward strand.
CACTAAGCCAGGTGAGATCGATGTGTATGTTGTGTCTTAATGTATTGTGACAGATAGAAGATGAGCGAGTGAATCAAACGAAACACATTGGACACATGATAAATTCAAGATGGAGATTCGAAGGAAACATTGACGCTTTTATAAATGAGCACATCTGACAGATACCCCCAGCTTCCTTTTCTTTTACTGTTCCAATGGATTTAGCTTCTCAGCTTGTCAGCTTCCCCATGCCCTGCCATGCCATCCATGCTGAACGACTGAACTAACTACCACCTTATTCCTCTCGTGCGCGAATGTTGGACACTTTCGACATTCTGGACGAATACAATTGTTGAAGTCTGCTGTCCTGCGCATGGCGTGGTGGCTGCAAATCCTGCACCCTCTGCGTCTCTTGCATCTCGGGCTTGCAACTCGCATTTTTTCACTTTACCGCGCTGCATACTTTGCAGTGCTGCAGATGCGCAAGCTGTGCCTACTGTACATGTGCGCATATAATTGATTTTTTGCTGGTAATGCGCGTTTTCACAACTCCCGTTCGCGCATGTACTAGCACACATGGGTCGACTTTGCAGTGTACGTGCACATGTTTTACCTGTAACTTGGAAATTCATCTTGAATGCACCGCTACTTAATATTTGGCTGTTGTTTTTTTGACTGGTATTCATATGTGCACTCTGCACTCTGCACTCAGTGTGTGTTGTAATTGGCCAATTATTTGAGTTTATCTTTCATCAGATTAATATCAATTATTCCAGATTAATTGATCTAGCTAGCAAGTATCTATATTTTATATATATGGGTTAAAGCTTAAATTTGATCCTCTGATTTGTGGATCTTCCTTAATTGATCGAGGGAAAAACTGGGCAGTTGATCTATTTCATTTTTTCCCTTCTGTTTGACTCGATCACTTTCGATTCAATCTCTTTCTCTTTCTGTAGTGTACACCCTAATATATGTTCCCCGTTATCCAATTCTACTTCTCTTATAGCCTCAAATAAGCTTAACTATATAACAACGGTCTTTACACTCAAGAGTATTAAATTAGAAATACGTCAAATGTGATATATACAGCTAAGTAGTGGAAAAGAACTTAGCAGCATCTCGCTTTGGAGAAAAGAAAATGTCGATCTGCTTACACATAAAACGATTTGATACTTTTTTTCATAAGAAAAAAAAAACCGTTACATGATCTGGAACATTAATTAAAGAAGTATCTGGCCAAAAAATCCTCAACCTTACAATTCTTATAGTCTGCAAGCTGCCATTTTCTTTTGATACGTATCTCGTTATACATGATCGAGTGCAGTTTGATATCGCATGAATTTAAAGCTGGTCATGACACACGTATTGATATCCAGATTCCCAACATAATTGGTTACAAATTGAATCTTTGGTATGATTGGATGCTACTAAAACTTTGATATATACCATGTCAAATGACCCCATTCACAAAGCTGAAGTTGACAGGTATAAGATTAACACACTCGAAAATCCCCCACATACAAGCAAGCAATATTCCACCTCCTCAAAGGGATTATTGCCTATATGCACACATATGTAGCCTGTACCTTTCCTTTTCTTCCAGCATCTGCATACATTAACGTTTAATATCTGTGATATCCAAACTTTATGGGACAATTGTTCATTTCTTTATGCTATGATTTGTATGTGTCATGCAGTCGTTTCATACAGCTCACGATGTACGTATATGCCACCTGTGCGCAAGTGCAAGACAACTCCTTTTAAATGTATCCGTGCACAACAAATTCACATCGATGTCTCCAAATTTCTAGCTTTCAGTAAAAGGTTCTAGCTGTCACTGATATACTTCCAAATGAGCTCATATGTTACATTGATTGTATAAAAATGTACAGTACCTTTTATTTGTGCACTGATAGGAGTGTAAACTTTTGATCCAGGTGTTTGATTTGTGTAAGCTGGATAAATCATGTGCAAGGGCGCAACTTGCAAGATAAAGCCATGGAGCACACATATGCCTTTGAAAGGGGTCAGCCATGCTGGTAACATGCCAGAAGAATGTACGGGTTTATATTGGAGATTATATTGATTTGCTGAATTTATGTGTGGAACATGTAGTTGGATAATAAGTTTATACCCAACAGATCATGGGGGAAAGGGAGGCATGACATGTCATGCATGTTCAACAGACTTCACTTATTAATCATATAGAATTTTGTCTTTATAAGACCAACTTGAACCATTTCAAAGAAACAATTATATGGCTATCATGGTCATTTTATAGAATCGATTCCCCAACTTCTTACAGAGATCTATATAGACGTTGAACATCGTTAACTACAAATCATATAAGTAGCTTGTAAACTTATATATATGTATACCGTACACAGGTTTCATAGATAATAAATCGACCTGAATACATTTTAAATTGTACCTGCACTTTATTTGAATATGGAAGTTCAATCTGATTGTATACTCCAACAAATTCAAAGCACATGCTGCATAGCTGGGCATGTGACTCATGAGAGGAGAGTGGACCGGAAAAATTTCATTGATCTACTCTTTGTATTTCCAATAGTATGATGTTACAAACATGTGTTGGTTATATAAACTTTACCATTGTATTTGTAGTTAGTTTACTCTTGAAAAAGCGTTTTAAAAGTAGCTAGAATTCGATGAAATTTGAAACAGTTTTCTTCATGAAATTTCAGCTGATTTTTTTTTTTTTTTTTTTTTTGAAATTTGGTTTTTTTTTTGGCTTATAAAGCGCCGCGGGACGGAGTGAGTGAGCTCAGCTCTTGAGCTCACCTCAATTTACGAAAATTTAGAGTTTTTTCCGTGGGAAAAAAAAAGAAGCCCATGGGCCGGCCATGCTATTACGATCGAGATCTTTATAAAAATTTCAGTTTAAGTTTTCGGCTGATGTTGAAGACTATATGAATACAGTAAAACCTTAGTTAATACACGATCACAATATACGATTGTATCTTCATTGAGTAGATCTCATGATTCGTAACAACAAATTTAGAAGTAACAATCAGAGTCGAATTTTAAATTGGCCAAGCTCTTCGCACATATACGTTTTGCAAATGATGGCAAAGTCAAAATTTTGACGGACTGCACATATGAGAGTTTTTTTTTTTT
>BCIP01000011.1:6249-84827 GCA_001599995.1 Ambrosiozyma monospora
GCCTGTTAGTGCTCCAAAGCCTGCTACTGGTGGTTCCTCTGGATCATCTGGAAGTAAATTTGAAACCACTGCTAATACTATCGGTATTGGTGCTACTTTAGCTTCTCTATGGAATGCTGCCACTAACTGGGCGAATGGTGACAATACGGCTGCACAAGCTCCACAAACTTCGCAAACACCACAATAAAGGGGTCTGTTTTAAAAGATCCACTTTTTTTTTATATTTAATGTTTTCTACTTATATATCTTGTACTCCATGGTCGGTACTTGCATTTTTCTAAACGATGTGCTCTTATTGCTGTTATTGCTAAGCAGTACAGCTTGTTTTCTTTGGTTTTATAGTTAATTCAACAATTTCAAATTCATGTGTTTTAATATACGTTAAAACTTATCAGAAATAAACAAATTTGTCTGTCACTTCAATGTTTTCTGTACACAAGAATGCCTTGCATGTTAATTTCAATATTAATGTATCATAGCTTTATATATTGATCTACGCTAATTTAACATACATATGTTGTTTTCTTCTAATTTCTTGATCAATGAATTATGTACGTTAATCTCAATTTGAATGATATGATCAGCAATTAATTGGCCTAGCTAAACCAGAAGCCAACTTACCTTTCCTCATCTCATTTACTGTCTCTTGTTAACACGTCAAAACCCGATTGCCGAGCTTTCGAATATATGTTAAATTGAAATATAAGTTTTTCGGTTATTTTAATGAATCCAAAAGCTCAACTGCCATATGGGGCCCTCTATCTAATATACAGGGTCCAAGTCTCGGAATTCGGAAGAACTAACTACCTAATTAGCGCTAGTTTTCATCTCAGCGCGCGTCTCTCTCAATCATCTTGCATCATCTTGAGAAGGCAGAATCAAAAAAGCTGATCATCACCGACGATTAGTACGTGTATTTTTATGATCAGTGTTCAAACACCAGATGAACAGCACACCTTAGATGAACATCAATTGAAAACTCAGAAAACATACCCTAGCTGGTCCTGAGACAAACATCAATGTACTCCACCGTACAGGTTAATTGAGTTCACGTAAAGTTGTTCTTCGGTGTGATACAAACTATACTCCAAATCAATCATGTTGGAAGAACACATTCACGTACAGCAAACTGAGATTAACACTCGTATATTACAGAGCAGGCCTTTCAAGTACAAGTAATATAGCTTACTGATAATTCAGAAGATGTATAAATCCAGGTCAACAGCCTCCTGTTTTGAAAAACATCCATTACCACAGAATTAATTTATCTCCAGTTCATCATCAATCAATTCACTCCTTTTCAATCATCAGATTATTCCAACTACTTTTCCACTCTTTCAAATTATACTCTCAATTCAATCAAACTCCCAAAAATGAAATTCTCAACCACATTGGCCATCCTTGCTGCTACTGCCTTTGCCGCTCCAGTTCCTCAAGACATTGCTTCAGATATTGATCCAGTCGCCAAAGCTGCAGTTGCAAAACCAGCTACTGGTGGTTCAGTCGCTTCAAAACCATCTACTGGTGGTTCCTCTGGATCATCTGGAAGTAAATTTGAAACCACTGCTAATACTATCGGTATTGGTGCTAGTATAGCCTCTTTATGGAAAGCTGCCACGTACTATTTTGGTGGAGATGATACGGCGCTCCACACTAGAGAGATAAGCTGTCTATCAAGAGATCCACTACTTTTTTTTTCCAACGTCAATGTTTTCCAGGTCCCTTTTCATCGTGTACTCTAGTTAGTATACTATATTTTCTAAACGTATACGTTCTTTTATTGCTGTTGTTGTTTATCAATACAGCTCTTGCACTTTCTTTTCTTTTATTATTAATTTAAACTTCAAACCTATATGTGTATGCACATATTTTAGTTATAATTTAATAAATTAAGAGGTTAGAGCTTAAACCTTTCATGCGCTGATATTGTTTGTTTTTATTTTTACTTTACCTAAAATAAAGTTCAAGTTCGATTATATTAATAATTATTATAAAACAGAAGAGTCTATTCGAACTCAATTTTAAGTAAAATTTAAACTGATCGAATGAAATTGATCACATATATACGTTAAAAAAAATTGCATATATATATATATATTTGATTTTATTTTTTTATTTTTTATTCTTTTTTTAGACATAACAATCCTGATCGAATTAAACTATATACTTCGAAAGAAAAAAGGTACTTGAGGTTTCGCCTAACCTTCAACAGCACATAGAAATCACAAATGCAGTAAGAAAGGAAAAATCAGCCATCTATATATATGGTTATAGACAGTTGAAAAAACCATAAGTTTGTGGAAGGATATTGTGGGGGGAAGGGAAATGCAAAAATAAGAAAAAGGAGTTTGGGGAGGGTAATTGTGGGAAAACGAATTAAATAAGATTGGGTAAAAAAAGAAAAAGAAGAAAAAAATTAAGTTAAGCGGTCAACCATAAAGTTGAACGTGTAAAATTTGGAATGGGAGGGAAGAATAAGGATGCATGGAAGGGTATAAAGTTGGGTTTAAAAGAAGAATAAAGAGATAAAAAATGGGAGGGCGAAGTTAAAGGAAACCATGTAGGTATGAGAGGAGAGTGAACGTCAAACAAAACTGGGTGGGCCCACATGGGGAGAAGTTGAAAGAGGAAGAAATTAAAAAAAAATAAACGCTAGAAGAAACTTGATAGGGAGAGAGGAGGTTGAAAAATGATTAGGTCAAGTAAAATGATGAGAAAGGTAAAGGGAGGTCAGAAGAACAAAGAAATAAATTAAGAAGTGTGGGAGAAAGAGGTAGAAGGAATAACGGAAAGATATGATTCTAATTCGAAGGATCAGTTGAAGAGGGGGCTATTATCCCAGTAACCATGTTGATTCTTGTAGGTGATGTAGAAGGATCTGATGTTGTGTTCATGCCATTCTATTGGTTGGATGTCAGCATTGCGCCCATAGTCATTGTGAGTAAAAGCTCTTTTATACATCTGATGCACCATTCCGACGTATAAATTCAACTTGAATATTTCTGAATTTTCTAAATTTGTGTTTGCTAAAACATTAGTTGGAATTTTGAAGATAGGTGGGACGTTCGTAGCGAAGGACCAAAGTCTTTCTGTAATTCTGCAGTTGAAAATTGCGTGTTTAACTCCTTTAGAAAGAGGGTCTTCTTTGTGGGGATCGCATAGTGGACAGTAGTCTGAAAAACCGATGTTGATATGGCCTATACTTGGAAAAGGAACAACCATTCGGTGTTGAAGGGGTAGATACGTCTTTTCTTCGCAAACCATTTGAAGAAGGAGGACCATCTAAAAGAAGGGAGGCTGAAGTGGTGCCCCAGTATGAGGTCGACAGTTCAAGGTGTGGTTGATTGAGATGGAATTTCTTCGAAATATGTTTTAGTGACTCGTGTGTAATGATTTCTGAAGTTCCCACATATGACTTTCTTTCTGTGATTCCGGTGAGACAAGGTGGTGTTGTTGGAGGGTGAAGTATATCATATAGAGGCCACCATTTATAAACATTAATTTTCAATTTATACGTTAGTTGAATTTTCACCACTAATTTAAACAGATTAACAAAAAAAAAGAAAAAAAAACGTAAAATTGTACATGCACAGGTACTATAACCGAGACTCTATTGTCTCAACGAGCAGCAACAAAAAAAACAAAACGCATGCATGTGCCAGATGTCTTTCATGCACATGATCTGGGGGCCCATAAATCTAGGGAGCCGGCTTTGTCATCATCTTCATAGCTGCCTCGAACGATGTATAGAGTTTTTTGTTACAATTCATTATTGTTTTTAAGGAATAACATTTATATATAGATAAGGTAAAGTGATTGTACGTATAGAGCTTGATTAATGTGAACTAGGTTTTAACAATTGTTGTGTGCTTATACTCAAAACATTAAACTTTTGGATACCGTATGAGGTCATTGAAGTTTAACGTACGTGCGTCATACGAAACGTTACCGATTATAAGAAATGCATGCAATATTTGAAGCTCTAGGCAATATTCCTTTTTCTAATTTTCTAAAGCTCATTTGAAGGGCAAATTTGCATCGTTTGAAGTTAAACTTTGCAAAGACCGACATCGCGAGGAGGTAGAGCTGGGCCATGTGAGGATCTCGATCGAGACAAGTTTTTGTGTAGCCGGAGCTATACTTCTACTTCAATATCATTGACCTGTCCCCTGATAGAGATATTCATAGGTATAGCCTTACCACTATATTATGATTTTAAGATTAATCATCTTGAACGATATATTTATATGAAGTTGCACTGTATACGTATACGTACACATGCCGTAACTTAAAAATGGAAAGCTCGTATAAAAAACTGTTAAACCGAGACCGGTAATGAGGCCGTATAATAACGTTAAGTTTTTTAAATTTGAACAAAGTTATGTATGCTGAATACCCATTATGGAACTGAAATTAACATTCTTGAAGAGATGCTAATAATGAAAAGTTAACCTTATCTACAACAAACAAATTAACATGGCTCCAATGAAATTATAGCCTACCACCATCTTCCTCTATAGCTTCGATCTACTCTGTAACTGTATGTACACTCTGTAGTTTCCAGAACAAGTAAACACTGGAAATCAATAACCGTGGGATTCGACACTGGGTAGTCGAGGGACATACCAGCTCTTTCTTTGATCGCTTACATGTCTTGCATCCAACTGTGCTTGGAAACGTTCCAAACACATCAATCAACAAATGATCTGGACCATTTGACAGTAATGACAGATGCATGTACGTTGACCTAACTGCAGACTAACCGGTATTGAACATAGGGATCCGATGTAGACGGTGAGTCCGAGAGTGATAATTGGATATAGCTAACTAAATAATAATAACATGTGTGGATAATCATAATATCCGTGGTTTATAATACCTAATTTCGTAAAGATTGAGCATTAGGACATTTGAATTTTGAATATTATGAATAATACAACGGTGAATTAATTTTAGAATCAGGCTGGTATGTTGGTATGTTGGTATGTTGGTACGTGGTTGGTGTGTTGTTATGTCGGTGAGTGTAGTGGGTCTAATTCTCAAGAGTTATCCACGGATTAAATTTGATAGCGCATGTGCTGTAGCCTGTGCTGTATAGCCTGTGCTGTATAGCCTGTGCTGTATAGCCTGTGCTGTGGTCAGTGTTGAGTGTGTTGAATCATGGAAGTTTAAGTTGTAGATTGCACTTAAGTCGGTACGTACGTGTGAGTGAGAGGACAATCGAATTAATCACTCTTCTATTTCATGTGGATGGGTTGACGTATTCAAGAATTGTCGATTTGTCATGAACTTTATATACCTAATAGTCCTGGCCAAAGCATGTGCAAACTATATAGTGAATTGTTATAGGAGGTGTTAAGGAGGGGAGTGAAGTATAAACTTTCATTCCTCAACACCTTCACTTCTTAAGATGTTTATGGGCTTCTTTCTTACACATACAACAAGTAGACTGCCTTGTCTCCCGAGTCCCCTCCCTCGCACTTTAAAATTAACGTTGTGAAAACTATGTTAAAGAATTGCCCTTGTTTGGTAATATGGTTAGATTTCACACTTTCACACACATGATACATCCACTACTTATAAACTTTGTGCTTGTTCACTGTTCACTGATTCTGAGCTTTGACGTTCAAAGTGTGTGTGTATGTGTATGTGTGTGTGTATTACGTAACACTCACCCTAGGGAGAGGAAGAGTGAGGAGAGTGAGTACTGAGTACTGAGTACTGAGTACTGAGACGACTTCAGCTAGTGCTTCGATCACTTACATTCCCATGAGAATCCCATTACACTTTATCTACTATTTACACTTTCTTTTCTGTGCACTTCTCACAGAAAAACCGTATTTTAAACTTAAAACACTCACTACAACTTATATTATGCTCAAGATACACATTATACCTTAACACCTTGCCTTCCTCTCCTCCCACTCCCACATTATAAATACTTTGGTATCTGCCTCTTCTTTCTCTTTCCAAAATGTTTACTGCCTCTGATCAGGAAAACAACTTGTTCTGGTCTACCCCTGCCTATATTACCCACCGTTCCCCCCACCACCCCATACATATCCTAAATTCCGGTTTCACACTTTTCATCTAAAACCACCATATACTACCACCATTTAAAATTCCCAGTTACCATTCAAATGTCTACCACTGTCTCATACCCGCCTGTGCAGGCCATTTCCAGAAAAAGAAAGAGAAGCGGAACTTCAGCTACATCAACGGTCAGCATCAAAAGAACCAGAAATAGAGGCCAGGGGAAAGTAGCCACCAGAAAACTATTGAAACAACTACCAACAGACATCATCCTGACCATCTACCAACACACATTACAAAGCCACCTAAGTTTCTATGAACTGTTCTCATACGTGGGCAACGATAAAAACTACGACTCAGTGGTGAGACTACTGTTAACTAACAACGACATACAAATCTCACAAACCTCGATGTTCATTGTGGTTTGTTTGAAGTCAATCACCGAACAAAGACCAGAGATCAGAGAGTACAGTTGTCTTTACAAGTCGCATGATTCAAGATCTGTGATTCGCAAGTTTATGAAGTTTATTCAGGATCATAATGTCCAGTTTAGAACAGTTGAGATGGATGATGGGTTGTGCTGTGAAGATCGAGATTTGTTGTTGAGTCATTGCACTGCTGTTGTTGCAAAAGATATCAGGTTCGTTGGTGGTGAGAAGTTGCATGTTGATCAACTGAAGAAGTTTGCGTCGATTTTGGATGTCACTGAGGTTGTTAATGGAGAGCCGAAGCAATTACAACAACCACAACAACAGCAGCGACAGCCAGCTAGTATGCCATCATCATCATCTGTGCCATTTCTATCAGATTCAAATGTTCCAAGTTATATCCATGAATCAATCAACAAGTCAAAAGGCATAGTGTTTCAAAGATACAATCAATTCACATTCACAACGGCTCAACTGTTTTCAACACTGTGTGAATATGGTAAATTTCAAAATTTGAAAACTATCACAGTTTCAATAATTTGCAGTTTTGACAATATGAATAAATTGAATCCTGTTTTCCAGTCTCCGAATTTCAAAAGATTGGCGGTTGTTATCTCAACTTACCCCAACCTCAACAACAACAACAACAACACTAGCTCTCAGTTTCAAATTGGTTCATCACAAGTTGACTCAAACCCATCATCTAGAATTCAAGATCGATTAGTTGACTCACTCCATAAGTTCAAAACCTTCCAGAAAAAACTAGAGATTCATATCGATGGGAACTTCAACATCATCCCTAATTCCAACCAACCTCGCTCATCCCGAACTCAACTTCCATCCCACTCCCAATCCCAGTCTCTGCCCCAACTCCAAACATCAACAGCAACATTCACACATACCTCATCATCCCAAACACCAAAATTCATGCTTTCCTGGCTCCACATCCTTAAAGATTTCTGGTCTGATATCAAGTCTATCAGAAGCTCGGTTTTGGAAATGGATTGTGAGCTTGAGACATGGTTGAGTATCATCAATTATAGACTTGTTGGGTTGAACAGATTAGAGTTGTGTGTTGTGTTTGATGATGAACATGCAGGTGTTCCTGTGCCGTCCTTGTATGCTGCTCCAAGTGGTTCTGCATCTATATCTTCATCTTTCTCGTCTTCAGACCAAGAATTATCATCATCCTCCTGCACATCAACATCCCGGTTCTCAAATCATAGCATACCAAAACAATCCCAAACCCAAAATCTGGATCTGAATCTGAATCAAAGATTGACACTTAATCTCAATCCACAATCCCAGTTTTTGAAAAATATTGTTGTTTCAAGTACAGCTGAATTAACCCAGAGTTGGAGATTTCCTATAGTTAACATCCACACAGAGTGCTTTACTTCAGGCCGCCATTATGAACTTGAGCCGCCTAGTGTCAGTTTGAGTTGTGTTGTGGTTGGTAATTCTGGTTCAGTTGGTCAGGGTTGTCTGAGTTTTTCTAATTGTGTTTTTGATGAGTAAAATTGGCTTTTCATTGTATGTGTTACTCTTCTTATCATTTTTTTTTTCGATTTTTTTTATGATCTTTTCAATTCAGTTCAGCTTTTTTTTTTCAGTTTGAACTGTCTGGATTTGTTTCTATTATGTTTGTTCAATTACTATCTTCTGGAGTCTTTTCTAATATATACGAACAAGTGTGAGTACGTCATCTCCATCGCTAACGCTCTGGAGTTGGACTCTGCTCCACTTCCAGTTGGTCCTACGCTTCGCTCCGGAAACTGTCCGTTCCACAGACACTGCACTTGCGCCTGGGGCGACGGCGGGCTCTCTCTGCACTCGCCAACTGATTCAAGAATTTAAAGTTTTTGCATTTTGCACCCAAGAACCGGTCTATTTAATTTATATTTCATGGGCAATGGAAATGAATAAACAAATATGTTGAGTATAGCTAGATGTAAAGGAACTTTCAACTTTGATGAATAATCTCGCGTATATATATACTATACTGGCTGTCGTGTGTATATGACTTGAAAAATGGAAATTGATATCTCTTTCGTTACATGAAGTACCTTCAGTTCCAGCAATTTCTTTGGCTCGTGTGATTGGTATATATGGAAGTTCATGCTGTCAAGGTCTCAGACGATCAATTTCCTGTGAATTGAGGTTTCGAATTAGGTGTATATAAGCACACCAACTTTCTCAAATTTCAAACTGCGCAAGTTCTCTAATATAACGATTTACTTATGGAAAAAGCTAAACAGCGAAAACTGAATGAATCTGCTTTCTATTCAGTTCCTGACCTAAAAGTGTATCCATGATCTCCATGCTTTTCTTTGGTATTTATGGAAGTACTGCGTTGACAATTTGTTAAAGAGATCAGACACAGCTAGAGCTTTTCCCAGAATAGATTAACTTATCATTATTTATACCATGTTTATATATATACTCAAGATCATATTATACATAAATTCGATCCATCAAATGCATCTATCAACGTACTATATACAATATATATATATATCTAGCTAGTTTACATGGATCCCATGCAATTTTCAATATTCAGATCAGCGATATAGAGCTACCAATATTTGAACTTCCACTCAAAATGATCTGGAGGTTCTAAGACCAAACATCTTTTTATAACATCAACTGATGCTTGGTTGGCATTATCAAGAAAAATACAGCTTTTTATGTTTTCCACAAAATAATAGTTAATAACAAAACGAATAATTGAATCAGGAAGTTGATCGAAATTAAGGTGACACGGAGCCCTGCCAATGTGATTGCCTATTTCAACTGTATGCAGATGAGGAGGGAATTCCAATCCCCTGAAATCAATCTGTTCACGTTGGCTGATAGTAACTTTCAGGGAACATATATTTTCCAGAGGCGAGATAAATCTTTTCCAAAAACTTTCGAATGATTCATTATATTCAAACAAGCTGATATCTAATGATTCCAAACACGATGGGAATTGGCCCGTTAGAAACTTGGGGAATTGATATGAATAAAAACTTAGGCAAGGTGGTAGATTTGAAAGATCAATAGATTCAAAACTATGAGAAAGTGAGAAGTATTTCAAACAAGCAAGTTTATCTAATGAAAATTTTTCCAGTGGCATTTCGATAGATGAACGATTTGCTTTTTGAGAAAGAGACATATAGAGACATTTCACACAGGGAAAAGAGTGAAGCAATGATTTTAGTTCCAAAAAATGATCCATGTTACTGTATTTCGAAGGAATATAGATTTTGAGCTCGCATAGTTCATTCAACTGATGAGTATTGGAGAACTTATGGATGCTGTAGTTGCTATTGTAAGAAAGTCTTAGTCTTTGAAGCTTTGTTGGCAACATTAAAGAGCAACCTTTCAAATCACATGATTCAATACCAAAGAGAGATAAGTCTGTGATAGTATCAGGCAAATTTTCAATAACCTTGCAGTTCAGTTTGGAAGAAAAAAAAGTTAACTTTTTCAAAGATGACATATTTCTCAAATCAATACCCCCAGCAGGACAATCAGCCAAAGAAAGACTTTCAATGTAACAAGTTGACAGAAAATATAAAGGACAATTTGCTTCTTCCTTAGTACTTGAGGAAAAGTTAATCACCAAATTTCTCACACGAGTAGAATTATTCACCCTTGCCGAAAATTCCAGGCCGGCATCGTCCAAAGTGATTTTCAAAGGAAATGTATCGGCAACTCCTTTTTCAAGAAAGCAGTGTAAACACAGAAGAGGATGGAAAAACATCCTGCGAATGTTGGAACTAATGTTCACTTTAAACTCAGAAACTTCTTTCTTGTGAAAATAAGAAACTGAGATGCCCAGTTTATAATCAACTGTTCTTCATCCTCGATTGAATAAGTAAACCATGATATGATCAATTGTTTCTTAAAGTTTTTCCGTCCCGAACAGAACCATGACTTCAAATTCTCGATCGTTTTTTTGTATCCACCACCCTGTGTATCTATAGCATCTTYCATGTCAAGTTTYATAGTTGCCAAGCGGTGTAATTGTGAAAGATCCTTAATCTCTGCCAATGAATGAAGTGATGTGATGTCAAAGTCCAATAACGTGACAAATTCCAGTTCATTTGCATCCGGTATCATGTTTTCATCTRTCCAATYCCCAYCATTATTACTYACCTTCCGACATCCAAACTGGAGTAGCTTCAAAACATCAGGGTCATCTGTATGCAACTCATTTGATGACAAAACTGAGCAGTTTATAGTCATTTCTATCTTGATCGATCTTGATAAAACAAACTCCAAAAACTGTTGAAAATGTGAATCGGAGAACAGAGACTCGTCAAATTGCAAACGTGGTATGACTAGAGCAAGAACATCATCAAGAACAGAATGAATCCCAATCAATGATAAGAGATGTGTAGTTGAATTGAAAAGACAGAAATGTTGTATACCAGCAAAATAATCATAGACAACCATACCAAGAATCTGACATTTGAGTTCTAGTGGTAGCCCAGTTGTGACTTGTTTGACAAATGGTGTAAGAGCAAACAACAACATGACTGTTGACAGTTGTTTAAGTGAAGAAAATACAGTGCTGAATGATCAAACTGTCCAAAACGTCAATGGATAGGCATGCGATGTATTCTTATATTCATCTTCTAAAGTATCTAAGACCTCGAATAACCATTCCCACATTCAATTTTGTGTAAACTGGAATCCTCCATGGATCAACGTGATTTCTTTTCAAGGGTTTGTTTGGCATTGCAAGTGGGGACAGGCCGAAAAAACGTAGATCTGGGTTCAAACTTCAGCTTAGTCAGTAATGTGATCCATAACAGCCTTCTCTTCAGTTCTGGGTATTAATCTGAATATCTCCTAAATAGAAAGTATCTCTCCGACGTAATAGTTTCCTTAGTGATGGTGACTGTATCATGGATGGATTATTGAAATTAGTAATTGTAAAGGTAAAAGGAAAATTCAAGATTAATCGTAGAGTTGAGTTTCATTGATCTTATTTTTAAGTACATTTATACTCACTTGATATTCTTCTTTTGCTTGGATCACTTGATTTTCTAGTTTTCAATTTTATTATTCTTTTGAAGTGAAGCTTCGATTCATTTGACAATTTACAAAAACATTTGTAAAAATTAGGAATTGTGTGACATTTCTGTTCACATCAAGTTAACGATTTGATTTTTGATTTAAAGTGATCGTTCAAAACTTTAAAATACATGAATTTGAAATTGTTGAATTAACTATAAAACCAAAGAAAACAAGCTGTACTGCTTAACAATAACAGCAATAAAAGAACATCGTTTAGAAAAATGCAAGTACCGACCATGGAGTACAAGATATATAAGTAGAAAACATTAAATATAAAAAAAAAGTGGATCTTTTAAAACAGACCCCTTTATTGTGGTGTTTGCGAAGTTTGTGGAGCTTGTGCAGCCGTATTGTCACCATTCGCCCAGTTAGTGGCAGCATTCCATAGAGAAGCTAAAGTAGCACCAATACCGATAGTATTAGCAGTGGTTTCAAATTTACTTCCAGATGATCCAGAGGAACCACCAGTAGCAGGCTTTGGAGCACTAACAGGCTTCGGAGCACTAGCAACAGCTCTCTTTTGTAATTCTTCATGTTGTTCTGGAAAGTAAACAGYCGTATCTGGTCCGAGAATTATTGGCTTTATAGCATTTGGATTGCCATCATGTGGTTTTCCGCCATTATATAGGGTTGAAGGATTACTAATTAAAGCTCTCTTTTGGAAATCGTCGAGTTCAAGGTCCCTCTTTTGTGTAGCAGGTTGTGTAGCGGCTGGATCAGCAGCAGCAGTAGTAGTAGTGGCATCTTGTTTATCATCTCCGGTAGCCCATTTGTGGAGTGTGTCAACTATACTGAGTCCACCAGAGACAATTCCGATAGGAGTGGCAATCTTTCCTAATTTATCTCCAGTGGAGGAACCACCAGTAGATGGTTTTGAAGCGACTGAACCACCAGTAGCTGGTTTTGCAACTGCAGCTTTGGCGACTGGATCAATATCTGAAGCAATGTCTTGAGGAACTGGAGCGGCAAAGGCAGTAGCAGCAAGGATGGCCAATGTAGTTGAGAATTTCATTTTTGAAAGTTTGATTCAATTAAAAATGGAGTTTGAATGAGTGTGAAAGTAGTCGGTTTTTTTTGTGAAAGAGTGTATTGATTGATGATGATGATATGGAGATAAATTAATTTTGTGATAATAAATCTTTCTTGCAAAATAGGTGGATGTGAGCCAGCATTTATACATCTTAATTCGAAGTGTGTCAGTATGATATGTTCTTGCATCAACGATCTGTCATGAAATGACTCTTCAACTGTTCATTGACTTCCTATACATGGATATGGATGACATGTGTTCTTCCAACAGTGCATATTGTAGAAGGGCAGCTTGTGTGTAAACGCAATCAGCCTGAACTCATGTGTTGAAGGCCTACGTGTACTTCAGGGCCATTTTGAATGTTTGTTATATTCCAATTGTTAATGTTTGCTGTTCATCTGAAGGTTTAATAGTAGGTACTAGGTAGTGAGTCTTGAGTCTTGACACGTAGGTCTTACATGGTGGTGAAACATGATCAAAAACATTCAGCCTAAGATATCGACTGAAGAAATTTTCTCTCGGCCCTCAAAACTAACGGAATTTTGGCAGGAAAACGTTTCAAATAGAACAACGAAAAAACTCAAATAGAATATTCTCAACCATTTCTCTTCACCAGAAGACCATCAATCGCGCCCCTTTGGGAGTTTTCTTGGTATCCTTTGAGTTCATTTCTACTACAGGGTCCCAGGTATATACAACATACAGTTCTTCCGGACCCTGTATATGGGAACTCTAGAAGAATGAGCTGGCCTTCTTATCAATATTTGATGGATCTATACTCGCATGAAATTCAGCACGAGTATACTATAGCTAGTTAATGAGACGAGCAAATTGATGAGAGCTAATCATGGGCATGTCTTAGACTTCGATTTCCATCAAATTATAAGTACCGATCTCGAAAATTTATAGGATATTAATTCAAAACAAATAAAATTTCACTTATATACGTTGAATTACCTTCAAAATGAGCAAAATTAATAAAAATGAAAAAAAGGCGCAAAAATGCATATAGGGGAATATAAATCGATCCAGGATAACAAAATGAAATACAGCAGCTAGAGTAAGAAAAGAAAGTTTTGAGAAGTTTCAAAACCTTTTATATTCCAGGAACTAAGTAATATAATTCAGAACAATAAGCTTAAAAGAAGACAAAGTTGCAGACAACGAAAAATAAAAGCAAATCAAAAATTGAAGAACCGATGTGATCACAAATGAATTCCCTTAGGATCTCAGATGAAAAGAATTCTTCTTCCGAACAACCCTGGTGCATCAAGTTGTGAGTTTGAAGTAGCTTGGTAGGTTGATAATGGCTCATCTACGATAACAGATGTTGGATCAGTAGGCAAAGGTTCATCCGGGTTTTCGGAAGTTGGATCAGTGGATTTTGGCTCGGCAGAAATCTCAGAAGATGGATCTGGAGTTGGTGGTGAATAAGTGGATCCCGAGTCATCTAGAAGTTTAGAAGATGGAGTTGGAAAATCGTCGTTAGAGCCAGGTGGAGAACTAGGGTCATCTGAAGGAGGATGTGGAGAGATCGTGATATCAGGGGGAGGACTGGAAATAGAAGGAGGTATGGTAGGAGTGGTTGTGATGTCGGAGGAGCCAGTACACTTACCATCGAGACCACAGGTGAACGTATAAGTTTGGCATTTATAATGATGACATAATGTAGTTGTGACAGTAGTCTTCAGAATTGGTGTTGGATCAGGATAATAATAGCACATGTCATGGACACAATTGTAAGTCTTTGTTTGGCAACGGCGATGCTGAGGACAAGTCACACTGATGGAAGTTGTTGGTGTGACCGTGACTGTTGTAGTCTTGCAGGCACAAACAGTGTTGGTACAGGTCAAAGTGATGGTTTTAGTATCGATGACGGTAGTAACAATGTAGTCAGCTGGTCCAGTGATAACAGGGGTTGGTGGAGTGAGAGTAATAGTATAAAAATCATTTGTACAGATTTCGTCCACACAAGTGACAGGTTCATAACCACAATGAGCGGAATTGGTGTCTCTGCAAAAGAAATGACTGGTAGTCCAATACAAATGGCTGCTATTTCCGTGAGGTGGTGGAGGCGGAGGAGTGATGGTAACGACATCAGTGACAGTGATAGTCTTGGTTAGAAGCTGACAGTTGTTGCTGCGATCGCAGTATACGTAGGTATAAGTCTTACAAACGTTATCATCAGGACAAACAGAAGGGGGTTCAGTGATACCTGGAGGTGGAATATCAGGAGTAGTAGTAGTAATTGGTGGTGGAATTTCAGAAGACGGAACAATGATTGTAGTTGTGGAGCAGGTACAAAGATCATTAGCACAAGTGAAGGTGACAGTTTCATAGTCATAAACAGTGACGGTGATCCACTTAACTTCAGGTGTCGGAGTCACTGGAGTAACAGGTAGTTGAGGTGGAACCCAAGTGGTTGGAACTGTGATTGTAGTCGTTGAACAAGCACAAACAGCATCTGTACAAGTAAGTGTAACGGTGACAGTATCGATAACAGTGACAATGACCCATTTGACAGGAGGAGGCTTGGTGATAACAGGTGGTGATGGAGTGACATCAGGAGGAGGACGTGTTGGACAAGTATCAGTAGCTGTGACTGTAGTTGTTCCTGAACATAGCATGAGAAGACAAGCCCAGTATTCAGTAGTACCGACATAAACAGTGGATGTTAATGTAACAACGGTTGCAGTTGGTTCATTAGTTGGTACTGGCTTAGTAACAATTGGTGGTTCAAGAAGATCGCCTGATATGGTTTCAACTGGCTTAGTGACAATTGGTGGTTCAAGAAGATCGCCTGATATGGTAACATCTGGTGAATGGGGATGAGGATGAGGATGATGTGGACGACATTTTGGATTTGGAACGACGACAGTTTCTGTTTCACAAGGAGGAATACTAGGACAGCTAGTTTGACCCTCAGTAAAAGTTGTAGAGATGGTGGTAGTAACCCAATAAGTTGGTGCAACAATATCATAGTCCCATTCAGATTCTGAAGTTGTGACAATTGAAGAAGTTGAGTTGACATACGTGTCAGTGATAGTATCAGGGTCAGCATAAGCTAGGACCAGTTTTGACAGAGCAACAACAAAAAGTGATCTGGAAATGATCATTTTGAAATTGGGTTGATTTAGTAGTTGGATAAAAAGAGCCTGGTGGTTTTGATAGAGAGCAGGGTCGTTCAAAAACTTGATTTTCACTAGCTGATAAACAGGGAACTTGGTTGGATATTTATAGCCAATTGGGAAGCAAAAACTAGGTAAGTCAGATTCTTTATGGAGAAGGAGTTTCGGCGATTTCATGACAAGAGGATCAAGACCAGCTCTCAAATTGAACCAGAAGCGATGACCACTGACATGAAAATGAATGTTGACTCGGATTCTAATAATACATTGATGGACCAGGACAAACTCTTTTCTGCAGTATAGCAAGTGATAGCAATCAACCAACAAACAACACCATCATCCAATCAGATACCGTTTGGTGTTTTGATTTCTGGTTTCTCTGACCTTCTCAACAAAACAGTTGCAAAAATAGCCAGATAGGGTAAGTTCCAGAAAAAAACCTGGCCAATTCAGTCTTCATCAAATCAAGGGTCCAGCTGAATCCAGAACCATACAGAGCCCAGTTTTTGGCCATGCACTCTTCTTGCATAAAAGGACAACATGGGCCGAGGTATATAGTTTGAAGTTTGAACGCGTTCCTTCTAAAATAAGACTGGACCACCTTCTTCAGCACCTTAGTGAAACCCATGGACCCTTGAACCCTTGAACCCTTCTTCAGACCCAAATCTGGATTCTGCTGTCTCGAAAGCCCTAAAAGTAGTTTTTGATACAGGCCAAGAAATTTGAAATTGTGAAAACAAATGACCAAAAACCAAGGCTGTGCATGTGGCTAGTTTTTGTGGCAAATTAAGGCGCACCATTAACTGCTCTATTTGGAGTTTTGTTAGGTGTAAAACTTGACAAAATATCCGATTATCCAACAAAAAACTGGATTTATAATCAATGAGTTCTCTAATTAAGCTAATATATAAATGATACAATACAAATCTTTATGGGATCGTTGTAATGTTCCAACGTTGTAATGTTTCGGATTAATTTATCAACGAAATGATTTGAATTAATGCGAGTCCCGCGGTTTCAAGGTCTTCTGTGTAAAAGTTCAAAGTCCATACATAAACCATCTCAATCACTTGGGTCTATACTCATGATTCTATAACCAATCCGCACAATGTCAACTAGATTAACAATGAACCCATCAATTATTATCAGGTTTTTGAAACCGTAATTACGGTATCACTAACTGCTATCTCCGGTTGTGGAATAATCCAGTTGATCAGTTGGCAGTTATTCCAGATCGAATTCTTCATACAAGACTTCTCACAGCTGTTCATTTTGGACATATATTCCATATATTGGATTCAAGAGAGATCAACATATATAACGGACATTTGATATGATTACTAAGTATTAAACGGAGTTGAGCTTTACCTTTGCCTATGATTTATGCCAACATATGACTGCAAGCAGTATATAAACTTGACCAATTTCCCATTGAATCAAACTGTCTATTCAACAATTTCCTCCAGGAATCATCATCATCATAAAGGTATACACAAATAATGTCAGACTGGTCAAAGATTCCTAAAGATTTTTACACAAACTTGGGCCAAAGTGGTATGTTTTGCAAAGAATATGGTTTCCAATTCGAATGTTTGCAATTATTGGCAAAAGGATCGATATACTAACAGTCACAAACCATTGCAATCATTAAATCAGGTCTTAAAATCTCCAGAGTTGTTTTTGGATGTATGTCCTTCGGTTCAAAGAAATGGGGAGACTGGGTCATCGAGGACAAGAAAGAAGTATTTGCCATCTTGAAAAAAGCTTACGACGAAGGTATCCGTACTTACGACACTGCAGACATGTACTCCAATGGCCAATCCGAAGTGTTACTAGGTGACTTTTTGAAAGAGTACAAGATCAAGAGAGACAAGGTTGTCATTTTGACCAAGTGTTCCCTGATCTGTGACCCAGATACTCCTGACTTCATGGTTGCCAGAAGCGGCCAATATCCGGCTCATGAGTATATCAATTCTCAAGGATTATCCAGAAAACATATTTTTGATGCTGCTAGAGCATCGGTTGAGCGTCTTGGTACCTATATTGACGTCTTGCAGATTCACAGATTTGACCATGAGACACCAATGGAAGAGACTATGGAGGCTTTGCATGATGTTGTCAAGGAAGGTTTGACCAGATACATTGGTGCTTCTACTATGAAAGCATATGAATTTGTTCAATTGCAATCAGTTGCTGAAAAACATGGCTGGACTAAATTCATTTCGATGCAGAACCATTTCAATTTGTTGTATCGTGAAGAAGACAGGGAGATGAACGAGTACTGTAAGAAAACAGGCGTTGGTATTATCCCATGGTCTCCAAATGCAGGTGGTGCTTTATCTCGTCCTTTGGAAAAAATGTTTGATACAACAAGAGCTAAAGCTGGCAATTTTATCATTTTAGGATTGGAACATCTTGAAGACAATGAAAAAGAGATTATCAAGAGAGTTGGTGAACTTGCTGAAAAACACAAGGTTTCAATGACTTCTGTTTCAATTGCCTATGTTTTATGGAAAGGCTATAACCCTATTGTCGGGTTCAACAAACCCTTAAGAGTTGATGATGCCGTTGATGGTTTGAAATTGAAATTGACTGATGAAGAAGTGAAGAATTTGGAAGAACCTTATAAAGTTAAGGCACCTAAGTTTGTCTGATACACGAGAAGTGATAAGAAACCAGTTACTGTTGCTCTGTGCTTAGTAGGATATCAAATTTCACCAGACTGATATATATCTAGCCTTTTTTTTCTTTTTTATAACATATATCATTCTCAATCTAGTACAACATGTTTCAGAGATCTCATTTTCAATTCGACTTGACTGCAATCTAATCGTTTGGATCAATATAAAAATCCACCTAACTCGTATCAAGATTTTCCAAAACCTGGATGCATGATCTATTTATACAACTTGTGGCCTAGAAGATCAACTTATTTCTGAATTGCTAAAACCATAAGCAAGACTGAATCGTCAACATGATACATCAACATAGTGTCAGACCATATCTAACAGCACGCATGTAGACCTCCAAACGAGTTTATTTGCACGCCAGATGACCTTGCCAAAGGAGGTTGCTTGAAAGATGAAGGAATACTTAGTCAATCTGATCCTTTCTATATTTATGAAGCTGGCGATTACACTTACACAAAAGGTTTTATTGAAAAGAGTGTACTAACATTTTTCGATTGCTTCGAAGATAGGGTGCTTTCGATGAGTTATATAGCGACAACTGATGATCTTATTGATAATCCATGTTGTGATGCTGTTGGAATGAATGTTTGCCATTTTAGTTGGATAGATAAGTTTTTTTCATTGAAAAGGTTAAACTTAGGATTGGATTTCTTTGAATGGCAAAATGTTGGACTCATTAAGTTGGAAAGCCATACGATTCAGACATTATCTATCGTTGAAAGTGATTATGATTTTATATTGAACTTGCCCCGATTGCGAAAACTATACGTGGGTGGTATAAGCTGTTTATTCTTTCTGAGAGCGGATTAGACAGGCACCAATGTAGTACAATCTGCGATGCAAAAGGCATGTTCCAAAATTTGATATCACCATGGGTTTCGATAAACTTGGAGACCAATGTCCCATAATGAATATATACTGGACTCGGCGTATAGTATATATGCAGTACAAATTTAATTTACAGTCAATTGGAAGGCTTGCATGACCATGCTATTTATAAAACCCATGTGGCCTAGAAGACATGTTTCTGGATTGCTAATTTGACTTTTAACTGACTCAACATCAATAACAGGAGCAACCACTAACACATGCATATAGACTCTAGCTTATAACTAGTCTAGCTAAAACACAAACCATCAACAACAACGTTCCAGATTCCATGCAGATGAGAGTAGATGGAGTTACGGAGTTATAAACACCCCAATATATACTTCAACAAGTTGTTGTAGTAACTGCTGTATAGTAAGCTGCTAAACAATCACCAGGCCCTAATAGGATTTGGAACACAGTGGTGGACACGGTTGACCAAATATAATTGAGTCCAAGATTGATTGATAACAGACTACCAGTGGATGGGAATCATTATACGTGCATGAAATGATAATTTTGGATAAATTTCAAATTGTAACACACTTTCTGCATGGTAGGTATCTATGTGAAAAATAGTTGATATGTTTCATTTTTCCAGCATGGGTGATACCATCCAGATAACATGGTGAATCTTGGGCAACCAAGAAATGCAATCTGATCTAGTACCGACAGGACAACATCATTTAATGTGACAGCAGCTGGCATACATTAGTTATACATGTTGTTGAAAATTGCAAATGGGTGTTTAACATCACCCTGTTCAATTGGATAGTACTGCTGAGAGACGAGATGAAAACCAAAACAGGGTTCAGAACAGTTTTCGACAGTGAAACAAGACATGCGGAAGTGAAGGTGTGGAGTCTGTTGTTGGTCATGATTCATCCTTTCCAAGATTTATTTTTCAATACGCTTCAACCATTTTATCCTACCAGTTGCTCCAAAACCACCAGCACAAAAACCTTGGTCGGCGGTATCCTTATCATGACTCAATCACAATTTGCCAATTTCTTCCCAGAATCATTGGTCAAGACAACTATATGATTCACTTCGAAGCTTCTGAAATGTGTGGCTTCAATTCTTTTCCGCTTGGCGGCCTCTTCGCACAATTACAGGAGTGTATATGGCCGACTTTTCGTTGATCTCCAAAGGTCAAGTTCAGCTCATACTTTAAAGCAGTTTTTAACCAGTACGCTTCATGTTCTTCTTTTCAATGTTCTGTTTCATTATTCAACTTGGTCCTGTTATACACTCAAATTAACACCTACATATAATGGCAGATTGGTCAAAGATTCCTAAAGATTATTACACCAACTTGGGTCCAAGTGGTATGTTCACATTATCCTCCCTCTGACATTCAGATTTTTTACTCCTCCCATGTTATATACCTGGAGAGTATAAAGGTAATCTCTTTTTGATTTCTACATTGGTAATGAAATGGTACTAACAAAGATATCAAACACAATTGAACAATCCTAAATCAGGTCTAAAAATTTCAAGAGTCATCGTTGGATGCATGTCAATTGGTTCAAAGAAATGGGGAGACTGGATTGTCGAAGACAAAAAAGAAGTGTTTGCCATCTTGAAGAAAGCTTACGATGAAGGTATCCGTACTTACGACACTGCAGACATGTACTCCAATGGCCAATCCGAAATTTTGTTAGGCGAGTTCTTGAAAGCGTACAAGATCAAGAGAGACAAAGTTGTTATTTTGTCCAAGGCGGCATTGTTATATGATTCAGACATCCCTGAATTCAATGACTACAGTTATAAACACCAAGGCCATGACTATATCAATTCCCAAGGATTATCCAGAAAACACATCTTTGATACCGTTAGAGCTTCAGTCGAACGTCTTGGTACCTATATTGACGTCTTGCAGATTCACAGATTTGACCATGAGACACCAATGGAAGAGACTATGGAGGCATTACATGATGTTGTCAAGGAAGGTTTGACCAGATACATTGGTGCTTCTACTATGAAAGCATATGAATTTGTTCAATTGCAATCAGTTGCTGAAAAACATGGCTGGACCAAATTCATCTCGATGCAAAACTATTTCAACTTGTTATATCGTGAAGAAGACAGAGAAATGAACGAGTACTGTAAGAAAACAGGCGTTGGTATTATCCCATGGTCTCCAAATGCAGGTGGTGCTTTATCTCGTCCTTTGGAAAACTTACACGATACATCAAGAGCTCAAACTGGTGGATTAACCTTTTTCGGATTGGATAACCCAGATGAGAACGAAAAGGAGATTATCAAGAGAGTCGGTGAAGTTGCTGAGAAACACAAGGTTTCAATGACTTCTGTTTCAATCGCTTATGTTTTGTGGAAGGGTTATAATCCTATTGTTGGGTTCAGCAAACCTTCAAGAGTTGATGATGCCATTGATGGTTTGAAATTGAAGTTGACTGATGAAGAAGTGAAGTATTTGGAAGAACCTTATAAAGTTAAGGCACCACAATTCGTCTAATGGAGCTACTAATGTTATAGATTGCCCCTGTTTATTTGTCCACTTTTTAGATTTTAGATAGGCCAAGACTGATATATATATATTCAACTGTTTTTTTATTCCTTCACGAATTACAGAATATGTTTGTGAAATGTAGAATAATAATATAAACACTATACCACTATACAGTAACGTGTTGGAAGTTGAGCTAACTGCCCTATCGGGAAGGAGTGCACTGATAGCAGACACCTCACCACATTCACATTTTTGATTGACTCAATCAATACATATCATATGGTTATCTTCATTTCACGCATATTACATATTAGTTTCGGTTTTTCATGAGGCTCCATGCAACATGATTACTGACGGTTGACTCTCCCAACTCTCGATTCTCGATTTTTCTAGAAAGTGTGCTCGTGTCTCTGACAGCTCGAAAATTCGCAACTGTTCTGGAAGATTCTCGGGTCCCACGCTGTGACTCTCGGAGTTTATTTCTAGAAACATCCAACCGACATCCCAATTTCCTATAAAGTCTGGGGTTCATCCCCATCTGAATCATGATTTCCCATTTTGAATGCCATTTACTTCAAGAATCATCAATTCAACCAAATCAATTACACTACACAAATCACAATATCAATTACACAATACAATAAATCCCAATACAAAATGATTTACTGTCAACGTCCTGAACCAACCTCAGTTTTCCCATCAGGTGCTACTTCTCTATTCTTTGATCATCCATGTGATCTTCCTGTTTCCAACGATATCATTTCCTCATTAACTAACAGTTTGGCCAGATCAAGACAAGCTAACCCACACAAGAGACAATTGCAAAAATACAAGCCAGTCCAATTACCAAGAGTCACAACAGAAGAAGATGAATCCAACTACTATTTGCTTTTGGAGAAGCCAAGACAACAACAACACGGTTACTATTCCAACTGGATTCCAATGAGAGAACAACATCCTTTCAACTCCTACCAGTTCAAGATCGAGAATGGTAAGCTGATGGTTAGATCTTTGAAGGATCAATACTCTAGATCATTTGAATTACCTGATGACGCCGATAAGTCACAAAATTTCGAATTGCATGAATTTTCCTATGGATTTGGTCTGGCTGTTGTTATTAAGAAGATCACTGCTCCTGAAGCCGAATCAGAAGATGAAGAGATGGAAGAAGAAGATAACGCCGTTGATTTTGCTGACTTGCTAGCTCATTTATTTGGTCACCCTGTTGAACATCATCATCAAGAACTATCTGATTTCAAGAAGCAGAAACAATTACAATTGCAAGCCAATGCTGAAGCTGAAACCACCCAAAGAAAAAAAGCTGAACAATTGAAGAAAGCCAAAGAAGAAGAGGAACAAAAACAAAGAGCTGCTGAATTGAAGAGATTGGCTCGCCAAAGAAAGTTGAATGAACTGAAGGAAAAGAGAAGAGTTAGAAAAGAACAACAAGATTTAAAGAAACAAAAACAAGGTCGTGTTGAGAAGATGTCCAATCTGATCAGAATTCATATTCAACCATCTTCTCCTGCTAATGTTGAACCGACTGAATCATCTGTTCCTACTACCATTGTTCCAACTAGCACCAATTCCACTGCAGATATCGTCAAAACATCCCCTGCTGTTTCTTCAACAACATTAAACAAAGAACCTGAGTCAGAAAACGCTGAACAAAGTCATGCTGTCCATCAACCAACTTGTTCAACTAACAACCAAGCTGTTCCTGATTCAACCTCCTCCACTACAGTTAATACCAACCAAGTCTCTGAATCTACAGATGAAAAAGACTCACCTGCTTCATCCTCCACCACCGAAAGTACTAGTCCAATCTCCGAATCTGCAATTGAAAACTCTCCAGCTACTCTACCATCTTCAACTGATAATAACACCGAGTCATATACTGATGCTGACGATGGAAGCAATAAGAAAGCATCTGATAATGATTCTTCTACTACTGTCACTCCAACTCCAAGTTCCTCAACTTCATCATCTCCTAGAATCAGAAGTCCTATTTTAGAAGATATTCCAGATGCCGAGTTCCAGTGATTATAACTTCCAGTCTCAATCAGCTTATGATAATTTGATGTCTTATCTTTCCTACTACCTATATAATTAGTTTTGTATTTTACTTTGTGTTTCTTTTCTTGTTTCTTTTGATATCTTTCATTTCAAATATACTGTTCAATTTGATTAATTAACTCAAAGTCGGTAAATTCTTTGTAACATTGACGCATATCTACCTAGCTTAAGGTCACAGAACCGGGCCTGAGTCCCAACATGTACTTGAGTTTTTACAGCTATAGTACACTTGAATATATATATAGCTCTAGGCTATCCGATACAACCGTCATTAAACTTTCAACATCGATCTCAAATATAAGCACGGAGAATTTGAGTGGTTTTCAGCCACTACAATAGTACAGGTATATCAACTCAAAAAAGGACCCCGAACATTTTCAATAGAAACAACAAAATCATTGGTCTATTCGCAAGGCTGTTACCATCAACAGTTAATCTTATACATGGTCATCATGATGTTCTTCCAAAATTCAATTTCATCATTTGTATACAGCACTGTCAATAAAAGACACGTTGGACGGATGCAACCCGGCAAGTTAAATTTAACTCATTGCTGTGTGATGACGAAGAGATGTGATGTCAACGTCGGTATCGAAGCACTGTGGCCGTCCGTCTACTTGCAAGGCGATTGGACAACAAACGGTATTGTGGAGCCGGGATGGTTATGACTGATAAATTTGAGTTTGTGTAAATTTATCAAGTTGAGTGGTAGCTCACTGAATCACCGAACCTGCAAAACTTTGAAATTTGTGAATCTATGAGAGCTGATGCTTACACGCGTTTGTTTTGATAAAATCTCAGGAGGTTCATTTCCTGTGGCTCACCAATCAACCAATCAAATCTGTTCAACTTGAGCCAATTCATGCAATGTTGATTAAGGTCCAAAGGAACAAACGGATGTATGGCACTGCGGAAAGACAGTTGCAAAAATTCATATGTGTATGGACTCCGACCGAATTTGGTTAAATTAAGCAGTAAACAGTGAATGAAGTGAAAAGTTTAACAATTGAAATTGTATTTGTTGATGGTCATGTGTGGTCATTGCACAATCTGTGGGTTTTCATTGGTTGATCAAATCCTGATTGAAAAACTTGATGATCTTGACTTTGTTAACGTGTTTGGTCCGTATTTTGAGAAATAACGATAGATCGATGGATTCAAATAATTTTGCATGTCGGGCCGGGTAAGTGAACCGTGGCTGTACGTTGTGGCTGGAGATGTACCGCCCCTTCTATGGAATCAAAACTTAGGTCAAATAAGAAGACATGATGTTGAAGAGACCATTAGTTCAAAGACCAGTTGGAGAAGGATCGGAAACCATTTTCAAACCCAGATGTTTAGGATATCAGACACACAATTCATCAGAGAATGGCATCCATAATTCATTCCAGCCCATTCCCAGATAGAAAATGGTGCACCAACAAACATCATCCATCGATAGAGAAAAAAAATTCAAATGGTCCTTTGAAATTATTTGAGGACTTTCATTCTTCGATATGCAATGACAGACAAAGTGACCATATTGGCTTTTGAAATCCTCAAATCTA
This sequence comes from Ambrosiozyma monospora, assembly GCA_001599995.1. Taxonomy (NCBI): domain Eukaryota; kingdom Fungi; phylum Ascomycota; class Pichiomycetes; order Pichiales; family Pichiaceae; genus Ambrosiozyma; species Ambrosiozyma monospora. Next base: position 31,592 of record BCIP01000011.1, read on the forward strand.
GAATTGAACCATGATGATTGAGTAATGGGTTATAAACTGATGAGGCCAACTTTGAAATAATTCTGTAAGATCAAATTCATCGTGACACATAATGGTCATCAACCAACACAAATGAACAGCTTGAACATCATCTTTGATTGACCTTATTCTGTTGAAACTTGACAAACATCACTTCAAGGTTGATACGATAGCAACAGCTAACATCAGACGGAAGGTGATAGCAAAGAGTGGTTTTGTTTAAGAGCTGAACCATATCGAAATGAGTTGATTCACGTTGATGTATCATAAGATGATGTTGTTGAACTTGTGTTATTTAATTCACAACAAGATTGTATGAGGATGGTTGACATATGTTTGTTTTTCAATTGCTCGAAAATGTGATCTGTGTTTGGTTCAATATGTTTTAATGGAGAGGATTCCATTGAAAGAAGTACGTGTATCCTCCACTTCAAGATCGAACGAACTGATCTTCAGATTGTTATATGCTTGAATCGTTAAGGCCGATAAGATTGGCTGTTCATGCCTGCTTATTTGTTGAGTTGAACTCTTGTTTGAATGGAAATTTGCTGTATTTTTCGTTGACTGTTGAACTGCTGCTCTGACTTCTCAGGAGTATGCTTGATGAATATGTTTGTTGATGATAATAGAGCATAAATATTGGAGTTAAGTGCAAATTTCTAGCCATTGAGATGATCTATCCAAATGAAAACAGAAGCTGAGAAAAATCATCTCCTTTATGAAACTCACCAGGGATCTACCATACCTTCCATCAAATCGGACCATTTTACAACCAATTAAGATCCAAGATTTTGGATATTTCGGTTCTACTACACATTCAAAATCCATTGGCTGTGATTGCAGAGCATTCCAGCTAAGTACAGAACATCAATCTCAAATTTCAATTTCTCGGTGCTAACGCGTTCAAATCTCACACTCACACTCATCTGACGGCGTTATCGATGTACACCACCACTGTATGAGAAGCTTCGATTTTTTTACATTCGTACGTACATACCAATTTGAACTTGACAGGTTCGAACTTGATTGTTTCAAAACAACGACAATGTGGCTGTTGATTCATCGATGATCATACCATAGACCTTGCATATAGAGGCCGTGCAGCTAGGGAGATGGAGTTCGGATCAGTCTTATACGTAAGTACGTGCTGAAGATAGAAGGCAGAAGAGCATTGACATTTCATGCAAACTAGAGAGAATCTCAAATTGAAGTGGCATATGTTGAAATACGTTAAAGTGATGGTTGAAAAAGGCCGTTGTGGATAAGGTTTGAAAAACGTATGGTTCTAATATCCGAGTTTTTCAACAGCTGTTGTTATCAATTGCCAATCATGGAAGCTGTTTATGATATCTCCACTGGCCTGATCAAAGTATTTCGAAGAAAATTTCAAGTACAAAGGTGTTAAGATCAACTTGTAAGGTATATTTATGTTCTATTGCATCATCTGATTTCAATAATAAACATCCGTTCACATGACTGGAGGCTTAACAGTGCGGGGTAGCATTAGAAACATATCAGAACTTTACATCCAAACAGATGACCATGAATGAGAAGGTGGTTCGATTATGGAAACACAACTTGAACTATATATATATGGATAAACTCTTGGTCATTTCCGTCGTGTCCAATTTTGATGTTGGTGAACAATGTATGTTGAGACATGCATGTTTCAATGCACCGAATTTACATCAAGACTAACTTGACCCTGAATTTTCTGGATATTTACACGAGGCTGAATAGAAACGATTAATCATATAAGAATTTGCAAGACTATATATGCGATGATATTTGTTTTGAAATTGAAACACGTACGTGTTCATATTTGTGGGGTATACCTATATCAATTTGTATAAATGATCTGCGTAAATAATCTATATATCAAATCATCTTGTTGTATACGAACCGACATGTGTAAATAGAAGTTCCAGTACAGCTGGTTGCAAATTATATGAATTTTCCACCACGATCTATGCCCATGAAGGAGTTAAGATCTATATGATGTAAGCTCCGCACACAGTTTCTGGTGCATACCAATTTCGAATTGACTCCTCCTTACTCAACTGCATAAGACTTTAATTAAACGTAATAGCATTCACGCTTAAAGCTGTTATAACCTACTTCTGATGTTTACCAACTCTTCCAAATACATATATACCTTTATTCATTTCCTCTTAATATTGTGAGACGCGTCCACATGATAGCTAGCTGAAGACACGGCTGATGTAGTAATCTGACATATCAAGTTAGTACGCGACCACCCCCAATTAGGTAATCCGTTGGCCAATTTTCAGACCCGATTGGGTCAGATCTCCCAATCTCCGGGCGCCCCGAACCATATGAACCTTAATTGCTTGCTGATCGAATTTTTCAGATTCGCGATAGTTTTTCCAGGAGGGAACTTTCAAGTTTTTGCTCACCTGACCAATTTTGCAATTTGATGGTTGAATTTTATATCAAATTTGATGAAATTGGACAATTTATGCGGGGTCTGGCTATGAGACGGCTTACACATCGTACGTGCAATGTGCAACTGTAAACTTGTATGACTTGCCCTGGAACAGTGGAAACTTCGATTGACCAATGATTACGCTCTGTTCGGCTCAACTCCTTCAACTCAACATCCTTGAAAAACTCACACCCCATGTTTAACCATTTGAACAGCCCCCCCCCCCCAATTGCTCACCAACGTAACTTATGAGGGCTGCTCTTATGCACCTGGCATGTACTAGGGGGTTAACCTGTGTTGTTTATTGTACGGTAAACTGGGGTTTTACTGGGGGTTTTACTGGGGGTTTTGACCGTTAGAATGAGGGTTCTGAGGTGTGATTGGAGGCTGGGAAACCCACCGGCGCCCCGCTTCTGACCCGCTTCTGACAGAACAGCTACAGGTGAGCACCCCGCTTTTTTCTTGGCCCATATAGAATATGCAAGCGAGCGAGGTTCTTCTCTTCTCTCTTACTCTCTTATAGTACGAGATCTGGGCTAGAGTCAAGCTAGCTAGCCATGGTTTGATTTGATGGAAGAGAGCGCTACGTGCCATATAATCGAGTCGGTTACGGTTACGTACTGGCGGACAAAGCATGACATGATCTCCAGCTAGTTTCGGGGTACTGCATCTGGATAAGTGCACTGTTTGCAGTTTGCACCCCACAACACACAGTACGCACATAGTCAGTGCCTCCGTGTCCCGTGCACCGATACATCATCAGAACTCACATGTCTGATCCTTAGTAATGTTGCCAATTGGCGGTTCAACTGTAAATTGGCTAAAAGCGCGTTTCTGATTGTCAGCCAGTCAGCCAGTGCATGCCAACAATTAATATTCACAAAATCAATGACCTTGCTGTCTCCAATTCAGTAGATTCAAATTTGTATAAAAGGTTTTCATTGCCCCTAGTTTTCGTTTTTTTCAAGCCACACACAAATCAATTCCCTATTCATCCATCACCTCCATCTTACAACACATTCACATCCATACATTCACATACTACCACACAATGTTTTCACAAATTACCAGAGCTGCCAGATCTAAGGCATCCATGAAATATGTCGGCACAAAGTCTCTTGCTATGAGATTCCAACTCTCTTCCAGAGCCATGTCTGCTCTTACTCTACCACCAACTCCAAAAGAACATGCTAAGCCAGGTTTTGAACCATACTTTGTTGGTACTTACATTGACAATCAAGTTTTGAAATCCGATTCCAAGCAATGGATTGATGTTAAGGACCCAGCTACTGATGTTGTCATTGCTAAGGTTCCAGAATCAACTCCTGAAGAATTGGATGCTGCTATTCAATCTGCTGCTGATGCCTTTGAATCTTTCAAGAAGGTTCCATTAGTCAAGAGAAATGAAATCGTCTTCAAGTACATTGAATTATTGAAGGCTAACAAAGATAGATTGGCTGCCATTATTGTCTCTGAACAAGGTAAGTCTTGGAGTGCCGCTGTTGCCGATGTTTACAGAGGTATCCAATGTGCTGAACACGCTACTCAAGTTACAAAAGAGACTGAAACCGTTGGTATGGAATTGTCTACAGATGTTGAAACTTTAACCGTCAGAGAACCAATTGGTGTTGTTTCCTCTATTCAACCATTCAACTTCCCAGTTATGATTCCACTTTGGACCATTCCTTACATCATCGCTACTGGTAACACCACTGTTATGAAGCCATCTGAACAATGTCCAAGTACTGGTGCTATCTTGGCTGACTTGGCTCGTGAAGCCGGTGTCCCAGCTGGTGTCGTTAATATTGTCCACGGTACTCACGGTACTGTCAACAAATTGATCTCTGATCCAAGAATTAGAGCTGTCACTTTCGTTGGTGGTAACAACGCTGGTAAGTACGTTTACGATGTCGCTACTAAGCACAGAAAGAGAGTTCAAATCAACTTGGGTGCTAAGAACCACACCATCATTATGCCAGATGCTGATAAGGCTTCTGTCTTGAAGGCTGTTGTCACTGGTGGTTTCTCATCTACTGGTCAAGTTTGTTTGTCTACCGATGTCTTGTTGTTGGTTGGTGAAGCTAAGAAGTTCATTCCAGATATCATTGAAACTGTTAAAGGTTTGCAGGCTAAACCAGGTTTCGAAGATGGTACTTTCGGTCCTGTTGTTCACAAGGCTTCTAAGGAAAGATTAGAGGCTATCATTGCTGATGCTGAATCTAAAGGTGCTAAGGTTCACGTTGATGGTAGAGTTCACAACAAGCCAACTGACCCATTGTACAAGGATGGTTATTTCATTGGTCCAACTTTCATTGAAGGTGTTAAGCCAGGTATGAGATGTGTTGATGAAGAATTATTCGGTCCAATGATCACTTCCATGGAAATTGGTTCTTTGGATGAAGCTATTGATTACGTTAACAAGAATGAATTTGGTAACTCTGTCGCTTTGTTCACCAAGAGTGGTGCTTCTGCTAACCATTTCCAAAGAACTGTTAACATTGGTCAAGTTGGTGTTAACACCATTGTTCCAATTGGTCACGCTAACCATGGTTTCACTTCTAACAAGGCTTCTTTCTTGGGTGACTTGCACTTCTATGGTCCTTCCGCTTTCAAGTTCTTAACTGAACCAAAGACCATCATTACTTCTTGGAGAGGTATTGACTACAACTAATTTTAACGACCCCCTTTTTGATGAATTCATTTAAAAAAAATAAACTTCTTACATATATTTTGTTTACTTTATACTTTTCTTTTGATCAAGTTTAGACTCTCTGCTTTTGTTTATAACTGACTTGTGCGATGATCTGTTTCGAAATAACTATTTTGAAAACATTCTTTACTTTGAATAACATCAACTCAAATGTAATTATCTTTAAAAACTCGAAAACGTATACTTTTATTCACAGGTGAGAAACAAAAAACACAGGGGATATAAGCAGTATATGATCTAAACAAATCCATATCGGGTTTCTAAAGATTTTATAAAGGTCCAATCTCAGCATTCAATCTTTCACACCAAGCTTTCAAGCATGGATACTTTGCAGCATCAAACTGAGGTAAAGCCAAACATGCTATCCAAGCATATGAAAAGATATCAGAAACTGTCTTTTTATCACCAACCAAATAACCAGTTCCATTATTTTTCAATTGAGTTTCATAAACAGCATAAGCTTTTTCAAGTTGAACAGCTAAATCGGCAACCAAGCGTTCATTTTGTGCAACTCCATAACTTGGAAGGATAATTAACTGCAGAAGTTGTTGAAATCTAGCAGTATCATAAGTAGTTGCCGTGAACACAGTCCATTGGAAATCCTCATAGTATAATGGGTCATCAAAATCATAACTGATTTCACGACTCTTCTTGTCTAACTTGTTAACTAAGTAATAAGAAATGGCGGCAGATTCATAGACGATTTTCTTATTTCCATTTTCATCAACGTGTTCCAAAACTGGGATTCTACCACTTGGATTGATTTTCAAAAACCAGGATTCACGATTTTCTTGGTGTCCTGGTATATCAACGTTCTGTAAGTAATAGTCAACTTTCAATAATTTGAACAGAAATTTGATTTTCTTGCCATTGGGTGATTCATTGTATGAGTAAAGCTTGAAGTATGGTGCTTGTAATTCTTGATCTTTGGTGACAACAGTGGCAGACATGTTTGTTTGTTCAGTAATTGCTAAGACAGTGACTCATCTGACATTTGTAACATTATGAAATGAGAAATCCAAATGATCATATAAACAAGATACATGTTTGGCAAATTTGGTGTGCTATGAGATACATGCAACGATAGATGATAGTGTTGTTGGACAACAACAGTGTCAACTTTGAGATTGATAGGTATCCAGCAAAATGTTTTGAGCGAGAAGTTAGAATTTCGGACACCATTATTTTCAACAATTCTGTCCAGTCTCTTTTTGCTTCTGTTTTCTGTTTAGCATACACATCCAGAGATATTATTGTCATTACCACGGGTTTATTCATCTATCCTGCTCTTAACAAGTAATAATCACCGATATCACTGACTTGACACTACCAGCTCAACATTGATTAGTCATGCACCGGTCAGCCAGCACGATGAGGATTCAACAAATTTTCAACCTTGTATAGAATTATCGAGAATGTTATTCAGTTTCGTTCCGACTCCCGAGAAGACGCGATTCTTCTAGAAGATTCTCGGGCCGTTGTTTTGACACGTCCCCCACTGTTCCGAGTTAATTTTCCAGAGAACTCCAAAGACCTATTCCGCTTCCTATAAAAACTCCAGAATCCCCACTTCACTTTACTTTCATTCTATCTTTGTCAAAATCCTCATTCAGTTTATCAATCAACCTCATTACCCAATCACAACAACAACTAACTTTTCTTTTATCCGATTCTAATCAATCAAAACAATGTTTGTCAACTATTGTCAACGTCCACATCCAACTGCTTACACATCTTCTGGTGCTACCATACCTTTCAACACATCTTGTATTCTCTCTTCTTCCCCTGAACTACGTACTCTTTCCCATGGTTTATCTGGTTCTGGTCCAATGAGACAAGCTGGTTCTTGCAGAAGACAAATGCGTTTGGTTGCTCAACGCCCTCAAGTTTCATTGTCACTTGTCAGATTTGCTGAAGATGATACCAACTACTACTTGATCATGGAAAAGCCAAGAGAGTCAACTTCTTCTTATGAGTCTCTATTTTTGTCATTAGAGCAACATGATGATCATCCATTTGATTCCTATCAATTCAAGATTCAAGGTGATAAACTGTTAGTTAGATCGTTGAAAGATCAATACTTTAAGTCTTTTGATTTGCCTGAAGATGCTGACAAATCTCAAAACTTCCAATTACAAGAATTTAACAATGGCTTAGGATTAGTTATTTCCATCAAGAAGGTTGTCCAAGTTAATGAACAGTTTGAACAAATTGTTACTGATTTTGCCAGTATGCTAGTTTCTCTTATTGATCAAGCTCATCATCAATATCCTGCTGAAGTTCATAGAAGACAATCGGAACAACAACATCAAAAAGAGCTCCAGATTGAGCTTCAAAGGAAGAAACAATTGCAAGTCAAAGCTGAACATGAAGCTGCTGAGAGAAAGAGAGCTGAAATGTTAGCAAGAGCCAAGGAAGAACAACAGAAAGAAGCTGAATTGAAAAGACAAGTCCATCAAAGAAAATTGAATGAGTTGAAGGAGAAGAGAAGAATCGCTGAACAACAAAAAGAGTTTGAAAGACAACAACAACAAGCAATTCTCGATTCTTTCGCTGATCTTTTTAGAGTCCCTGTCCAGTGTGCCCCAGCCTCTTTACCAATTACTAGCTCCCATCCTTCCTCTACTTTTTCTGTCCCTACGGCTACTGCATCCTCATCTTCCAATATTATTAGAATACCCACTCAACCATCTGTCAAGTCTACAACAACTCCAAATCATGCAGGCTTTACTGACCCATCTACATCAACCAAGGGTTTATTATCTGATCCAGTTAATATTCCAAAATCTTCTGCTCCATCTCCACTTTTGAAAAACTATGTGACAACTTCCAGAAAGACTCACTTCCCACCATTTGAATCTGAGAAGAAGGAACTGGAATTCAACGATGCTGCAAACACTAATACAACTGCTGATTATCATGTTGCTTCTGATTCTTCCTCCGTTACCACACCATCTGCTTCTCCATCAGTCAAAGGTTCTCCAGGAAGCAGAACACCTTTGTTGGAGGATGTTCCTGATGATGAATTTCTATAAACTTGATTCTTCTGTTGATACATATATTTCTTTTGTAATGCTGTTGGATGATTCAACTTCCTAATTAATTTTATTTTCTACTTTCCTATACTTTAGTGAATCATTCATGTCGTTTTATATTTCACTTTTTCTATCTTAGCTATAAACTTCGTTATAATATCACTAACTTCTATCTTTACTATCAAAATCAGTTATAATCCTTTGAGTCGTACACTATAACTCGCACCAACGAGAGAGCTACTGTATGCGTAGTTAATAATTTTTAGATAAGATTACAAAAGTGTATATGAAGAATCAGTTGAAAGTATAAAAAAAAATGCAAGTGAAAACAAACTTGTCTTGATAAGAAACCCTTCAAGTGTAAACAGCAATGATTGTTCTCATAACACTAACAAGATTACCATGACACAAAGAAAACTTCGAGTCATCATAACCAGAAATCCCAGAAGTAACAATCTTCACAGTAGTAGGAAGAATACTCCAAATTGGATCATTGCGACAAAGTGATCCAGAATTCTTGAAAAGAACTTTTTTCAAACCTTTCGAATGAGAAGTTTGAATCACTTTACTTCTACTCATCCAGTCACTGCAAGTCAAAGAGACCAAATTGGCAGGCAAACGGAATTTTTCATGAAATTTAACGTACTCAGACCAACCGTCATTTGCATCCAAGTTGCAATCCACTTCGAAAGACTCAATGTTACATGACAAAGTATTCAAGGAGTCTGTATCAATATGGAACTCCCTATTTTGACACAATAATGTTGAATGTAAACCTGCTTCAATGCGGCCAAGCCACTAAATTCGCAGTTCTCAATGCTGGCTAAGTCCGAGATAACTAAGGATTGACAGTTATTGTTTATGATTGGTCTGTCTTTCATAGAATTTTCCATCAAATGTAATTGTTGAATCTTCAAATTTGAAATGAACTCCAAGTTATGTTCGTCATTGACTTCACCAGATAATTCAAGCTTCTTAATGATTCTCTCATAATTACGCATTTCAAACAACTCAAACTCGAGAAAACCAAGTTTAACTGATAACTCAGTCAATTCAAGTGTCAACTTGAAACCAAATTCTTTCAAGACTGCTTTCAAGTTAGGAATATCGTCATCACCAACAACTTCGAAACCGCCTTCGGGAATCAAAACTATTTTTTCAACGTGATCAGCATCACAACAAAATGAATTAACGCAATCCATGGTATCTTTATCAAATGAATCAATGTGAAAATGAACTTCCTTCAACTTTGGAAGTTTTGCTAGATCAGCGGCAATAAATGTCATGCTCAGTTGGTAGAAACAGGAAACTTTGGTGATCTCACTAGCCCAACGCTTTGGCAGATCATAGTAAAAATCAACAAGGACAAATTCATTTGGTGACAGTTTGGATAAGATAACTTTAACAGCAAAATAATCTTCCTCGCCAAACAGTCTACGAGGATCAAACGTCAACTTTTGAAGTGGGAAACGAGAAAGAAACTGAACATAGCTAGGAATAGTGGTCTTGGATAACTTTATATCAAACGTCATTCTGATAGTTGAAGTCAACTGAAATTGAACTCTCATAACATGTGCATGCAGATTCAACAAAGATTTCAATTTGTGGCTCAACTAAGTACAGGAAATTTTGAAACACTTTCCACTTTGGTGAACGAAAAAAAATGGTTCCACCCAAAACCCATGATTCTTCTTCGGCCATAAGTTTCATTGTGTTGGCAACGACTTCAATCTTCAATTCTAGAGGTAATGAATTAACAACAGACAAAATTTTTGAAAAGTTTATAATTGTGATATGATATTTTTGGTAAAATATGTATAATTTTAGGAGAAAGGAGTGTCAGTTAATTGAATGGAATGAAAATGAAAGTGGGAGAAATTCAGCCTCCTTTTATACCAATGTAAAATAGTGAGCTGTAAAAGTTTATGTTATCATTTTGGTGAGCACAATTTTATATCTGAGCACTTTTTGTGTATAACTGTAGTGGAACAGGAATAAAACATGTAGGTGAAACTCATGAACATTCAAAAAATGCATGTTGAATAGAGGTGAAAACCCTAGTAACCATATGTGTAGCATATAACATGCAAATATGTTTAAATTCTATGATGATTTGATGATATCTCTATTGAAAATTCTGAAAAGTGCAAGATCCTTAACGAGTTTCTGATGTATAGACCAGGCAATTTGAAATCGAAAATGTACAGCGGCAAATGCACAGCCACAGATGTGTCGCTCAAACCGCCACTTTTTTGCCTTGCCACAGATGAGGTGGTTAGGAAGCCCTGTTTTTCTTGTTTTTCTTCCATTTTGTTGTTGTTGCCCAAACCCTAGTAGTTATATTAAATTATATACATCTATTATAAGCTAATTTAGAGTTAGCTCTAACTTCATCGTCGCGTCAACCATTCCTCTCAATCCAGCAATCCACAAAATGACCAACAACCCAACAACCCAATACCATTTCCACGTCTACACCTGTTCAGTGTTCAACTAAAAGAGCAGCACTAGAAGGTTTCAAAACAAGCCAGGCTATTGTATAGGAAAACTGACAGAATGCATGACTGATTTTCAATCACAGTTCACTCATATTGGACAATGGCTGTTAATCAAATCAACTCCTTATAATTAGTTGAAAGAAAAATGAACACAAGCTCGAGGTAACTTTGCAACAGTTTCCAGGGCTGCAATCGGTTTTAATTTCAGATTGGTTATGATGATGTTTCAATTGGCTGGTGCAACTAATATTGACAATTGAAGAAATTAACGGTGTATTCATGCATATAGAGATGAATTGATTGTCCTTCACCACTTCTATACCTGTTTAATCTCCACCAAAAGGTTTCAAAAAAAGGTAATATCATATAGGGATTCAGAGCCAAATACGTCATGCCTGGAAAGTTGAAAGTTGATTTGATCATAGCCCTGCTCTACACTCAATATTGAATATTGAGAAAGAAAAAGTGCAAATTGAGCTGGTAATTTATTTGATATCGATTCAACTCAATGAGTGGTGAGTCGTGACATGAACTAGCAACACAAATTTGTGGTGGTTAATTGTACTAATCGAGCAGCATAAGTCTTAGAACAATTCTAGCTCTAACTCATGTCCAGTTTTTTGATTATGAATAATATTGATCGATATAACTCGTTTTGAGTTTCAACTTTCAACACATATGTTTGTACAGTAATCTTAAGAGCTTACTATAAGTAGAAACACGTATACTACCTCACTAGCATCGTGATCATCCCGGCCATGCCATGAAATTGGCTACAATTTATTCGAAAAAATCCATGATGCGATTCATCTGGAATTTGATAGAATCTTCTATCAACCAACCTACAAATTGCAGATCACCCTCTCTCCAAATTATATCCTGTACCCGGCCGGAAGCATAAAACATACCACCAAATTATCTCCGATCCAGCATAAACATACCCGAGTCTTCCAATTCTCCCTTTCCTTCATGCAATCAATAGCCAGCTCGATTTCTCCTAAATCCAGCTCCAATGTCCACAACTTCCGACTTCCGGTTCCGTCGGCCGAAACACCTCCAAGCTAGCTCTGGCTATAAGCTATCGCCGCGCCCGTTGTTTGTTTTAACTAATTCACCGAGGATTTTTTATTTGACCGAACAGGTTTGACCGAACAGGACCCCTAGAAAATTCTCTTTCGATATTGTGTTTTCTTTTTTTTTTTTAAGAGGGTGCATCATTCATACCATGTACATCAACAAAAATGATCAACGTCCTGCACGTATAAACAGAGGGACACACTCACTCTCTCGCTTAATTAGATTTTAATTGTCCTTCCGATTCTCCGAACCGGTCTTTGGTCTTTTGGTGATGGTCTATAGTCAATTGAGTGCATGACTCATGAAGTGATGCTATACTGGCTAGGGTGCGAGAAGCTTGGATTATAATTGAGAAATGGAGTATATATAGTAGAAACAGAAATAGTAGAAATGACAGGGGGATAACGATTTATAGTATTGGTCATTGAAAGATATAAAAGATGGAAAACAAAGTGTAAATGCAAGCTAGAACTGATATATAGCTATAAGCTAGGCTTTAACAGGACAAGAAAATTGGGGGAGAAAAGAAGATAATAAAATTGGTATTAAAGCGTAGTAAAGACGTGGTGAAATATGAATATGAATATGAATAAGAATGAATGAATGACTGAAAAAAATAATAGTAATAGTAATGGAAACAGAAGAGACAAATAATGGGATCATAAAGTCATAAGAATATGAACAGAAGAGAAAAACATTGGTAACAAGTCAAACCAGAGTAAACCCAAACAAAAACAACAAAAACCGAATATATCAACTGCATGACTGAGCTAGTCAGCACATGTATGACGTGTGAAATAAACAAACAAGAAAAGAAAAAAAACAGGAAGTCAAAACCAAACCAAACCAAACCAAACCAAACCAAACCAAACATGAAAGAAAGAAAAAACTAACCAATTGGATCATGATCTTAAAACTCTATAATAAACATTCATAATCATCAATGGTCGCATGCATGTGGGGGTTGTTATCTGTTGTGGCTGTTTAATTTTGACCTGGGAACAAAGAATTATCAAAAACCAACTTGAAATTCATAGTGTTTGCATCCGTAGAAGTGGAAAAGCTAGACTCACGAGAATCCAAAGATATGGTCTTCTTCAATGGTGGCTCCAGAGTAAACTTTGCTCTAGGAATACTATCTCTCTCAGCACAAGCTTCAGCTTCTCCTCTGTTGCCCATGAGTTTCTGCTTAGTGGAGTTACGAATAATGTCATCCAGAATGTACTGGTTTTGTTGCTGCTGTTGTTGATAGCGGGTACATGTTGAGTCATCCACTTCTTTGATTGTTGATGGGGAGCTGGATAATGTCAAGTATGAGTTTCTTTGGTGTTGTTGTTGTAATGAGTACTCAATAGGATCGTAACAGGTACAGTCGCTGGATGTGGTTGTGGCTGTGGTAGATGAAGATGAAGAAGAGGAGTGGGATGAACTTGGGTCACTGTTTCTGTGCAAGCTGCCTAGTCTTTTAACCATACCTTTCATTTTCAAAGATGGGGATTTCTTCATTTGACAACTTCCGAAAGTATGTGCTCTTTTCAGAGTCATTGAATGACGACGTGGTGGCTGCTGTTGTTGTTGTTGGCATTGCTGTTGCTGTTGCTGTTGTTGGTGTCTTGACGGACTAGAGTTGGTGGAATCATGACGGTATGAGGTAGGTAGTAGTTCAGCAGAGAAACTACGTTGTGTGTAATCACCATTATGACGACTGTAGAAACTGGTATCTAAACCCATAGGCTGGTCCAAAGGAAGGGGTAGTGGAGGGACAGAGTTGCAGGTTTTAGCAGTAGGGGTTGGAGGCATAGGCGCAGGGCACTGAGGAGGAGATGAAATTCCGGATCGCGTAGAGTTGGTAATCTTCTTGTTCTTGGAAGGACTAGGTAAAACAGGAGGGCAAGACATTCTTTTGGAACCATCATTAGTGGATAATTTTCTTGATATAAATTGTGAAGGACAGTGACGGTTTGCTTTATTCTCTTTTTCGGCGTCATAGCTTAGTTGAACACCTCCACTTTGACGGTAGGCCATCTTCTTTCTTAATTTTGTAACCAGTCCAAAGGACATGACATCAGCGATTTCTCTCATTTCATTCATGTAAAGTTCCATCTCGTTCATGAGGTATGTTTTTTGTGGTCAACTGTATGAAAATGAGATATATGGATGTAGGTGGGGGATAATGGCGGAGGATGTGGATGGAAGGTAATGTGCTGCGTTTGTGTTTGTGTTTGTTGACTTTCTATATCGAGGTCTTGAAATTGAGACAAAGCTTCTAATGAATAACACCTGGATAAGAAGACAAAAGTATATTGATGATTAAAAAGAGTAATTGAAGGTTTTTTGAATAAATTGATCGATTCAAGACAGAGCCAAGGTATAAGACAAGAGCAGAAGTGAATTGTTTTATATGGCCAAGGCAAAGGTGAAACTCAAACGAAGCACATGGATGGATGAAGCAGGAAGCGCTGGTAATGGTAATTGTAATGGGCCGGAAAAGTGAAAATTTGGCACAGAGCGCACTGAGCTGAGTGTGTGTAGAGCCGAAGCGCAGCAGAAAGAGTTCCTGGAAGAGTTCCTGGAGCCGACGGGAACGATCGATTCGCACTAACTGAACTAACTGAACTAACTGATACAACAATGTTCGGCCGTATTGGTCAAGACTCAATACATTAAGAATCAAAATCAGAAATTCAACAGGAAATTCATATGAACACACAAGAATTACAAATCATGAATTACTAATTGCTACGTTGCCCCGGGTCGGACTTACCTGTATACCCATACTACTCACTCATATATAACACATATAACACATATAACACATAAATCAGAAATTGGACAGCAATCAAACTTGCACAGAGTTGTATCATTTGACTGTGTAACACAGACAACCAACCAATTAAGACACAACACATGCCTCAACCTCACCCTTATTGAATATTTTTTACGTTCAAAATTCAAATCTGAATCTGGATCGATCGATCTATAAATCCCAGGTCCCTCCACCGCCGTATACAACAAGTGTGCACCCCCTAAACCACCCATATATATGCTTTATAAAATAAGATAAAAATAAAAACTAATATGGATCCAAAATCATTGCAAAAAAAAAATTACAGAATTTTCTACGTCAAAAACTTGTCCCAAAGTTGCACCGCGTTTTCAAAATTGGGCAATCGCTCGTTGCTCGTTTGGGCCTCTTAAAAGTTCTACTTTCTACGTTCATTCTCTATATCTCCACCATCCATCTCCACTGTACATACTCATCGGATGATGGTTGATGGATCAACAAAAAAGTTACTTCCTCTTCCTCTTCCTCTTCCACGTACTGTTCTTTCTCTAATATACTATATCTCGTGTTCATCGTTTACTACTTTAAACTACCTAAATTCAAGGACCCTTATCTATCTTGTCCCTTTCAATTAATATCATTAGTCTTTGTTAGGCTCGTATAGCTCAACCAGCCAATCCCACAGTCCACCATGAGTCCCTGATCGCCCACATACGAATACAACTTGTACGAGCTTCAACAACCCTATACGAACAGCTAATACCTTGATTTACATTCAATCACAATATCCAAACGATCAAACGAGATCTATAATAGCAGTCCTTAAGCTGTCCATCTTCGTACTCTTCACAAGACAGCAGCTTTCAAAAAAGGTTGTGTGATCGATCGACCCGTACCCATCAACTTTTAAGTTCCGTCGTCGTACCGATCAGGGTCCGAGTCTCCGACGAACCTCGAGCTCTCTCTGTACGCTACTTTTGTTTTCAGGATTTAAGTTATGGCGCACTGCACACCATTAGTACAACGTGTATAGACTGAGAGATCGTTCTTTTTGAAGTATAGCCATGTGGCCTTCACATGTATAGTCACCAATCATATCTTTCTGAACCGAACCGAAATCACGATTCTTTTGTTTACGTCTGGGGAATCTAAAGGACAGCTCAATTCTCTGATGAGCTCGAGATCGCTTGATCGAGAGAGATCTCAGAAAGAGAGAAATCTCAGAAAGAGAGAAATCTCAGAAAGAGAGATCTAAATCGCTGCCTTAACGCGTAGGCGTCCGCCGTTCAACCTTCAACTTTACCTCGCCTCCTTTTTTTCGCCTGTTTCTCTGACATTAGCGTGTTTGTTTGTTTACAGCTATAGTACGGTACTAGCTAGACTCACTCTGAACAAGCAGACATATCTGCTGGACACAGCAACATTATCTTCAAAGTTCAGACTCCTCGTATTCAGGTGTATAGTTTGACAGCTTACACAGCTATAAGGTATTACTACAATTGATCTCAAATTTCAGGTACTCTTTAAAGCTTATAATATAATATACTTCACACGACATTTGCCTTCAATCTGCTTCGAAACACCATGAGATGATAGATCAACTTTACCTTCAAGACCAAAAATTCACCCTGATTAAAAACACTGACCGGCATATGGCTCTCAAATTTCGAAACAAAACGTTAAAATACGTACAACAGAACATGAAATCACATAACAACGTTGTTACAAATCAAACACATATGATCTCATATCAAATCATTAAAAGTATGTTGATCATGCAGCACATTTGGTTCAACACCACTTCAAGAGGTACCAAAAATCCAAATTATGCACACAGCCTCCACGTTTAGCTGTAGTGCCCGTGATTTCATGAAAGAATAGAAGTTGTTCAAATACAATTACCCACAATTCTCCTTTGATTTCATAAATGGGTTGCATCTATTCAGAGCTAGTGGCATGGCTGGTTATCGTGTTTAAGCTCTATATATATGTAGCTTCTTAATTTGAAGCTGATTTAGGGCATGGATAAAGAGGCCGTCTATAGAAGTGAAAATTGGCGACGGACGTTGTATCCCTTATATAAGCAGCTTATAAATGACCTTATAACGTTGTGGACAATAACTCTACTATACACAAGCTGAAGGTAATGTATTCATATAGTGGGAAGCTGGATGGACCTTAAGATTATATAAGCTTGACACCATGGAATCGAATCTGTTAACTTGTAAGCTGTATACGTCGTCGTAGTATATAAGAACATTGAACCTGATCAGCGAATTGCTTGGCACGGTACAAAATTTTTCAAATATATGTCTAGCTGTACTGAATGGCCTGAACCAAGCAAGAACAAGAATTTTTGAACGTTAATGATTTTCAATTGTTATTTTTGTGATTTGATTGTTCTGCTGAATTTTTTTTCCAATTTCAAAGAAATTCATATTACAAAGTCATGATAATTGGGGTTTTGGCATGAGTGCAAGGAACAGAAAGTGGGGAGTGAAGGAGGCCAGAGTATGATCCAGGAACACAACTTGTGATAACTTCGATCGAGGTTCAATATTCTCCATATCGATTATGATAACAACTGTGATATTAACGATCTTTTGAAGACTAAACCTTTTTTTCATATATCATCTATCCCAACCTTACTTTGAATGATCATAACGAAAAAGCATTGTTTAAGATTTGATCAAGACTGCTCTTGCAAGCTTGCACCAGTTGTTGTTATACCGTCAACATGATATAATTGATTTTTATATGTCATTTTGAGATCATCAATTTTGCTTGAAATTTTGACATTTACTATCTAACTTTGATGACTAACTTTCTTTTTCTAACTTCATCAAAATGTGCATCATTCAAATGAACACCAATCAGCCTGCTGTACTATCTGTCCAATTGCCAGTTCATTGAACCAACTTAGTGAATCATCATTATAAGCTTTGATCAATTTACTGCTTGCGCAACCATCAGGATCAATACGGGAAACTTCAAACCCTGGAAACCGTTGCAAA
Organism: Ambrosiozyma monospora; assembly: GCA_001599995.1. Taxonomy (NCBI): domain Eukaryota; kingdom Fungi; phylum Ascomycota; class Pichiomycetes; order Pichiales; family Pichiaceae; genus Ambrosiozyma; species Ambrosiozyma monospora. Next base: position 49,175 of record BCIP01000011.1, read on the forward strand.
ATTATTTCAGGCTTACATTTGCATGTTTTCTTTTTTTTTTTTTCGACTTTGTAAGCTCTTTTGATCAACAGCAATTGCCATAAATAAATGGTTGAAGATCAGGCATATGTTGATCTTTCGACTTTCAAAGCATGTATTGGTATGAATCGTTATCAGGTATGATATAATTGGTTAGCTTTGAAATTGACTTTTTTTAAACTTTAGCTGGTGCTGATTTTAAAGCTGGACATGTGGTGGTGATTGCTGGATTGGGTGATCGAAATGATAGTTGTGAGAAAAGAAAAGAAAAACTCCAAGGGTTCTTGAGCCCACCACGTTGTTGAATTGAACGGAATTGTTTGAAGTTTCCTTTTTGCAACTTGCTCATGATCTGATCTTTTAACCATTGCAAGTATAGGGTCTTAAATCCCAACTTGACAGCTTGTACTACTACTTCAGGAAACTTTTTTCGATCAACTGAGGTTTCCTTATCGAAATTTGAGATCGAATGGATTTGAAATCGAAAAAAAAACGACGTATTGACGCGACGAAACATAAAAGATCAGGGCTCTTAATCATGAAGTGTGGATCAAAGAGAATCGATGGAAAGAGAGAAAACAGACCCAATGATATAGCTATTAGCTACCAAGATTCCAAGACGTACGGTATGAATACGTTTGTGAAGACTATGATAACCCAATTAAATGACAACACATCATAGAATATTAAAAGACCTACCACAGGAGGTCCTTTGCATCATCCTCAAAAATGTTATCATTGACTACCTCGCATACCGTCCTTTCAAACCAAAATACACAATAGACCAGCATTATCACCAAAGTTATTCAAGTCCCAAACTCCTCCAGGTGCCTCCAGCTCAACTCACAGCATTAATGGGTTTTTATACTGATCTTGATAATATTCTTGCAATGGCAATACAAGAAATGGTGTTTGAAATTAGGCCGTTGGCTGAAACAGTCCATTTTGAAAAATTTGTCGAATTTGTTCTCTCCAAATCCATCAAGGTACATCTAGTTTTTCCAACGAATGGATACACAGATCATAATAGAGACTTGATTTTGAAATTGCTAGAATTTGGTTGTCGGAAGTTTGAAGTTCAGATTGGTTTTTACGATGTTTGTCCTCCTGAAATTTTGAAGTTTGCTACATCGTTAAGTGTCAATAGATTCTCCATTCTCAATACACATAAACAAGAAATTTTTGATTCTCTTCGATTGACTAGTATAAAAATTTCACTGGAACTTCGAAACTTGAAAATTGAAGAAAGCTCTTCTGATGATAGCTCTTCTTATGATAGCTCCTCTGATGAAAGCTCCGAAGAAAGCTTCGACGAAAGCTTCGACGAAAGCTCGGATGAAAGATCTGATCAAATCTCTGATGATGATGACGATGATGACGATGATGACGATGAAGTGAGCAAATTAATAGAGACTCTAGATGATTTTAAGCTATGGTGTCAATCAAACGGTGATGGAATTTCGAAGAAGTATATTGTGATATCAATTGATTTGATGTTTCCGGATGTTACCGACTCATTGTCCCGTTTGTCACAGCTGAAAAATGATGAGTTCATCAAATTCAAGTTAAATGGATATCATTATTTTGAAGACAATTATGTCAACGCACGCTGCATTTTAGATTTGGTTGAGAAACCCTCTATTGATATATTGAAAATAGATCTACCGCTAGATAGTAATGGGTTGAAGGATTTAGCTCAGGTTTCTCGACTTGCTGGTTTTAATGACTTATCTCTTCATTGCTCTGAACCTTTGGACTCTGAAGATGGTGTGGCTTCTCTATTTACTATCCTAATCCCTGATCATGTCCAACATCTTTCACTATATTCCGAAAAATTTTTACCTACCAATATTTGTTTCACGAATACATCATCATTGAAGAAGTTTGAGGCCAATAATTGCACGCTCAGCTTTGAATGTTTGAACTCTTTACCAAACACATTGACCAGTCTCAAATTCTATCAAGTTAAATTGAATAAACAATTTGAAAACAGTGTCCTAAGGTTACCGGAACAACTACATGAACTGTCTATTCGTGGTAAATTTGATAATTTTGGACTATACACAGGTATTTCAAATATGAGCCAGTTAAATGAGTTGAAAACTTTATCCATTGTTCTTCTTGACAATCAAAGTATTGGATTTGGAAACTCAAAGAATGGCCTCCCTTACTCATTATTGAAATCGTTTCTGCATTCTCTCCCAGAGAGTGTGAAGAATCTTAGCTTGGAAATTGGCTGCGATCTCAAAGAAAGTGATGAAAATGATATAGTTCTTCGTCCTGAACATTTATCGCTGAACACTCTCCATCATTTGAATGAATTCAAGTTTTCATGTTTCAGTCCTTCCGATAATTTTGATCTTTCATCATTGCCTTCTTCTTTGAATATTGTATTGGATAACCCGTTCCTCACTTTTGCGGGAGAGTTCTCATCACGTTTAGAATTTTTGGATATCGAATTGTTTCAATATGAAGAATCGTTTGAAAATTTCTGGAAACGTTATATTTCCCCTTTGGAAAATTTGGTTCATTTCCAGACAGTTGCAGATGGTTTCAAAGTTATTGATTTTAGAGAATTGAAATTTCCCCCTTGCATCCACACTATTAAGATTAATTTTCAGAACACTGGACCCATCCCTCTGAAGTTCGATGAACTTCCTGATTCACTTAATGAGTTTTCCCTAAACTGTTGTGAAGATATTAATGCCTTTGAGGAATTTGAAGAATACTTCTATGAAGGTTATGAGTCTGAAGATATAGAGGATTCATATAGGGACAGATTACGCACTGTGGATGTAAAAGGAAAAAAAGGTCAGTCTGCTGAATCACTCAAAAATATATTCAATTTGTATCCAGGTAATAGATTTAAATTCTCCATAAAAGAATTGGGAACTGATGATGATATTGATTTGAATTTTTGATTTTTTCAAGAAATTTAGTCGTTATAAATTACATTCAATTCGATTTGTTCAATCATTTGTTTATGTTGATATATATGAACTGGTTCAGTTTCCATTATGCAGATCTGTATATATATATATATAGTTTGTTCAGCTGCATGATCAATATAGTTTGTATAATATATATTGTTTTGGGCAAGCAGCTACATATCTAAAAAGAAGATACATGATACATGATCTGTATAAGAAAAAAGTGATAATATCAAACTGAGAGAATCGCCTAAGGCTGTTTGTATATGTATTTCTAGCTCCTCAGTTGAAGCAATATAGGTATCTGTGGCCTGAAACTAGCTAGTAGTACTGAAAGCTTTAGCTTACGATCAGAGCTTCACGAGGAGTCATCAGTATTAATTTTGTAAATTTTCAAACTGAGCGCTCAACGAGGCCGGCCGCCTGTTTCAACTTTCAGGACGTACACTTATCTAGCCTGAACTAGAATAAATAAATAAGCATTAAGCTGCTAGTTCGACAGCAAGAAAATCCATGAACCTGTCAATTCCATCATACCAATCTTCCACATGAATTATCCAGGTCAGTCGTCAGTCATACTAGCTCCATCATTCATCATCATGTCTAGTCATCAGTGATCACATCACAGAGGGCGCCAGCTAATGAATTACGTGACAGCAAGCATTTGAAATCTGGCCTATATTGGATCTATAGGCAATTTTTACTGTTGAGAAACATATCACTAAATATCATGAATACAATATGCCTTTTCGCACGAAGCATCGGATTGGATATCAAAGATTAAGCTCCAGCTTTAATTCTTAGCACAATTCAACTTTGGAGATTGAATAACAACTGAAAGAAGACAAGGTTCATGAGTCATGACATGGCCGGATCCCATTCTTCATGAACATGGGTGAAGAAGTATTTCGTTGATTGCTCTCTGTATGTGAGACTTTTTTTTCAGAATCCTGCATGTAATTTCAACAATTCAAGATTCAGGCATAAATCATATTGGTTTTCTGTTTTCAAGTCATTTACGCGTCAATGGATACGTCCCTTATCAATTTGGTCCAAATTCTACCAATTTCGGCTGTTCTTTTTGATTGCATTAATGCACATGTCGGGTGATTGACCAGGGATAGTTAATCGCCAAAGTGAATTTGATGTCAATGAATAATAATGTGGTATCATTATATGAAGGTGAGATGCGATTTCAGGTCCATGAATCTCAGTGGGTAAATACTGCAGATGTTTTGAGATTTCTTTCAACAAACTAGCTAGAACGTTGTTTAGTGGTGAGTTACAGCTCTAACAGGTCATCTATGGCACTCAGTATACAATATTTTACCCAACATATGGAAGTTTTCTTTTGAACACTGGATATTTGCAGGTACATCAAATTTAACCACTCGACAATTTATTTGATCTCATGCATTCTTCCCCCATAGTACTGATACTTATGAACATCATATATATGCAATCCACATGCTTGTATTTGAATTTTGTTAGGACAATCCCAGATTTAAATAGGCTCATAGCTTTTTTTTAGCCACTTCATTTTCACAAACTCCATTTGCCACATCATCATCACAAGCTAATATTGTCGTACCTCATTTTAGTTTTAATATTGATATATGATATTAGTTTGATCGAGTCTAACGTACAGCAATTGAAATTTGAAGATGTGAAAATATTGATTGGAATCCATATATAAAGTCTGTTAACTTTCCAATTATTTACTTTCATATCCACTTCATCACGGTCATTTGCATCATCAATCAAATTACAACATAAGTTACCCAACAAACGTCCACTCCCTTTTCAATCACACACACTCCACTATAAACCACAAACAATTCCAAACACAAAAATGAGATTTTCAGCTACTTTTCTTGCACTTTCAGTCGCTACTACTTTTGCTGCTCCAGTAATTATGGGACCACTGAGAGCTGCAACTTCAACTGCAGCTTCAACTGCAACTACAACTGCTACTGCTACTGCAACTGCTGGTACCGAGACTCGTGATCCAGAGGCTACCTATGCTGTTACCGGTGAACAATGTTCCTACCATCAAGTTGGTAAATTTACTAATGCTCTGGCTAGCAATTGTGGTTGGAAAAATCCGGAAGACATGCTCGAAGGTAAACCTCCAGTGATTATTAACTAGGTATGCTTCCATAAATGTTTTTTTAACTCTGCTCTTATTTGCTAGTTTTGATTTTGTCTAAAATCCTTAAGTTTAAATTTGTTCTGATAGGATTTAGGAAATATGTTTGTTGGTTGATGTGTTTGCGAGATTACTTCTACTAGGAAGAGCAATGAAGAGCAGAAGCGGTGTTAATTCACCTTGTCCCAAGCAGGACTCATATTAGGCTCCTCGCCATCCAAATGGCAATACACAAGGAAATACACAGGTTTAAATACTTATTGAGATCACAGCTTTCAGCTTAAAATGGTGGTTCAGAGACAGCAGGGAATATGTAACATGTTCTCTCAAACCCAATTTGATCTGTGTTCCTTTTCTTTTCTGCAATAATGGGTGACCACATACCTTTTTCTATGTATATTGTGAGTTCAAAACGTATATATATATACATGCAATTTCTTTTATTTTATACCAAAATGACAATTATTGGTTAAAATTTTGTTCACATGTGCATGAACACGGATAAAGATTTTCAATTCAAAAAAAAAAGAGCAATATATATAGCGCCAAACGCAGAAGAACTGCCTTCAATATTGTGAAAGAGATAGTCATGTTCAAGTAATTATAGACAAGTGTGAGATCGTGTTGATAATGAAAAGCAATAAAAATAGAAATGATGACAATTAGTTATATCGAAAATATTGGAATTTATGCAAGCTCTTGTTTGTGATTTTCGAACCATGGGAATTAGTTTAATTTTGAACTTTATCGCTGCCATTAAAAAACGTACGTGTGCACGTGAAAAAGTACACGAATCACGATTCACGAATCAGAAATCACGATTGATCTCGCCTAAACTAAAGTAAATAGGCATTTAGCTGCTAGTAACCCTTCAGCTAGCTTAATTCCATCATTCTATGCATGCGTCATTTACTATCATGACCATTGATCATCTGAGAATTTTCACAACAGAAGGTGCCAGCTAATGAAATGTGACAATAGACTTTCGTTAATTGAGTCAAGCTATAGGAGTCTGTTCCCTAGAGAAATAAGCACTGCTAAGAGACATGTACCACTGGATATTTCAATCATGATGCCCGAATTTCAAGAAGTACCATATTGAAGATCCGATATCAAGCATGCTTCTGTTTGTTAGTACACGTCAACTTTCAAGATATCTAAATTCAAAGTTCATGGACTCTCAAGATTTATGAACAAGAATGAACAAGTTTTCCTATGACTATCCAGTCCTGTTGTTCCACATATGAACTTCATCTTCAGAAACTCAAGAAACCATGGAGAATAGTTGGATCTGGGATTGTTTTCAAGTCATACATGGATGGAATTGTACCTCCCACATCAATTTGGTCCAAATCCTACGTACCAGTTTCAGCTGTTCTTTTGACTGCAAATTCTTGGCCAGGTTTTAGCCGGAGATAAATAGTGAATTATGGAGAGATGGTTTTGCCAAATTCAAGGATCAGATCGTGAAGTTAAAAAAGAATGATGTGGTATAATTATGGATGTCTGATACAATTTAACCTGGCTGACTCGTGCACGAGACAGGCGATTTCAGGTCCATAAGTTTCAGCGGCGGATAAATACCATGTGTTATAAGCTACTTAAACATGATCTGGATTTCATCCAATAAGAAGTAAACTTGTTTATTCCCGTTTGAATAGAAAATGTATATTGTCACTCAAAATGCATGTATAATATTGCTCTAGCTCATATATAAAAAGTCGACATTTATGAACTATATATCCATATGAAATTGTGAATTGTTTTCATCCTGAGGAGTATACTAACTGATACCTTTTCTGGGCTATATTCAAGAAACAAGCAATTATATATAAAAACTTCAATTTTATAGAAAGGTGAAAGCAACTCAATTAAAGCAAAGAAGAGAAAAACATTAAGATTGAATTAGAAATTTGAATCATATCAAAATGAACTCATTTGATGGAGGGAATGCAAATTATGAAATAAGATGGTTGTGAAAAGTGAATTATAAAAAGAGAATGGCTGTTCAACAATGGTGGGGATGGAGTAAGAGACTTAAAGTAAGTATGCAGCAACACCAGCAATAGCGGCCAAACCAGCAACATCAACCTTAGCAGCTATACCTTCGGCAGTACTCAAAGATTGGACAGCAGCTGAGCCGGAAGATGAAACAGCAACAACTGCCTTGGAAGCAGCAGTGACTGGAGCAGAACTTGCAGCGCCTGTGGTGGTGAAAGTAGACTTGATAGTACATGGACAGTCAGTTATGGTCAAAGTAGTGGCACCAGTGACGGTGATGGTCTTACCGTTGGTTGTGATCTCAGTAGCACCTGGACAGTAGGTTGTGAAAGCAGTAACAACTTCTTCAACAGTGGTTTCATAGGTTATAGTAGAGTCAGTACCGTTAGAGTAACCACTGACAGCAGCTAGAGCAGTGGAAGTGAAGAATAAGACAGTGGAGAATTGCATTTTTGAAGGTGTGAGATGTGTGTAGTTAAAGGGAGACTATTGTGATATCGAATTGATGATCAAAGGAGAGACAGTAAACATCATGGAGACCTTCATTTGGAAAAAGGGGAATTATGGTGGTATTTATATTAGTTGCAAGTTTGTCAAACTTCAACTGGTACCTATAAGAATCGATGAAGTCAGAAGTCAGAAGGACACTGAAGTGAGAGCAGTTGTCAGGCTTCAAGAAGAGAAGAATCAAAGCTCAGGCTGCTCAGCTCTCCAATTAGAGCGCGTGCCCGGTGCCCGCCTGCTTACGGCCCAAACCTGTGCTGTGTATCGCTTTGAACTCGCCTTCAGAAGTTAAGCAAAATAGTGCCAATAAAAAAAGCTTGAAGGCCTATATAACCTTTCAAGAATCAATCATACATCGCATCCATATTTAATATAGCTTTTATCATCATATGGTAACTTATTACAGAAGAAATTATCAGTATATAATGAAGAAATAAAAAAATATAGGGTTGTCAGTGCGACATAATGATTCTCACAGAATTAAAGTCTATGTCTACAAAATTTGAGCAGTTAGGCAATTGAAAAGTTGAAATTTCTACCAATAAGCTCTACATTACCAGCTTTTGGTATTTAACTTGAATGTCTGCAGCTCATGATCTATACTCTGGAGAAGATCTGGTAGATTATAGGTTGTCAATGTTGACGTGCATGAACCTACCCTCGGCGATGTTGGTAACTGGTATATTTGGGTGACTAAATTGTTTGTTCAAATCATATATAAAGCTCAAACTCTTTTTACAGTTTCCTGACACATAAATTATAAAACATTAATGTTAAGCAGATGTTTATTAGTTGAAATTGAGTAGTAAATTTCGTTTTAAAGCTGGTGTATATATGTATAAAGATAGAGCCACTCTAACCAATTAAGAAGCCAGTAGGTATAATCTAAAGAAAGTGAAAGAAAAAGAATAGATATATTAATAAGAAATTTTATTAAATATTAGAGTCATATATAGTGAGAAAATTCACTTTACCGGATAACAACGAACGTACGATATGACTGGGTGATGGGAATGCAAATTTTTAGATGAAATGATGGTGAAGATGAGTCAAATTAACGAGATTAGAATAGGTAAGCGGCAACACCTGCAATGGCAGCCAATCCAGCAACACCAACCTTAGCAGCAGAAGCTTCAGCGGTGGAGACAGCTTCAACAGAAGCAGAACCAGAAGATGAAGTGCCAACGGCCTTAGTAGCAGCGGTCTTCTTGGAAGCAGTAGCAACTGGGGTGGCAGTACCTTCAGCAGAAGTGAGATTGATGGTGGAACCTTCAACTGTAGACACAGATTCGGTGACGGCTGAAGCAGCAACAGCTTCTGAGGCTATGGCCTTAGAGACAGCAGCAACGGAAGCAGTGTAGGCTGGAGCAGTAGAGACGACGCTAGAAGTGACAAAAGTAGACTTGACGGTACATGGGCAGTCAGTAATGGTCAAAGTAGTGGCACCAGTGACAGTGATGGTCTTACCATTGGTGGTGATTTCGGTGGCTGCTGGGCAGTAAGTGGTGTAAGCAGTGACAACACTTTCAACTGTGGTTTCATAAGTGATGGTGGATTCAGATTCAGTACCGTTGGAGTAAGCATTCAATGCAGAGGTAACTGGAGCAGTGGAGACTTTGACAGTGCTGGTAAAAGCGCTTGAGACAACACTAGAAGTGACTAAGGTAGACTTGACGGTACATGGACAATCAGTGATGGTCAAAGTAGTGGCACCAGTGACAGTGATGGTCTTACCGTTGGTGGTGATCTTAGTAGCTTCTGGACAGTAGGTAGTATAAGCTGTAACAACATTTTCAACAGTGGTTTCGTAAGTAATGGTAGAAGCAGTACCGTTGGATTTCAAAGCAGCAGAACCTGTAGCGGTTGAAACTTCGGCTGAGCTAGCTTCAGCAGTAGAAGCGACACCGGAAGTCAAGAAGGTAGACTTGATGGTACATGGGCAGTCGGTGATAGTCAATGTAGTAGCGCCAGTAACAGTTATGGTCTTACCATTTGTGGTGATCTTGGTAGCTTCTGGACAGTAGGTGGTGTAAGCAGTCACAACCTGGTCGACAGTGGTTTCGTAAGTGATGGCAGAATCGGTACCGTTGGACTTTGGAGAAACAGCTGTAGCGGTTGACACTTCGGCGGAGCTAGCTTTAAAAGAAGGAGCAACACCAGAAGTCAAGAAAGTGGACTTGATGGTACATGGACAGTCAGTGATGGTCAATGTAGTGGCATCAGTAACAGTGATGGTGACACCATTTGTGGTGATCTTAGTAGCTTCTGGACAGTATGTGGTGTAAGCAGTGACAACCTCTTCCACGGTGGTTTCGTAAGTGATAGTAGAATCGGTACTGTTAGAGTAAGCGGCCAAAGCAGCGGAAGCTAGGAGTAAGACAGATGAGAATTGCATTTTGGAAATTGCTTTAATCTGATGGAGTACTGATGATGGAAAAAGAGAAAGTCATAATAGTACTCTGGATTTTCAGGCTGAGAAGGAGGAGAGACATGTCAGTATTTATATTTCAGGATGTTATGTAGGAACAGAAACATCAGGAAGGGGGGTTTGACAGATTTCTCTCCATCTGAAATGACTCAAGAGGTAAATAAACACTGTTCAGCTTGAATATAGATGTATGTACTGTATACTGTATACTGTATGTACTGTACAGATCTCGCCGCTCACTCAGCAGACTCCTCCTCTAGAAAGCTTTTTTTAAGGAGAAGCAGGCCGGAGCCTCGTGGCTGCTGCACGCGTGCACACTGCGCTGAACTTCTTCTCGAGGCTTGTAACCTCGACTGTAACAGCAATTTGCGTGAGGAATCAGGATTGATCAGGAAGGAGTACTGATTTATCCACCATATATGTCATGTATCCATGTCAACGACCAAATCATATCATCCATCATCTTCATAACCATTCCTCATAATTAGAAGGCATAATTAGAAGGTCATGTTTCATTCTTATGTCAGCATTCCACTGAAGTCTTTCAAGATGGTATAGGTATACGTATTCTAATCAGTATTTCGATTTCACAGAAAAGAGGCAGACGAATACAAAGAACACCCTCCACATATATTTATAGAAGTCAACTTTGCCTATATATGATGAAAAACAGAATGATAGATTACATTGACGCGTGAAATATATGAAAGATGCAAATTTGATCTAGAATTGTCCTTAATTAGGCTTAATTCTGATGTCAATAGGCCACATTAATTCAAATCCATGCCATCAATGCCAAGTGAAATATGTTAACTGACAACGGAAATTTCCACATGAAAATTTTGTGTTGGAATACATCATTGATCTTTTGTCATCATACTACATACATCCTCCATCAAAATTTGCAGTGAACCATTTCATCGCACTCATGTTGCCATCCACTATTGCCAGTTGCTGACTATTAAGTTAGTCAAACGTTTCAAGATTCAAGATGAAAAGAATAACTTACCAACAAAACTTGAGTGTTGTCAGTGAGAAAAAGGAGGACGGTAGAGCGATTTTCGACCACTTCATTTATTCGAAAGAAATACATTGATACATGATATTAAGTTTTGACTATGAATCTCTAAAAAGACTATATCAGCTTAGAGATTGGAATCTGGATCTCCTGATGTCAGTGGCCATTGATAACGTTGAATGGAACAACTGATAATGCAGGGGTGCTATTTAGATACTGTTAGTTTTCAAATGTTTGATATACCCCGCCAATTGTAACAATTTTGCAAATTAAATTACAGGTTCCTATACTTTTCAAATGTCGTAAATAGTTTTGGTGGTCTTTCTTTCGGGCTCGTTCTACAGAATACCAAGTTAGAAGCTGACAGAAATCAGAACTAGCTTATATTTAGAAGAATACCTATGTAACTGCGATGTTGAATTGTACGCCAGACTATGTGTGCGCATGCATAATCTTCTCAAGAAAACTACTATATATATGAGCTCCAAGCATAATTAAGCTTATTTTCAAGTCTGTTTTTACATTTCTAAGCTTTAAATTTAGAATTTAATAAAGCTGGATTATTAGCTAAGTCATTTATACAGAACCAATTAAAAACCTTTAAAGAGTTCAAAGCTAGCTTAAGAAATAACAAAACGTAACAAAGTACCACAACTTTATTATATGGAGAAAAAATGGATATAATTAATACAAAGAAAAGAAGAGAAAAACATTAAGATTATAAATTAGAAATTAGTTGATCAAAATGGTCGTGACTGGGTAATGCGAATTAGGTATGAGGTTATGAGGATGACGGGATGGGTTAACTAACTTAAAGCAAGTAAGCAGCAACACCGGCAATGGCAGCCAAACCGGCAACACCGACCTTAGCAGCAGAACCTTCAGCGGTAGACAAAGTTGGGACAACAGCGGAACCAGAAGATGAAGCAACGACAGCCTTAGATGGAACAGCCTTAGAAGCAGCTGGAACTGGAACAGTAGCTGGAGAAGTGGCTGGGGAGGTAGCTGGAGCAGAAGAGACAACACCAGAAGTCAAGAAGGTGGACTTGATGGTACATGGGCAGTCAGTGATGGTCAATGTAGTGGCACCAGTGACAGTGATGGTCTTACCGTTGGTGGTAATTTCGGTAGCTTCTGGGCAGTAGGTGGTGTAAGCAGTAACGACTTGTTCAACGGTGGTTTCGTAAGTGATGGTAGAGTCGGTGCAGTTAGAGTAAGCAGCCAAAGCAGAAGAAGCAAATACTAAGACAGATGAGAATTGCATTTTTGAAGGTTTGTAGTTGTGTGTAAATTAAGCGAGAGACTTGTGTAAGATCGTATTGATGGAGAAAGAAGATGGGCTTTGTAAACGTGGTTGAAACAGAATTTGAAAAAGAGAGAGAGTATGCCAGTATTTATATTGCCCAGTTGAAAGTTGGAACATAAATGAATATCAATCGACTTGAAAGAATTGCAGCAATGATTTGATGGAATAATTCCATTCGAATTTGGAATAGCTCAAGCTGGATCAGTATAGTAAACAGAACAAACAGAACAAACAGAACAAACAGAACGCCTGCACCAGTACCAGTGGCTGCCCTATAGCGCGTGGGGGGCTAGAGCGCCTTACACCCCAGAGAAGAAAATTTTGGGCAGGTTTTAGGCGTATTTCACACCGTATCCACCGTATCTGCTGATGTCACCTTCTCTTTTTGGACAGTGTCTCTCTCTTCTCACATGTGGTGTTCTGCCTGCCTAAAGCTTAATACATGATAGAAATCACCTTGAAAAATGTAATTTGCTGTGCAAAGTGATATATATGATCTTGAAAGTTGCCTCGATCGAGTCTGACTTGAATCAAACTTGCACGGTTTATTCCAAAAAGAGAAAGCGGTCTGTTTACTTGAATTATAATAGCGCATACGCGTACAATTCACAATTGGTTGTACGGGGGCCGTAAACGTCAGCCTTCAGGTCATTCGACTTGATTTGATTTTGCTAATATTGAGTTCGTTCTATGGACCTTCTTTCTATATAGTCATGATCAAGTACAAGTGATTTATTGTCCAAATGTTCCATACCCTAATTGCCCCATGTATAGAATTGCTGGCTGATATTCCATCGAACCATGTGCGCGCGCGATGTGAGCGGGCTGCTCGAGTTTATTGCCGAGTTTTTATTATTCCCACTATATACATGATCTCTGCACACAAATTAATTATATTAATATATATAGATCAACATTCACACATTTTTTTCAGAAAAAAGAGTGGCGTGCCCTTTATGATTGATATCCTCTTCTACGCACACTCATGTATGCTTTGAAAAAAAAAAATTCAAATTTAATTAATTTGAAATTAATCGACGTACATCAAATCAATACTTGTACATTTTGACTTTTATGGTTTAAATCAATATCTATATAAACCCACTAGCTACGTTTTTTTTTTAAAATCAAAATTTTGACTTATATAACAAGTCATGATCTTCATGCAAATTAATTTACTTATAAAAATTTGATTTTTATATAACACCGGCCCAGTATATATACATGGGCTATATACCATGGATTAAAAGCTTAAATTTGCAGACAAATAATCAGACAAGCTTGTCTGAGTGAGAGTTTGTTGAGATTTATGGCCCTTATGTGCTGTCTTTAGCTGGAACTCAGAACAAGATGATTAACGTTACAATGTTTGTGTTGTGATGTGATGTTATATGCGATGTACGACTGTGAAGTCAAGTACTTTCTACACTTATGAAGATGAAGAGCAGAAGACGGTCCATGAACCGATTGTCCCAAGATGGGAATCTCATTATGCTCTTGCCCGAATGAATCAGGCTTACAGAAGAAAGAAAAGAGAAACAGTGATCTATATATACACACGATTATTATCACCCAACTTGAAGTTTCTATAAGAGACCAGCCGTATTGTCCGAACTGAAAGCAATCTTCTCTAAATGATCACGTACGTATGAACTAACTGAAGTACTTTGTACAGAGGGAATTCCCGGATGTCATGTGTCATTGCGTCAACTATGCCTCAACAGCAGCTTCAACTAGTCGACCTGCAGGAAGCAACGCTGTATCAGCAGACTTGTATTAACTGGGGAACAAAGTCTATAAGTGAGGGAAGACAAGTCACAACTATGAAATGCAACAAGTCAAGTCTGAGGACGTAGTAACAACCAACGTAATAACTAGCAACAGTCATATACTGAATATCAAACACCGATAACAAGGATACTTCTGGCATAACTGGGTCTCGAACTTCAACAGAGTTTTGGTCAGACAAATTTAATTTTGACTTTTTGAAAAATCCAAAATTATTTTGAGAATTATGTGTATTTTATTGCTTTATACAAATAGATCTTTTTGGGTAGTCAGACAAATGACCAAGCCATTTTTTTTTCTAATATTTTTTTGTTTTTTTCTATTTTGGAAGGGGCCGGGGTTTAATTGTCTGACCTCCAAAAACTAGTTTCAGAATATAGCTATATGTATATAAAAAATAGATATTGGAGAAAGTTGAATTTAATAAAAAAAAATTAGGCTACAAAAGACATTAAATAAAAAAGGAGAAAAAATTAAAACCATAAAAACTTATTATTATATACACAGTTAAAACGTTTTTTTTTTTTTGCTATAAATTAAATGAAAAATTAAAATATTAAAATACTGTATAAAAGCTAAAATGATATCATTTGAACCATAAAGAATAAAAATGAGGGAAGTTTTGTATTAATTCAGACAAAAAAAAATAAGTTGGATGAGAAATAAAAAAAGGTAGATGCACAAATTGATGTAAATAAGGTAATAAAATGGTAAAATCATAAAAGCGCGACCTCATTAACTGAGTGGTTAACAGTATTGACATTTAGAGGCGCGCCAGGGAGTAGCTGTTTGGACTCGAGTTCACCTCCCGGCTTGGTCATTTGTTTGACGGTGTTTATATGGTCACCATCAAAATCATATTTGGTGTTGGATCTTTGACGGTGTTTATGGTTTCACCACAAAATATCATGTTGACTTGGCGTCCAGTCACATGAAAAACTGGTCACTGACATATAGTGTTGATCACCAAGAAAATCATCATTGACGTGTGGGGTCCATCCATAAAAAACTGGTCACTGACACAGTGCTTCCCTTGGCACTTTAAATTGACGTTCGGATGGTGTTTTAGAAAGGTTGTTATTTATCTAAAATTGACGGTCCATGGATTTGACATTTGAAAGCTGAGCTGGGTTAATTTATAAGGATTATCGTGTATAGTGAGACTTTGTAAATACCCGTTAATACAGATTGAACTAATATAGGTAAAAAAAATGTTAAACTGGAAAAAAATGGTAAATTGATATAGCGATAAAAGAAAAATTAATGGTAAAATCATAAATATTAAATTCTGGAAAAAAAATCATAAATTGAATTTTGCATATGTAACACAAATTTCATAACTTATATTGAGCGTAGTGGATTTTCAGATATGCCAAATTAAATTATTATATATTCAAAACTTTTAAATGACGTAGTTTTTTTTTGTCTTTTTTACCTGAATATATTTGTATATAATGGTCTTTGAAATCATAAAAATGTAAATTATTGCATACTTTTTTTACATACGTTTAGTATCAATATTTTAATCAAAATCAAATTTGCAAAAATTTAAATTTTTAAATTCAGTATAAAACTAAAAATTTGTATAAGAAAAAATGTATAATTCAGTAAAACTAAAAATTTGTAAAAATGTAAAGTAAAAAAAAAAAAAAAGAACTAGGCCTAACTTACTGTATATGGACACATAAAATTGAATTATAAAATTTCAAAACTATATACATGTAAAAATGTAAAATTAAATGTACAGTTAAAATCATTTTATAAATGTAATTTCAGAAGTAAATCAGAAAAGTTTCAAAATAAAATATTACATATACAGACCATAGTTAATTGATTACTAAACGTATGTGAAAAAAAAATATAAGAAATTAAAATTTCAACCTAATTATAATCTTCCATAATTATACCAATTTAATCATTAATGGAGAATGAACTAGCTTATTAAAAATTAATTAAAATTTAAATAACATATGCATGTAAGTTATATATCCACCAGAATTCAAACTACACATGTGCATATATCTCATATTGCAATAAATTATAAATTTTCAAAAATCACAATTATATAATTTACGATTTATAAGTGAAAAAAGTGAAAAAAGTGAAAAAAGTGAAAAAATAAGCAATATTGCCAATATTGCAGCAATTTATAAGTGGCAAATAAATTGATTTCACAATATTTATTTAAATTAATAAAATATTAAAAAAAAATGCTTAATGTAATATATATATGAACATGCATGAATATTTAATGATGAATTCATATATACTCGCGTGCAAAATTACATGTGTATTTTATTGACCAAATTTATAGGTGATCAACATTTTTTGGGTAGATTTTTTTTTGTCTGACCAAGACAAAAATTTGGGGGTTTTGTCAGACAATTAATTAAGAACTTAAGTTAATTTGTCTGACCTCTACGAAAACGGGTTTGAGAACATCTATATATAATAACAAGAACAATTTTTTTTCTTTTTTTTTAATTTCAATTTACATTAAAATTAAAATACTCGTCTCTTAAATTATATATATCGATCTCACATGTACGTGTAAATATTTTGAAACTCAGATTTAGGTGAAAAATTATAAATTTGAAAAATAATTATAAATATCCGTAAAGAAACTCAGCAAAAATATAAATATATGTAAAAAAAAGAGGAAAAATCTGCAAATATGTAGATCAAACATTGAACAACAGATTTAAATGTGCAATGAATACGGCAAAATATTGGATGACTAAAGTATAATGCAGTAGCAAATCAGATCAGACATACCACCAGCCTTTACGGTTAGTACGACCAATCATCCAAGGCCAGCCTAGGAAAGTGAATAATGCAACACCCCATAAGGAAATTCTTGGAATATGCCCAGCCAGTTCACCGACCAGTGGATTTGGTTCCAATCTCTTTGGACGAATTTGGGATCTGAGAATTGTTGTAGCACGCATTTGGTTTATATTTTTATGGAGTAACTGGTTTCCAGTTTGGAAAAATATAGCTGATTTGAATGTAAGTTTGTGATCTGAGTCAATATATCTCGATATGTAAACAGTATATGTTGCTTGAAATTGATTGCTATTGAATTTGAAATTCTCGATGATATAGACTAGTTAGTAGTTGATATAGTTGATTGATGTTGTAGGTGAAAATTGGAACAGGAGTTTGAAGAAAGCTTGAAAGGTCACAGGTGGATAAAATTCAAAAAGTATAGCAAGGGAACTGACCTTGGATTATAGTAGACCCACAGTACTTGATGGAAAAGGAAAACATGGGAAACTTATATTTCGATAATTCAAACCCCATCAACCAGAACCCGTATGCTGAATTCAACCATCAGGTAGTATTCCGGGTAGTGAAAACATTTGAAAAGCCCGATCGAAGAAATATCATAGGAAAATTTGGTGAAGCAAAATATGGTGATTTGTGATGGACAAAACTGAAAAATGGCGTGTTCATAATTATGCATGTTAGTCGAGCCGCACTAGAGGACCTACCGATTTGGCCCGTGCACATGCGTTGAAAGCCCAATTTATATGCAATCTGAAAATAATCATTTCCAGCTCAATTTTCATCAGCGGAGCTCTATATGAAACCCGACAATCTTTAGTAGTAATGAATACAAAATATATTTTCACTACCTAACTTTGTGAGC
This sequence comes from Ambrosiozyma monospora, assembly GCA_001599995.1. NCBI lineage: Eukaryota > Fungi > Ascomycota > Pichiomycetes > Pichiales > Pichiaceae > Ambrosiozyma > Ambrosiozyma monospora. The sequence goes on from BCIP01000011.1 coordinate 66,969, forward strand.
TTTGTGGAACTTGACAAATAGACTTATTTCAGACCAGTGAATTGAGAGACGTCAGCAAAGCTCTTCAAACCACTACTATTTTATCATACCTCCATTGTGAATTCTTTATCAACCAAATCAAAAATGGAAAATAAATATATATAGCTTGAGTTTGAACTCTTCATTATGTTTAAAGGACATCAAAGAGATAGAAATTTGTCAAATTCCTTACCACCTGAATGTTTTGTTAACACAATTGTAAGCTTATTATGGGTTTCTTTGCAACACATTCATTCTCAAAAAAGTGTTCAGGTCAGTCAATCGAGCTTCAATTTGGTGAGTTTTATATGTTGTAGCCATTCAACAAAATTGAGTCGGTCAGAGGCCATACTCCAATAGACAATGATGTAACATGATCCAGCAACTGTGTGTAGATACTTTCTTCAAGAATATTAATTTTTAGATCCCCACAAGCCAGCTCCAGTATATCTTCCGCAAAGTCACCATTCGACACCCCTGACCTAGCCGAGAAAACTAAATGTAATCTGATATTGGGACAGAACAAACTCAGCAAATTTATGAAAACGGGGAGAATCAAATAGCAACGAGCTTCGAACACCATTTCCTGTATAGCCGTTGCAATAATGTTATATAGATCATCATGAAAACCTATCAATAGCGTTAGATGACCAAGTGGCTGTTTTCACTTGTTTGGGACTTGTGAACTCTTTGCTTGAATGGGACTCTGTTTTTGATGATGATGATGCTGCTGTTATAATAACTTTTTTGATGACAATGCAAAGAACCTCTTGTGGTAGGTCTTTCAATATTTGTTGTTTTAGTGTCTGTAGGGACGTCTGTTTGGGATATCGTATACTCTTTATACAACAGCTTTTGATACCCATCGATATCTCGAGGCAGTCTTCCATAACTAAAATATGGTTATGAGCACTGACCCAGAAAACTATACCTTTGGTACTAACTCCACATTTTTCTTAGACAGTAGCAATTACTGAAAATTGATTGTGACTTTTATCTTTCAAATGAACATTATGAAATATGATGAAGTATATAATAAATTTCATTAGAACGTATATGATTCATGAAATACTCGAGATAAAGCATATATAATGTAAGAGCAAATCTATGGGAGCCAATTTTTGAAAAAAAACAAAACAAAATTAAACTGCTTATAAAAATTTAGCAATACGCATATAGGGGTAACAAATTATATAAGAAAAAGTAACAAAAAAATTAAAAACGGAAAGACGTAACGTATATTGTAAGCTGATAATAAGTTGGAGCAAAAATGTGTAGAAGGATGGATATAATATACTGAAATAAAATTAGAAAAGCGGAAAACAAAACAAAGTAAAATAAAAAGAATTAAACAGAACAGAAAATCCAAAAACATTCAATCAAGCAATAACAGCATCTTTAAACAAAGTGTTGAACAAATTAGACTTTCTTTTGGTAACACCATCAGAACCTGAACCAGGAGCAGAATACAAGTCACCATCAGAACCAGAGCCATTACCTCTCATAGAACCAGTGCCAGATGAGCTATTCAACAATCCATTGTCTTTCAATGCATGTTGAGAGTAATTCTTCAATAAATGTTCAGCGATATCATCTTTAGAATTATAAGATTCTTCATCTTCAAACTCTAATTCATCGAAAAACTCTTCTTCTTCATCACTAACTTTACCTTCTTCATATCTCATGGATTGTTGGAATGAAAATCTATCGGATTGATCATCAGAGGCATCTTCATCTGAGGAGAATTCATTACTAGCATAAGTACCAGCAGAGACGGATCTGTTGACTCGGGAATGTTGCTGTTGTTGTTGTGATGGCAATTGCAATGGTTCAAAAGCAGGAGCAGACATTTCTTTAGGTGACTCAACTTGTTCTCTGTTATAGAAACTTTCCATCAGATTAGTGAACTTACCTCTACCTGGTCTATATTGAGCAGCATTACCAGTAGCACCGGAATCAGCAGCGACTGAATTTCTCAAAGTTGCAGCAGCAGATGGGATAGGTGAAACCGCATATGGAATAGGAGAAGTTGGAGCAGGACCAACTGGCAAAACGACATTGTGATCAACACTCAAACCGTCTTTACCTTCTTCAGCAATAGTGACACTAGCATCAGTCTCATCACTGTCTCCGGAATGTTTACGTTTTTCTTTGTCAATGGACAAAACAAAGAGATTGGAATGGTCACCACTGAAAATCGAATCTCTGTTTGTACCAGATCTAGAAATGTAGCTGCTATGTCTCTTTTTGAGCTTACTTGACATAGCTGACATCGGTGGAGTGGAAGCTGTTGATTCAACATAACTGTGACGCTTAGAAGATGGATTGCTCATAGATTCTTGCATACTCAAACGTTGTGCTGCTGTTGTGTAATAGCTCTTGTTGTGTGGCATGTTGTTGTTGGTACCGTACAAGTTGGTGACACTGGTGTTATCGAATTCACTGATACTGACACGTTTGGCTGTACTGATTTCAGTTGATGGTTGTCTCTTGTGTGTTGACTGTTGAGTTGATTCAGGAGTGTACTTGTTTTGGAAACTGACATGTTGAACTGGAACATTATTGGAATCGTTACTGCTAACTCTGGAGTTAGAGATAAACTCTTCGTAGCTCAAACGCTTACTCTTATCAGAAGACATGTATTCATGGAAACTTGGATCATCAACGCTTGGAACACCCTTAGCTTCATCACCAGAAACACCATCATTGGACTCAGCTTCAGATTCAACATCAGCTTGGGGAGAAGAAACAAACTTGGATTCGTGATAAGCACCAGAAGTTTGAATGACATTGTCAATTTCAGTCAAAGAAGGAGCATCATCATGAACACTCACAGGAGTATCAGGAAGATCGGCAGTAGGTCCAGCAAATTTGTCAACAGAATTTGTAGGTGGAGTAGCAATGGATTGATCAGATGATGAGGAGGTTTGACCTTCAGGAACAAGATCAGCAAAATTGATCTTTCTAACTCTTCCTTTACTAGGAGTTCTACCCTTGAATGAATCAGCAGCTGAAGAAGCATCAGAAGTTAAACTTGAAGCAGTTGAAGAAGCACCAGAAGAAGAAGAAAAAGAAACACGAGAGTCTTTCTCAGGCAAAGGACTCATCATATCATCCATCTCAGAATCACTTGAATACATAGACATACTATCCTCGGTGTAATCAGACAAAATGGAATCAAAGATACTCTCTCTCTTACTTTCTCTCTTGGAACTCTCATAACTTTGTCTCTTGTAAATGGAACTCTCTGTACTATCACGTTGACCAGCAGCGGATTGAGAAGATGGGAAAGATGAATTGTTCATGAAGGCATTGCCAGCACCAGGCATATTCAGGTTGTGGTCAATTTCAAGCTTCATTTGGATTCTATTATGGACAACCATCTTCAAGTAGTGAGACCATGACTTGATCAGTTGTTCGGTTTCAGGCTCGTACTCATCATAATCCTTGAATCTGACACTGTGTCTGTTGTTACCGTTACTATTGTTCTTAGTATTGGAGCTGTTGCCATCAGAAACGTTATCAATGTGCTTAATGTTGACATTTGGTTGACGTTGTGTTTGTTCACGTTGCAAAGGCTGGAAATCTTGGTACTTTTGTTGTGATTGTTGTGAGAAACGGTGTCTTTGGGAAGGAAGTGTGAATGACTCTGAACGTGACTCAATGGAAGAGGTTTCATCAGCAGTACTAACCTCTTGTGAAGAAAGAGGAGAGGAAGGAACATTGAAGCGGCCACGTGGTAAAGTTTCAAATCTCTCATATTCAATATTAGGCTGTTCAGGAGAAGGACCAATCTTTTCAATAGGAACCGGATCTGATTGTCTCCAAATGTTTCTAACCAAAGCTCTTTCCTTTTGAGTCTTCTTCAAAGTTTGCATCTGAGTCAACTTGTCTCTTTCAATCTGTGCTTGTGATTTGGTTCTCTTGATAGTCACCAGTGGATCAGTATCTGACTTCTTTCTCTGTGTCTCAATTAATTCCAAACCTCTAGCTGGATCCATTCTCAGAATAGAACCTCTTGATGATAATCTGGAACGAGGAGGAGCCAAAGTACGTTGGTTTGGATAGTGGATGGACAGTTGTGGTGGGAATGGAACATTACCATTTTGATTGATGAACTCCTTCATAGATGGACTAGCTTCACTCAAATGACGAACATTGAAAGGTGCACTGATCACCAGATTCTTTTGATTTTTCTTCTTCTTCTTTAATCTCATTGATCTTGATCTCTTACTCTTAGGCTTTAAATGTCTCCATCTTCTACTGAACACTCTCTTCAGAGTCTTGAAGAAACTGGTCAACCATCCTTCTTTTCTCTTAGTAGCATTGTTTCTCTTCAAACTGGACACTTCAGACAGCGACATCACATCAACGGTTTCTGGAATCTTGATCGAGTGAGTAGGAGAGATAGTCTCAGATGACTCTTTAGCACCTTCAGCAATCATTGGAACAGGAGGAGTAGGATTGAACTTCTTCATTGATCTATGAGCAACGGAAAATCTTCTTCTTAAAGAACCACTTCTAGAACCAGCTTCATTAAAAGGAAACACAACAGAACGTTCACGTTTCAAAGTCGGCTCATCTTTAATGGAAGGAGCATCATGAACATCAGTTAACAATGGGATCACTTGACTGTTAGGCAAACTGGATTCATCACGTAGTTTATCTGGTCTTTGGTAAGGAGGAACAGAACTCTCAGAACTTGGAACAGGAGGCAAAGAGGAATCTCTTTCTTGCTTAAGCACATGAGAAATATTTGGAGTGACTCTGAGAGAAGAATTACGACTAGAGCCAGCAACGCCAGAAGCATTTTGTGGGACGAGTCTAGTTTCCTCCGTATTGATACTACCGACGGTATTGACAGCATAGGAAGACTTGATAGGACTGTTCAATGATCTAGCAGCATTAGCAGAGTTGAGGGAGACAGCGGAACCATTAACTGAAAAAGAAGGAGGAACATTGATGCCACCACCAACACCGGGTCTCTTCATCTTGGAAATGTGTCTCACTGGAGCAGCAGGACCAGGGTTATCGCCTTCAATACTACTATTTGACGTCGTTTGCAGCTGAGGAGGTTGAGAGTATGATTCTTTGGAAGGTCTCTTTGGAAGATTTTGTTCCATGGAATGATCAGAAGTGGAAATATTAGAACTTTCTATACTCTTGGAATTCGTTTTGGCGACGGGTGGAGGAGGATTCAGCACAGGGAGATGTGAATATGATTCAATTGAACGTCTATTTGGAGAAGCCATGCTGGTACTGTCGATGGCAAATGGGTTGTTGCTGTTGATTTTGTTGATGTTGTTCATGGTGCTGATATTGTTTAACATTGGCACAAGATATTCAATTGATGCCAACTGAGAATCTGTATCTTCTTCATAGATAGTATTATTGTTGATCTTATCGATTGCCTTCTTCATCGTGGTACGTTTCACTGAACTGATCATGGATGCTGCATCATTGGTGTTTCTGCTTGCTGTGGTATTACTACTCACAGTTCTCTTGACTGTACCGGAGGCACTCAGAAGGACGTTATTGTAGGCTTGAGGAGAGTTCATATCTTCAGTTGATTTCACAGGAGGCAAGGCCTTGGTCATATATGGATTGATGTAGTTGACAGGAGGGACATTTCTTTTGTAGTTTCCATACTCGTCGGTTTCATCACTATCATAAGGTTCATCATAGACAACATAGGAGGCACTTCTTTTGGACTTGAGAGACTTGGACTTCTTTCTATTTTTTGTAGAGGATTTCTTCTTTCTTGGAACGAATCTGACCATTTTGGAAATTGTATCTAATGTGCTAGTTTTAGAGGAGGAACGAGTGGGAGAAGAAACTGATGAGATGGGAAAAGTAGACTTGGAATTAAAACCTGGGAGTAAAGGGGATTCAGGTTCCGTAGTGTGACTCTGGGATTGGTGGAAGGAGTTGAAAAGGGCTGAGTCTCTAGAATTCAGGAATATATGGTTGTTGCTATAGCTGATGCTGTGATTGGGAGCACTGAATTTCACCTTTTCTTGATCTTGTTGGGAATGTAAGGGCAAATGCGAATGCGAATGCGGATTAGAATTTGAATTGGAATGGGGGCTTGAAGAGTATAGTGTGATCTCAAGCTCGGTATCTGATTCAGTATCGGGTTGTAATGGAGGTGTTGAATTTGATATAGGACTGTTGTTGTCTGTAGGAAAGCAAAAGTTCAATTGATCACCAAGAAAAGACTGGGAGTCACCTTTAGTATTGGCCAACAAGGGTCTGCTAGCAGACAGCATATGAACAGGCTTATATAGAATGGAAAGGACTGGGATTGGGTTGAGTTGGAATGGGCTGGTTGCACGGTGCTGGGTTGTACCGAAAGGGGTTAGTCTCAGAATTCAAACCAAAGTCTGATATTTGTTTCGTCAAGTTGTGTCTTGAAAACAGGGAAATTGCACAAAGAAAGAAAGACACCAAACGATGCTCAAAGATGCTATATGGCACTAAAAGATGCTAGAATGCACATTTTGTTCTTTGCGGTGTAAAATGAGGCGAATATGGAGGGTTATATTGGTTAAACAAGGTATATGTAGTAGACGTATAAGATAGGAAGAAATGGCTGGTTTTCCATCTCCGGTTGGAACTTGGGTGTCACCAGTTGGCAGAATTTTGGCAGTGGCCGTTGAGACGTTCCCCGCGAGTTGAGCAATGCGCGCGCAGGTGGCCGCAGTTACCAGTACGGCCGCTCGGATCAAAAGCAACTGCCAGAACCCAGTTTCAACTATTCATGAGATGGCTGGTTTGATTCAAATTGGACAAGACAGCACATGAACAACACAAGAAACACAAACAAACAAACAAACAAACAGTCATCACACACAAATGACAATACACCCATTCTTCACTCACAATTGATCCCACCGTTGCTCGTACAGGATCAATCACCCGTATCATCATAGTTACTTCGATTTCCCCTGGGTCCTGAACAATTCGCATACTGCCGAATTCGTGTACATGTGCTTCGAGAGTGTAGACATTAAGAACAACCAAAACATATGCAAATTCCAAGTGTGCATCCAGTGCAATTTATCTAATCTAGCACATGTCCAATGGTCCAAGGGTATTTAGCATTGATCACACTGAATCAGAAGTTCATGATTGCTAAATCAATGGATTTACGCTACATCGAAGGAACTCATATGTGGTCACTGCTGCTGACCATATATCATTGGAATTTAAATTGAGTTTTGACCTTGATATATTTTAGGTGGCTTGTTTTACCGTTAACAATGTTATATTCCATAGACTATATTTTAGCACGATATCGAACAAAAACACCTATGCATCCAAGTGGACATCAACATCGCTAAAAATATGTACTGCAAAATTTGAATCCATGGATACATTGCCCATGTGCGCATGTACTTGATTGGGTTTACAAACTATTCAAATTTAAAGAGTACGGTCATCATATTTGAAGAGAACTTAGGGTGTATTAAATTAAGTGAGTGTAAGAGGCAACGTTTCTGCAACCTACTGTAAACATGTAATGTAGTGTAATGTAATATTGGTATGTGAATTGCAAACAGATTCATTCAGCATACCATTGTAAAAAAAGATGACGGGTGTTTGAAGAAAAAAAGGAGATGAAAAGAAAGTAAAAAACAACAAAGCATTTAAGAAGAAAGGCAACAATATCATGAATCATGATAGACCAACATCAATCAATCAGTCAAAGTATCTAGGCTCATCAAAAACATGGAATCTATGACCTCTAACACCATCACCATAGAACTTATCAGGGAATCTCATATCTTCATCAACCTCATTCTCATCGATCAACTGTTGAGAATAAGTTTCATCCCAATGGTTAGGCTCAGGAATGACAAACTTACCAACTTGAACCTCGGTATCAGTAATGGTACCTCTACTGATTCTAGCATAACCCGTTCTGCGTAACTTCTTGTACAAAATATATTCACACCATCTATCACCGATATCATTTGGATCAATATCATGCATTCCGGACTTTTCACTCACATATGTGTTATAATTACCTTCATGTGGATTCGTAACCAAATAACTCAACAAAATCATAGGACGATCACTTGATCCCATTATTTCTTGAACTCCCAAACTTTGTAATCTACGGTCTTCGACATCTTCTTCTTGACCTGAATGGAAAACGACAACATCGATCAAAGAACCATAACAGTCCAAAGTGGCATGGATCACAGGTGCCAATTCACCAACGGGAGAAGGCATCAAGTGATGTGTGGAATTCACAATTGGGAATTTGGACAATAAGGCTGCTCCCCAAGTATGTTTGTTTGGACCAGGTCCGAAATCGGCATACATTCCCAATTCTTCAGCGATTCTTTCAGTCAAGTCTCTGTTACCCATGATGATTCTTTCAGTGTCTGATTCAAGCAGTCCGACAACATCCAATTCCAAATCACTTATCAAGTCTCTCATTCTATGTTCAGAGTTCCACATATCGTTATCCAAACCAAAATGAATGGTCCAGATACCAGCAGTCAACAATCTAGAGTCTGGATGATATGGCTTTGGTTTCTCAAATTGGAATCTGTTAAAGGCAATGAAACAGGATAGTGTCACGAATAACAACATGTAGTTGATCATTCTCTTCAAATTGGATGCAATCTTGGCTGAATTGACTTGAACTGGGTTCTTATAGGTGAAAACCAAAGCCAATAACAGAACAACAGATGAACCCAACACAATATCGGTTCTTTCTCTTAACAATGGTCCACCAGGAACAAAAGCATAAGCGACAACCCAAACGTGACCCAATGACAAAATGATATCAAACAAGAAAGCCAAACCGAACAACAAAGAAGGATAGTTGATCTTAGAAGCTTGATGGAAACAAACTGGGGTAATGTAACATAACCAGAACAAGTACATCAATCCACCAATGAAACCGATCCAACTTTCAAATGAATACAAGATGACAGAACCCAAGACACCAGCAAGTGTGAATCCAATAAACAAATCAGATCTTAAGAATCCAATGTATGCAGCAAGACACATCGTGATCAACACAATGGCACCATGAGGCACCGGAATTGGACCTCTCACTGGATATCCTTCCCAAGTCCAAAGAATCATAGTTGATGAATCAGTCAACAAAGCAGAAGAACTGTACATTAAAGAACCGAAACCCATGGCTGTTAGAAGCAAACTTGGAGGTTTTTCATCACTTGCAGTGGCTGTGGACTTCTCGTCATCATCATCTTCCTTTCCGGTTACATCCTTCTTGACAGGAACTTTAGTCAACAAAGCAGCAATCAAACCAATGATCAACCCAGTACCGTTCCAACCACCAGTTTCTTTATTCATGATTGGCCAAATTGGATTGTTTGTCCAAAATGCAAATTTGGAAATTGAAGACAAGATCAAACCCAAAGTGTAAGAAGTAGCATAACTCTTGACAATCACTGGATCATTCAATTTCCCAATATTCCAAATTTCCAAAGCCAATGAAATGGTACCAAAGATAACACCAACTGAAACGGTCATCAATCTTTGAGCTGGATCAGGAACCAAATAAGCACCGACACCAAAGGCACATGCCAACACTCTTGGGATTTGTGGGAATTTGGTGAATAAAGCCTTTGAGTATGGGAAAACCAATAAGAATGGGCCCATCAGTGAGGCAGCACAGACTTCGTAACCGGAGATACCCATGTACCATAATGGGAAATACCAGATACAAAGGAACAAAGAGGAGTAAATTGACCAGAAAATGAAAGCGTTGATGACATTGACGGTCAAGTGGAAGTAGGAGCTATTGACTTCGCTCAACTTTGGTAACAATTTGCTTTCTTTTGAAAAAGACATGGTGTTCAAAGAAGTGCTAGATTTTGAATGTTGTTCATCAATTAATTGAACGTTAAAATTGGCATTGAAATACTCATCGTTGTTGTTAGTTGATCTTAATTCTAAAGTCAAGTCTTTGAAATCGACAATTGACCAAGCATCGAATCCAATATCTAGGAAAATCAATGACCATTCACAATAGGCGTAGTAACTGTAAGCACCTGCGACTTGATGAACTTTATGTTGGATGTATAAGTAAATCAATGGGATCAAAGTGAAGAAAAACAACCAAGCAGTGTACTTTCTGTTTCTTCTGAGTGTGGATCTAGGTGGAGTCAACGTTGTAATGGAATAATCCCAAGGAATAGTCAACACGATATAAGAAATCATGAAAATATCATGCCAGTCATGATCATCAGTCGACGTGATATAAACCCAACCACCACAAGTGACGGTTCTAACGATACCGGAAACCAAAGAGACCAAAGGCAAACAAGACTGTGATTTATAAAGTCTGATGAAATTCAAGAAAAGTAAAAGGAATCTAGGACCGGATGTTAAAGCGATCAAAATTTGGAAAATGGATCTCTCAGGGTATCTATCACCAATCGTAGCCGACACACTGGGGAACCATTCATCTGGATACCCCCAGTATTGGTTTTCCACAATCTTATGGTAGTGAAGTGAAACTCCAACCGCTAGGGCAACGAGAAAAGCACTGAGGGAACATGTTGTGTGTGCAATGGCCACTATTTGGGCATTGAATTTCAATAGTGGTTTTTTGATGGGCTGAAGTGTTTCAGACATCTGGATGTGTTGTTTTCTGTGTTGTTGTTAATGTTTTGTGGGTGAAATGTTTTGTTGTTTCTGTGTTGGTGTGTGGTGTGGTGGGACCGACGTTAAGGTTTGTTGTAGTGATTGTCCGTGTTGTGATTTTTTTCGATGAAGTGACAAGTTGTGTGGTGTGTGAGTGTGAGTGTGAGCACCGAAGTGGTGAGCCTTGTGTCTTTCAAGAGATTAAAACAAAAAAATTGATGAGACAATGACACAAACGAAAGTACAGCTTAAATAAAGCAAAGATGGTATATAAAGTCTGTTGGAAAGAAAACAGGGGAGTGGGAAGTTGTAAAGTTGACAGCTTTTCTTTTCCAAAGCTCATATCTTACAAGAGATACAGGCGTCAACAAGCTTAAACACGTACGGTACGGTGCCCACTGGACTGGGCCATATGTCCCGAACTTTGATTCTTCTTGAAGCTCGCATAAAAGTTTCACCGAGTTGCCAATGGTGTAATTCTTTAAATGCCGAGCTCTTTCCAGCACCCGTGCACCAGCCATCACTCAATCTACTTCAACCTGGAAAATGAGGGGAACATCAAACCTAAGTACGATGGATTCAAGGTTACCCCCATTAGACACTCAGAAGCCATAATTCACAACCAAACATCGTCAAACATATAACATCATGGTTGGTATGTTCCTCATTCTTTCCAACTGCATTGAAAACTCCATCCGAAACGAAATTCAAATCATCTCGGGAACCAGTCTACTAACAATCAACCCCGCTTCCGATTAATTAATGGCACATTATTGAATTCATCCCATGTGGAATGAATCCACAATTCAAACTGTACCATTAAAGCACAAGCACACTTATATCAAAACAGCCAAAGAATTCCATCACGCCCCTGAAGTTTCATTTGATGAAATCGACTACAGAAATACACATGATTTAAGAAGAGCACAAGAATCCTTATTAAGAGAGCAATTCGTCAAGATTGAAGCTTTGAAAATTGTCAGAAAGGCCTTAGAGAACTGTTTTAAAGTCAATGGACCTAATGGATTTGAAGAATGTAGAAATTTGGCTGATAAGTATTTGGATTTGTTGCCTCAATCTAGAGCCCAAGGTTACCTTGGTTATCAAAGAAACGATCCAAGCAAATAAGTTCGTTGAATTTGGATGCTGCTTGGTTTCGGTATTATTATTTATTTTTGATTTTTTGGGTGGGTTTGAGCATAAGGTGGTTTGATTGTTTGCCATGTTGAAATATGATTAGTTGATTACATGGTTGATTGTTGGATTGCTGGATGTTTGGATTGCCCTTTTTTTTCTTTTAACGTTGTGTCTTTTCATTGTTTTCTGCTATAATATACATGGTATTTATTTATTTTGTTACAACACATGGGAAGACCAAATTGATTTCTTTTAATGGAAACAGATAAAGGACCAATTATAGCTAGTGTTGAGTTAATGGTTGCAATTGATTCAAACTCAACAAATTGAAAGAGCTTAATCACTTTTAAAAGCTGACATGGGTTTTCAATTTAATTGATTTATGTATCAAATTGTATCTTGATCATCAGAAGGTGTTCGAGTACATAGAAAGTTCAAATTTACTTTCTTTGAAAGGAACATTACCATGGAAACACTAATATCCACAAAATAAAGCTAGTCAGACAAGTTGCGCCACGAGTGGCGCAATTTTTAAACAAGCCACAAATAGAAAAGGTGAGCCAGCACCGCCTTGATGTGGAAATTGTTTGAAAAAATGAATTTACCCCCAAGCTTTTGAACTTCGTAAATTTTCACCTATGCAGAAACCTAGTCAATTTTGCTTAATCAAATGTTACAAAATATATCACAAGCACATACGTGCGTACACTAGACCTAGCTATATATCGTATATATGAAAAATCGCTTCCGTTTGGCTAATGGTTCAATTTTGGATCCTCCGAACAGTAGTCACTGGACAGTGGAAACAAAACACATAAATCAACATAAAAGTCTGTCAAAGTCTAGACCTCTTTACTAGCCGGCCATTCACGTGACCAGCGCTGATCTGCGAAAGTCAAATGCGAAGACTGCAGGAAATTCAGGTACCACGGACGGATCGCCCACCACCACCATTTGAACCACCATACCACCGGGATCCCATGCACAGTTCAAATCAAAACAATTCTCAGATCTGGTGTGTAACGTGTCTGGGCCGGTGTGTTGTGTGTGTACGTGCTGTTGCTAGTCTCGATATAAATTCGGTATAAGAATCAATCTCTGGGGCCATCAAATAAACGTAGCAAGTATGCGGGTCTAACTAACGAATTCCATGATTAAGGGTGATGTTCAGAACTTCATGGAGTCTACTAGAGGTAGATAATAGCAGGGCGTCTTGTTAGAATTTGCAACATAGGCCGGTGCAGTACATATGAGTCGATAAAGTAAAGAAGTGCAGACAATTGGAGGTGGTACATGAAAATGTTGTATAAGGTTGAATAGAAATGAGATTGGAACAATTGAAACCGATCTCAGTTAGTTCCTGAATAATAAAGATAATAAAGAGTGAGTGCGCCTGCTGCAGTACTCAGTACTCAGTACTCACCCACTGCAAAAAACTTAACGTGTCGTCGTTGATTGACTTGTTGAGGAGACGGTACGGACCTGTTTGGGAAATAAAAACTGGGCTGAAGAGTTTGATTCCTGAAGGTGATTCACTGCTACTTGGTTTCATATATGCACTATCTTGTTGTTGCCCTCCTTTTAAATCAATATATATCACAGCATTCCCATCATTATTCCTACGACCGATTAAACATAAACCCATCTGTGTGAAAAGGACCGGAAGAATACTCTTTATAGCACACGTCTGCACGTCCACAGCAAAACCAGAAACCAGAAACAGCCAAACAGATCTTCGACTAACTGAGCTGAGCTTTATTTAGAATTCCCTTTCAAGTTTCTCGACTCTTTCAACTGACCTCTTCATTTTTCCTTCCTTTCAAAAATCATCATCTGTGCCCATAGTTCCCCTCCTGTTTACTGTTCTTGATCCTGATCCTCTTCTGACAAATCATCTGGTTACAACACCACAAAAAACATCAACAACAGCATATCTTCACACATAAAAAATGATTCCCACGTCTATCATATCGGCTTTTCTCACACTCTCTTTAACGGCCTCTGCAGAGATAGCATCTCAGGTTGCAAGAGAAGACTTAGACTATGCCTATGGTCAGATAGTCTTGAATGATATTTATAATGATGAGTCCTTTTACAGTTCTTACTTTGCAAAGACTGATCTTTACAGCAAATACTTGTCAGTGACAGAGGCCGCTGAAACTGAACCATTTTGGAATCGTTGGGAACAAACCACTGAAATGCAATTACTTGTCTCTATTTATTCAGCTTTACCAACTTCAAAACAATCCAAACTATATCAACAAATCACAAGTGCTTATGAAGAACTCACATCCGAAGATGCCACCATCACAACATGGACGTCTCCTCCTGTCACTACACCATCTTCTTCAAGTTGGGATACAAAAATTCCATCTTTAACCACAACTGGTATTTACTCTGATGTCTACGTTTATGCCCAATGTGATGCCCTTGGAATGGATATCCAAGATTATGGTTCTATTTATAACAGTTTCTTTGCAACTTATTCAGACACCCAACTATTAACATCTTTCCGTGAACAAATGACAACATTCTTGAACGCTACGGTTGGTTCTGAATTTGATAATGCTTGTACCCACATTGCTGGATTTATCAGTGATTTACCTTGGAGTGATAGAGTTGCAGCAGAAGCCAAGAATTTGTTCAGACAATACACAACCAAGTATATCACCGTTGAAACCGTCACCAACCCTAATTATACAACAACTACATTCACTGATACTTCCGTTGATGTCACAAATGCTGCTCAATCATTGCTCTATCAACAAGCCAAGTACTATGCAGTTTTGAAAGATTATCAAAGCAACGTCGACCAATATACCTCATTATTGACCTCTTACTTGGATAACGACAATCAAACTTCTATCGTTGGTGAGTTTGCCAGTGATATTTCCATGTTGAATGCAACTGGAACCAGCATCGGAACCAACATTCAGTCCAACATCTACAGCGATATCTCTAACGTCTACTCTCTTTTCACTTGGTCTGACAGATTAGCTTACGTTGCCAAACAAATATATGAAAGTTACAACCAGAAATTAATTTCAGACTCAAGCACTGTTACAGCTACCGGAGCATCAACCACAGCCAACACCATCACCACAATTAACTCTTCTGCTCCTTCAGCTACCCCTGTCTTGACATCCCATATGGTTACAGCTACAGCCACCGCATCCCCAGTTGAAATCACCAACGTTTTCCCAATCATTGTCGTGAACACCACCACTGCAGGCCAAGACAAAGCAGAATCAATCTCACAGACAACAATCACCCTGGTTCAAACAGCAAGTGCAAATGCCACATTCACCAGTGGAACCCACGAGACAATCACCGTCACAAGAGACTTCATCAGTGCAATGTACTGTGGTGTTGATGCACTATTAATGGACTACCAAAGCGCCAACTCTTCATCAGCTTACAACTCATATATCTCAAACAACCTGAACCAACCAGCCGTTTCAAAGTACGTCGACATCCTAAGCAAGTACACCACAGTGAACGTGTTCAACCCATCAAGCACAAGCGAGTACACCGAGGTATTAGTCGGCCTGTACAACTTCATCTTTGGTCTTCCATCCGAATTCAGACCTAAGTTATTCGACATCATGGGATACGCGTACATGAACCCAATCACTGAAACGACAGGAATGACATTGTCGAACTGGCAATCTGGTCAAGGTGATTTGTTCAACTCGTTGTTTGATTTCGGTGGTGCTAATTCACAAGGTGAGACCGTTGTGTTGGTTACCGTGAATCAAACTTTGGCTGATGGTCAAGTCACTTCGGTGGAGTCGCTCGTTACTGATCAAGTTGATGCTGGTGGTGATAGTGATAATAATGGTGGTCAGAACGTGTTGGTGTTTCCTACTGCTTTGACTCTCGATTTGGTCGCCACTAGTAGTCAAATTCCTGAGTACATCTACATTACTAAGGCCGTTAGTGATGTTACCCATTCGTTGGCTACTACTTTGGATATCAATAATGCTTGATTTTTACTGCCTTATGGTTTCGATTATCAAAAATTCTTTCCTTCGTTTACTCCGATCAGCACATCTTTGTCTTTTCTTGCATTCACCTTCTCTTTCTTGTCCATTATCATTTGAGCTACTCTGATGTCTCTCCCAATACCAGCACCTCGAGTGATACTCACAGATCCTTTACTCATCATCACACTTCAATCAACTCACATTCTTTCTTTTTCTGGCCCACTTTTTTTTTCAACATAAAAAAATATTCATCACACCCTCATCAACTTTCTACACATCCATGCATTTCCTGGCTTCTTCTCTCTCTTTCTCTTTTTTTTTGTGCCTTGTTACCCATCCATTTCTTTCCTTCTATTTGTTTCAAAACCCACTGATATCCTTCACAGTCCCCATAGTACCCTCACATCTACTCTTTATAACATACAAACTTCCTATAATTCTTATTTTCTACTACTTGTGTTTGAGTTTTTCTTCTTGTTTTGTTTTCTGTTTTTTTTTTCAATTTACCCCTCTTCTTCTTTTTTGTGGTTCCTTTTTATTTAGCTTCTTTGATTCATCGGACCAGATTTAACGTTTCTCGATGCACATATACATGGCTTTATTTTTTAATTCATCAATTTTGCATTTCATAACTCATATGTTGTGTTTTGTTCTGTGTGTTATGTCTAATTTGTTTTTAACCACATGTGTCTATCCATTTTTTAATACGTTTCAATTCATATATATGCTATAGCCAATATTATAATTTATCAGATTTATTCCAAGCTTTTAATTTGTACTTTTTCTTTGGTAAGCCCTTTTTTATATTCAATTTCATCAATTAAACTACATAAGTTGTTAAGGAGAAAAAGTTACGCGCGTCATCGAAAATGTTGTGTTGACCAATCGAGCCTAAAATTTGTTCAGATCTGGAAAATTTGGAAATTGTCGTACATGATGCACGGTCTTTTCCCTGCCCCAAGGCCCCCAACACCAAGACAACATACTAAATTGTCGTAATCCAAAAGAGCTTGACGTCCCTGCCCAATATAGTCATGTTGTTGAAATTGTTTATTGGGACGTGCAATTATGATAATTTGCACATCAAATAATACTATGGAAATGCCTATATATATGTCGAAGGTTTCCCCCATATTGAGTTCACAGTTGTTTTCATGGTGTCTTATTTTCGGTAACTTAAAAGACGAATATCAATCCAAACCCCACATATACAACAAATATTTCAATTGATATTCATGATGATGCATATCAAGCTTATTATGGCTTATGCTTTAGCCATTTTGATGAACCAAACCACTGCTGAAATTGCTTCTCAAGTCGCTGAAGAAGACCTTAGTCGTGCTTATGCTCAGGTTGTTCAGAACGATATGGCCAAAGATCCTTCATTCTACGTTTCATATTTTCAAACAACAGACCTTTTGTCAAAGTTTTCATCTGCCCAGTCAAAAATTGCAGAGGAACCATTTAGAGGTCAGTGGGACGAGGCAATGATACAGGATTTGTACATCTCAATGTATTCAGCATTACCTACTTCAAGACAATCTTCGTTGGCAGTGAACGCCAGTGAGTTTTATGATATTTATACCTCTCTGGATAAGGATGCATCAAGCTGGGAATCTCCTCGTCTTACCCCTGTCTCTTCAAGTACTTGGATCACTAACATTCCATATGTTACCACCACTGGAGTCTTCTCAGATGTTTATGTTTATGCTCAATGTGATGCTTTATATTGGGATATTTTCGATTATGCCAGTATTTATAACGATTTTTTCTCCACTTACACAAATACGGAAGAGCTATCCTCATTTCGTGAACAGATGACTGAGTATCTTCAACCCAATGGTACCTCTCAGTATGACGATGCCTGCACAAGCATGGCGAGTTTCATATCTAAATTGCCTTGGAAGGGAAGAGTCGAAGCTGATGCTAAAGAATGGTACAAACTATACACAACCAAGTATCTTTCTGTGAAAACCATATCCAATCCCAAATATCATACAACTACTTTCACTGATACATCTGTTGATATCACCAATGCTTACCAATATTTACTTTATCAACAAGCCAGATACTATGCTGTTCTGTT